>BPLQ01006296.1:0-476450 GCA_021605075.1 Caerostris darwini | reverse complement strand
TTTAATCTCTATAATAATTTTGTAGATTAATTAGTTAATAAAAGTTAAAACTTAACTTTTAAAAAAATATTTTTAAATTAAAAATTTTTATAATTAATTAAATTAATTTTTAACTGCTATAACTTTTTAAATTAATAAAAAGCTTTCAAAATTTATTTTAAGTTTTAACTTTAAATTTTTGAGTTTAAGTTTAAATATTTATAAGTTTCCACATCTTAAAATTAATTACAAAAATTAAAAATTTTAAATTAGTAATTTTTCATAATATTATTTATAACTCATAACTAAACAAAAATATAAGAATCGTACACCGGCTGTCATAAAATAAACTAATTTATCTAAATAAGTAAAAAAAATTCTTTCTCTTTTCTGTGAGCGTGCGGATATCAAAAGAAAGGAAAACAATGTCAGACTGAAACTAAGAATGCATGAAAATTATTGTTATGTACTTAAATGAACACTACGCGAGAGCAGCTAAGGGAGAAACTCTAGATAAAACTATTATTAATTCAGACTAACGTCTTGGTTTTTCATTTACTTTTGCGCACCGAAGCCACATTTATTCCACTTTGCGTTTGCAGCCCAAAGAAATTGGAATGGCTAAGTTTTGCCATTTTCTTCTTCCTCTGCATGCCGGCTTAATATATCTATAAAAATAAAAAAGGAAAGCGAAATTACAAATCAGCAGAGAAAACCCGGTAATATACAACTTTAATTTCCCTCTAGATTTCCCCTCCGGTCTTTTGAGAACGCCGCAAAAAAATTCCCGCCTTCCCGCGGACTTTATTAATTCTTGATGGCCACGTGATTTCAGAGCGTTGCCATTCCGTCGGAACTAAAACGCGCAGGGCAGACGATAGTAGTTACAAAGATAAATATTTGAGAAGTAACAACGGAAAGAGAGAAAGGAGAACAAAAAAACAAGCGGTGAAAATAAAAATAAAGAAAGAAAATGTTGTATTAGAGAACGCAAGTATAAACTGAAACTCTCGTAAGAGAGAGAGAGAGAAAGAGATGTTTCTCTATAATTAAAGATATACTTTGTGTTACCGAATGGAGGAAACATTAATCTGAAGAAGACAAAAGAAACCTGGAGGAAAGAAAAAAAAAGAAGAGAAAAAAATACAAATCTAAAGAAATGCGTTCCAGGGTCGAATCGAAACGAACAAAAACAAGGACAAATGAGACAAGAGAATAAGTATTGTGTTACGAAGAAATTAATTTGATCCTGGAAGACGAAATACCAGGGGACGGTACCGCCATGTCATGAACTTAAAACGTGTCTTCATGATCAATGGAACGTTTTATTTTGATTAATCCGATTCTATAGTGCGCACAAAATAGCCTCGAAAGCGAATTGTTACAGACTGCCATTTGATAATCTATAAAGAAATCACATAAAGTATGGTGCCTTATTTTCTGACAAAAAAAGTATAATTAAAATGATCATACAACATTTATTTAAAAGATTTTGTTAACATTGCAAGGCTAAAATGGATGGAAAATGGACGAAATTCCAAATGGATCTCAAAATTCTTAAGATATATTAGATTGTTGAATCTGTTGGACAAACTTAAAGGGATATGATATACTACGTTATTAAAGTAGATTATGGACTTTTGAAAGTTTAGCTTTGATTAACTACAATTATAACATTTATCCCAATAAACTTATATTCAGTTATTTATTATACGGATAAAAACAGAACTGTAGGGGAAAAACTCCACTTTTTTTTCCAAATTTTGTCTACCGATATATAATTTCACTTACTTTTTGCCTACCAATATGTAATTTCACTTTCTTTTTTTCTATCGATATGCAATTTCCCCTTATTTATTATACGGATAAATGTAGAACTGTAGGAGGAAAATCCACTCTACAACTACCAAATTTTGCCTATCGATATGTAATTTCACGGTACCGCCATGTCATGAACTTAAAACGTGTCTTCATGATCAATGGAACGTTTTATTTCGATTAATCCAACTCTATACTGCACACAAAACAGCCTTCAAAGCGAATTGTTACAGTCTGCCATTTGATAAACTAAAAGGAAATCACATATACTTTATTTTCTTGCAAGAAAGTATAGTTAACATGATAATGCAGCATTCATTTAAACGATTTTCATTATTATTGATTTACAACATTTATTGCAAGGCTATATTTCCAAATTTTTGTCAAAATTTTTATGATACATTATATTGTTGGACATGTTGGATAATCGTAAAGCTATAAGATATACCAGGTCTATATTATTCTATTTTAATAGAGTAAAGGAATTTTGAAAGGTTCAGCTTTGGTTAACTACAATTATAACTTTTATCTTCAAAATCTCGTAGACATTTATTAATTATATGGATAAAAGTAGAGCTGCAGGGAAAAATATCCACTCTACAACTGTAGGGAAAAATACTTTCTTTTTGTGTATTGATATTTAATTTCACTTTATTTATTATACGAATAAAAGTAGAATTGTAGGAGGAAACTCCATTCTACAACTGTAAGTATAGTTTTGCTACAACTATCAGATTTTGTCTATCGATATGTAATTTCACGGTACCGCCATGTCATGAACTTAAAGCGTGCCTTCATGATCAATGGAACATTTTATTTTGATTAATCCGACTCTTTAGTGCGCACAAAATAGCCTCGAAAGCGAATTGTTGCAGTCTGCCCTTTGATAATCTATAAAGAAATCACACAAAGTATGGTACTTTATTTTCTTGCAAAGAAAGTATAGTTAAAATGATCATGCAACATTTATTGAAACGATTTTATTAACATTGCAAGGCTAAAATGGATGGAAAATGGACGAAATTCCAAATGGATCTCAAAATTCTCAAGATATATTAGATTGTTGAATCTGTTGGATAAATTAACTACAATTTGATTAACTACAATTATAACATTTATCCCAATAAACTTATATTCAGTTATTTATTATACGGATAAAAACAGAACTGTAGGGGAAAAACTCCACTTTTATTTCCAGATTTTGTCTATCGATATATAATTTCACTTACTTTTTGCCTACGGATATGTAATTTCACTTTCTTTTTTTCTATCGATATGTAATTTTCCTTTAATTATTATACGGATAAAAGTAGAACCGTAGGGGGGAACATCCCCGCTACAAATACCAGATTTTGCCTATAGAAATGTCATTTTACTTTCTTCATTTTCTATTGATATGTAATTTCACTTTATTTATTATAAGGATAAAAGTAAAATTGTAGGAGAAAAAACCCACTCTACAACTGTAGGTATAGTTTTCCTACAACTACCAGAATTTGTCTATCGATATGTAATTTCAGTTTCTTTTTATCAGTAAATATGTAATTTCCCTTTCTTTTTGTCTATCGATATGTAATTTCGCTTTATTTATTATGCGGATGGCACATTTTATTTTGATTAAACCGAACTCTATACTGCACACAAAATAGCCTCGAAAGCGAATTGTTACAGTCTACCATTTGATAATCTATAAAGAAATCACATAAAGTATGGTACTTTATTTTCTTATAAAGAAACTATAGTTAAAATGATCATGCAACATTTATTGAAAAGATTTTATTAACTTTGCAAGGATAGATTTCCAATTGATCCAAAATAAGCCTCTCTGAAGATACATTATATTCTTGGATAATCTTAAATCTATATGATATACTAAGTAGATTTAAGGACTTTTCAAATGGTCCGGCTTTCATTAACTACAATTATAACTCTTATACCCAAAATCTTGTAGTCAGTTTTAAATTATACGGATAAAAGTAAAATTGTAGGGGGAAAAAAATCCACGCTACAACTACCAGATTTTGTCTATCGATATGTAATTTCACTTTCTTTTTGTTTATCGATATGTAATTTCCCATTTATTATACGGATAATTGTAGAACGGTAGGGGGAAAAATCCACTCTACAACTACCAAATTTTGCCTATCGATATGTAATTTCACGGTACCGCCATGTCATGAACTTAAAACGTGTCTTCATGATCAATGGAACGTTTTATTTTGATTAATCCAACTCTATAGTGCACACAAAACAGCCTCCAAAGCGAATTGTTACAGTCTGCCCTTTGATAATCGATAAAGAAATCACATAAAGTATGGTACTTTATTTTCTTATAAAGAAACTATAGTTAAAATGAGCATGCAATATTTATTGAAACGACTTTATTAACATTGCAAGGTTATACTTCCAAATTGATCTCAGAATAAGCACAGTTTCTCTTAAGATACATTATTTTGTTAGATAATCTTAAAGCGATATAACATACTAGGAATCAAAGTAGACTAATAGACTTTTCAAAGGTTCAGCTTCGATTAACAACAATTGTAACTTTTATTCCCAAAATCTCTTAGATAGTTATTAATTATACCGATAAAAGTAGAACTATAGGGGAAATGTCCACTTTACAACTGTAGGTATAGTTGCGCTACAACAACCAGATTTTGTCTATCGATATTTTATTTCACTTTCTTTTTGTCTGTCGATGTGTAATTTCACTTTCTTTTTGCATATCGATAAGTAAATTCACTTTCTTTTTGTCTGTTGATGTATAATTTCAATTTCTTTTGGTCTATCGATATGTAATTTCACTTTATTTATTATACTGATAAAAGTAGAACTGTAGGGGGAAAAATCCCCATTAGATAGGTAGGTATAGTTTTACTACAATTACCAGATTTTTTTTATGTATCGATATGTAATTTCACTTTCTTTTTGTCTGTCGATACGTAATTTCATTTTTTTTCTTATACGGGTAAAAGTAGAACTGTATGAAAAAAATTCCATTCTACAATTGTAGGTATATTCTTGCTACGACTACTAGATTTTTGTCTATCGATATGTAATTTCCTTTTCTTTTTGTCTATAGATATGTAGTTTCACATATTATACTGATAAAAGTGGAACTGTGTGTGTAGGGAGAGGGGGGGGGGCGAACCCACACTACAACTATCAGATTTTGTTTATCGATATGTAATTTCACTTTCTTTTTTCTATCTATACGCAATTTCACTTTTTTTTAATTTTTCAGTTTTATGCATGTTTCAATATGCAATACTGTGCCGTACTTTTGTAATTTTATGAAACTCAACTAAATTCATGTATTTTTCGATCTTTATGTAAAAAAGTGACATTAGTCCAAATTCAAAATCCAACAATACAGCTTAATAACTGACCAATCTATCATTTGCAATCGACAGTTAAATTAAATTTTTTATCTTTAATTGTTATAAATAATCAAAATCAGAATTCAACATTTTTATTATGTTATAAGCTAATTTTAAAATATTATGTAAGTTCAAAATAATAATCTTTAGATTGCTTAAATCAGTTTTATTTTTAAATTTCTTTATTTTAAAATCGATTAAATGACAAATATATTTAATATGTAAAATTTAATTACAACTTTTATATTTGCTATTTGCTTGATATAAATTGAAAACCAATATTTTCAGATGAGTTCTAATTTCCATCTTTTCATTTTTTTAAAAAAGCATATCGAATTTTATTGAAACAACAATTAAATATAAATAATAAAATCTAGGACACAATTAAATATTTTCAGTAATTAAAATCAACTGTTTTCAACCACCATTAATATTTGTACTTGGTAAGGTTTACTACAATTTTGCTTCTGCTATTTTAACTTTAGAAAATCGTTTGGCAAATATTGCAATTTTGTTGTTTGCAATTGTTTGGCAAATATTGCAAAATATTGCAAAATTGGCAAATATTCCAAAATTTATTTTAAATAAAGTCTTATCATATTTCTATGCCCTTTAAACAAGAAACAATCAGATCGAGTTTACTAGTTGTTTATCTATAACTCATTACATGCATATTTAAATAAAGCCTTGCACACTTCTTAACAATTTTTCATTAAATCTTCATATATTATTAGTGATTAATTGTTATATTATAAATTATTCTACATTTGTAATATTGTAAAATCATTGTAATATTATGATAGTTTTGAAATAATGAAGATTTCACCGTAATTTACTTGAATAGTTAGTTCATGTGTTACATTTTTATTAAATTTGATGAAATTTTGATTTCCCTACTCTAATTTCCTTATTGATAGAAAAACAGTTTTACGTAATTTATTTTTATATTTGAGTAGCAATTTGAATATTTCTAAACCGTAGAATTGATTAAAAAATTTCTTAATAATTAATGTTATTTTTTGTATCATCATTATTTTACAGTGTCAAAAAAGTCCGATTAGCATAAATAGTTGCAAGTATTTACATATGAAAGAATTTGATAGATACCATTCTTATTAATAGATGGACGCTTGAATACAAATTAAATTTTTTTTATTGGATTTTAAGAAAAATTAAGTAAAGAATAGGGAAACCGAACTTTTTTATAATGAAATTAATTTTAATAATTGAAATTGTGCAATTAAAATTAATATCATTAATTAACAATTATACTATTAATCAATTAGTAGTGTTTCAAATTTGTATTTACTAAGAAAACTTAACTAAAATCTTAATGTAGATATAGTGTAGAATATTTACCTCATATAAGACCTTTATAATTCATAATTGTATCATCAGTACCTATTACCAGACATGTCTGGCGTTACTTATTAAAATTCTAAAAGATAAATAATTAATATAGTCCCACAATTATTTTCAATTTTATATAACATTTAAACTAAATTCAGTTAAAAAATTATAGTTTTAAAAAGCTTATATTTATCTATATTAAAGAATTACAAATTTGATTATATAATATTTGAAATTTAAAATTTTTTAACTGAGAAGTAAACTTTAGAACAAGATCTTTTTAATTAAAGACATTTATTAATTTATTCTCTTTTTAAAAAATTAATAGCTATAAATTATGATCTTGATTTTTAATAGTTTAACAGTTTTGTTGCCAATTTTGGATTTAGAACGTTTAAACGTAAATTTAAATTCGAAAACAATTATTAAACAATTGTTTTTAAATTTTTGCATCTTTTTGAAATAATTTGTCTCTTCAACAAATACTGAATTTTAATTTAATTTAATTTATTTATGTTTTATTATGTAATTATAAAGTTGGGGCATTGTCATTTACTGAAGTAGAAGTTTTGTGAGCTGCTTTCAGACGACATTGAACAATGCTGTGTTTGCTGAGATCAGGGTAGGACATCAGTTTAAAATTTTTTTGGAATAATTTACACCTTCAGCAAATACTAAATTTTATTTTATTTTAATTTAATTTCTTTTATTTTTTATTATATATTTATAAATTGAATTATAAAATTACCATTAAGTTATATTTTATTTTGCTTATTATATTTTAAATTTTCAACCACTGTATTAATTACTGCATATTTAAAAATCATTCAACCTTTTAGAAACATTTAAAAAATAATAAAATAAATTTTTTTTTGAAAATAAATCTGTTTAAAAAAACAAAACTTAAATTCATTACTTTCTTCAAATTCTTAAATGAATTAATATAATTTTTTTTTAAAGAAATATAAACTATTTAAATATTCTAATTTAAATCGTTTATATTATAAAATTAAAGAATATTTGAATATTTAGATTTACTATTTTATTGACTAATTTATATTTATTCTCAATAAAAGAATATTTCAATTTATTATTTTATTGACTAATTTATTATTATTCTTAATTAAAGAATCAGATTTATTTATATAAGTTATTTTTATTCAATCAAAATGCATTTACTATTTTATTGACTAATTTATATTTATTATAAAATCGCTATTTGAATATTTAGTTTATTATTTATTGACTAAATATTTTTTCTAAAAAAGAATATTTGGAATATTTAGGCTTTTTTAACGAAAGTTGTTATTGTTTTTTTTTCACATTAAAAATTTCTACTAACAGTCTTTAAAAAAAAAAAATTTTTTTTTAACTAACAGTCGTTATTGTTATTTTTCCACTAACAGTCGTTATTGTTATTTTTCCACTAACAGTCGTTATTGTTATTTTTTCACTAACACTACAGTTGTTATTGTTATTTTGTCATTAACACTAACAGTTGCTGTTGTTATTTTTTCACTAACACTACAGTTGTTATTGTTATTTTGTCATTAACACTAACAGCTGCTGTTGTTATTTTTTCACTAACACTAAAAGAAAAATATTTATTAACACTATTTGCATTTACTATAAAATAACTATTTTACATTTTTATTAATTGTTTATTTTTATTAATTACAATTTTTTAATTAAAGAACATTTAATCATATTGATAACTATCAACTATAATTAACAACCTATTTATGAACAATTATCAATAAAATAATTTATTTATTTTTATTCTTAATGAAAGAATATTTGAAATATTTGAACATTATTAGAATCAGATAATTTATATAAATTAACAAAATGTATTAAAAGTTTCTGATGGATAAAATCGTTCATGTTAATTTAAACTAATCAAATCTTATGCTTTTTAAAACTGAAGTTGTTATTGTTATTTTTTACTAAAACTAACAATTGTTATTGGTTTTTCTAAGAATACTTAATAGTTGTTATTGTTTTTTTTCACTAACACTAACAGTCATTATTTTTATTCTTCTCTAACATTAACAGTTATTTTTTATTTTTTTGAAAAAATTATCTATTAACATTATCAAATAATGTCATCAAATAATATCACCAACAATTGTTATTGCTATTTTTTCACTAACACTAACGGTTGTAATTGTTTTTTTTCATGAACACTAACAGTTGTTATTGCTTTCTTTCACTAACACTAATAGTTGTGTTACTTTGTCACTATCACTAACAGTTATTGTAAAGTTTTTTTTTAATTAGTCATTAACGTTATCAAATAATATCACTAACAGTTGTTATTGTTATTTTTCACTAACACTAACAGTTGTTATTGTTTTTTCCACTAACAGTTGTTATTGTTATTTTTCACTAAATCTAACAGATGTTATTGTTATTTTTCACTAACACTAACAGTTGTTATTGTTATTTTTCACTAAATCTAACAGATGTTATTGTTATTTTTTCACGAACACAAACACTTGCTATTTTTTTTTCACTAAAAATAACAGTTGTGTTATTTTTTTCACTAACACTAAAGTAATTGTTATGCTTTTTTAAAAAAAAATTAGCTATTAACATTATCAAATAATGCACGTAAATAGTTAACTATCGCCAAAAAAAAAAAGCTTCATCATATCGTTACCCACACCCTCTATAAAAAGGAAAAAAATCCTCTTAGAGGGAGGGGAAAAAAAAGGAGGCGCTTCCATGACACATTATGACAAATCGTCTTCCTTTATTATTTTTATGGGCAGATAGTGGGGGCAATTATTTTAATAACCTATTTTTTTTTACGCTACCGATACTTTCGGTCTAATTATAAAGGAATATACTGTTGGACTTCATTTGGGTTTCTATTGACACTTTTTTTTACTCTCCTAATGAGACCGGTTGTAAAAAAAAGTGGAATGGTTTCTTCTTCTTTTTTTTCGATAATCGTTCCGGGTTTTTTAGGTATTCCCCCAAGATACCCCAGGGGAGGGAGTTAGCTAATGAATGATCCATTTGATCGCTTATGAAATGAAGACTTAAATAGACAAAAGAGTAATGCAGTTTCCACGAAAGTTAATCGATTTCGAGATAAAAGACTTTCTAATTTGTATGAGTACATAATAATAGATACAAATATACAAATTCAGAATAAAATATGAATTAAAAAAAATTATAATTATTATTTTTATGTTGCTTTTTAAAACAAATATATTAATTACCCAAGCCAGCCAAATAATATTTAAAAAAAAATTTGTTTTCGAGGTATAAAATGTTTTTCATTCATTTTTTTTAAACTTACTATTTATTTGTTTATCTGAGAACTTCATTAATCTTTCGCAATTACTTCTGTGTCCAAAAAGTAAGACCATTTTTCAATTTAAAACTAGCAGGGTTTATGGAATTTCATTTTTTTTTCTTTTTTAGGTTGCTGGCACTGTCCTTGACATCTGTGTGAAATTTGACGTCAAAATATTCATTAGTGTTTGAGTTACGCTTGGCTTTGTGAGACTGATTCCGGCGATTTTTGAATTGTCTAAATTCATTGGGCAAAGAACTTGCATTCAATTTTGTTTGTTATTATAGAATGTTACAGAAGGCATTCGGTGAGCATTCCTATATCGGAAAGAAATATTTGAAAATGGTATAAACACAGAAAGAAGGCAGAGAATGCGTTGAAGATGAAGAGGCCTCTGGTCGACCCTCAACCTCAACCGACGAAACTCATGTCCAAAAAAATTAAAGATTTGGTGCTTGCAAACAGTCGATTTACAATTAGAGACCTTGCTGATGATGTTGGAATTTCAAAGGGATCCGTCAATTCCATTTTGGGCTCAAATGCATCAAATCTCGATTGGTACCGAAAACACTGAATGCACCAACTCACTGCATTGATTCTTCTTGACTTTTTCGCCAAAACTGAAACCCGTATCGTTCCACAACCATCGTATTCATTCACACCATGCCACTTTTGGCTATTCCCTAAATTCAAAAGACCACTCCGAGACTCAAAGACTTCCAGCCGATGACTTTTTAGCCTGCATTGATGATTTGAAAAAAAGTCGTCATAAGTTCATTTGTCCGGAGGGGATTACTTTGAAGGCGATGAAATAAATTTGGAAGAATAAAGAAAGAGTTTTTGAAAAAAAAAAAAAAATTGGTCTTACTTTTTGGGCACAGTAGTGTAACTTACTATTTATCTGAGACCTCCATTAATCTTTGGCAATTATAGCGTTAAAATTCAGGGTGTGACAGGTATTTATGAAACGAAAGTAAAAACTTATTTAAAATTCTTTTTTTTTTGTTTTTTTTTGTAACATTAGGATGATTTAAATACAAACATTTAGATTATGAGAAGCTATTGTCCTTGACATACATCCAAATGTTTGTGTTTTATTATCGGAATCTTGTATGTACCTCTTTCTCTTGTGAAATGAAGACTTAAATAGACAAAAGAGTAATGCAGTTTCCACGAAAGTTAATCGATTTCGAGACAAAAGACTTTCCAATTTATATGAGTACATAGCGATATTTATACACGCTTTAGAATTTTTTCTGAACTATTCCAAACTTAGAAAATGCAAAAATACAAATTATGAGCAAAATAGGAATTAAACTGTAATTCGAAGAAATAAAATTAGATTTATTACTTTCTAAATCAAATATATTAATAACACAGGCCAAACAAAAGATATTTTCTAATTTTTTTTCTTATGATTTAAAATATTTATTATGTTTTCTGTGGGTGCTCATTCCAATTATTCATTCGTTTTTTCTTTCATCATTTACTGTTTTTCTGCAAACTCCCTTAGTGTTTGGCTATTGTAATGTTAAAATTCAGTATATGAAAGGTATTTATGAAATGAAAGAAAAAACGTAATTAAAATTATATTTTTTTTAACACTATGATGATCAAAATACAAACATTTAGATTATGAGGAAGGCATTGTCCTTCAAATTATCTAGATAGATATAAATCTATCGGTCTAATTTAATCTTTACGAAAATAATCTAAAGAGCTGTTTATATTTGGATATTGTTTAGTTTTAGATTATTTATTAATTTTTCTTTTTTTTTTTTTAAATATTTCCTATGATTTTAAACTTTGGACGTAAATTTTTGACGCTTTGACGTAAATTTTGACATTTTAGTGCTTATATTTATACACGCTTTAGAATTTTTCTGAAATATTCCAAACGTAGAAAATGTAAGAAATATGTGACCCTTTGAATGAAACCCTTTTTTTGAAATTTTTGAAACCCTTTTGTTTTAACTTTTAGTTTTCCTTAATGCTTATGGGTTACAACTGCTTATGAAAATAATTGTTTTGAATTTATCAATCTTTCTCGCTCTGCTTGTAGTCTTGTTAAAATATATTAAATGAAATAGCTTCTAATTGATTTATATTACAAACCATTCTAAACATTGCTTGAAAAAATATTCTGTTGATTCTAAGAATGAAAATAAAAATAACAAATCCCAGATATTAGGTATTTTTCACCATAATATATAATTAACAGCATTTTAGTCTTTTTTTCCTTTATCAATTTAAAAAGAGCAAAATATCTATCAGAATTAGAAATTGTTTTTTTAAAGAGTTTTTTCATTAAATCTAAAAGACTGATGAATTAATCTTATTCAAAAAATTATTTAAACAAAATCAATTTTTATCTATAAAAATCTATTCTATAATCTATATAATATATATTTTTTAAATACAAACACTCATTCAATATCAATCTCTAGTATTTTGAAACTGCTTTGTTGAAAATAGATTGTTTAGAAATAATTAATATAAAAATTTTTTTTTAAAGTCAATTCCTACTTTTTTTTCACTACTTTTTTATTGCATAAAGTCCTTTATAAATAATTTTCATTCATTTTTAAGTTTATCTGGGGTCATCTATTGGTAAATATATATGCAACTTAAATCTAAAAAAAACTAAAATTAATTACTGAATTAATATTTGAAAAAACTGTATTAACATCAAGTGTTATCCAGTACAAGTTAAAAAAATGTATTTGAACTTGAATGGATGAATAAAAAGTATTTTATGAACGATTGAAAATTTGAACAAGACATATATAGGGAGAGTGTGAGCTAATAGAAGGAATTGAATAAATAGATTGTTTGTTAGATAATAAATTGTCTTGTTTTAGACAAAATAGATCGTTTCATTCCACTTGAACTTATCAATATTCATTGAAATAATGAGGATTTTCTGTTTTAAATAAAAGAAAAAATAATTATAAAAAAATAGGTTGTTTTAAAATAACATGCAATGCATTTTAGAGAAAATGAATTACTTTGATAAACTACTTAGTGGAACAATTTTTATTACAAGAACTCGTCAGAAAAATATTGGAATGATTATGTCAAATTACATAAAAATTTATTAGAAATTTTTGTCATCTAAAAGGCGTTTGTTCTATATTTAAGATCTGTAGTACTCATTTGTTTTATAGAAACATAATATAAGGGAAGTAAATTATTTTGATTTGTGACTATTTCGTGGAACAGTTCTTAAAACACGTAGGATTAGTCAGGAAAATATTACGATGATTATGCCAAATATCGTGTAAATGTTATTTTTGTTTCCTGATAAGTCTTTATCAACTATGTTTAAGATCTATGACATTGATTTGTTTTGAAATATCACATAATACATTTAAGAGAAAAATAATTGTTTTGATTTTTAACTGTTTTGTTAAACAATTTTTATAAAGTCAAGAATTCGTCAGGAAATATTGGAATTATTATATTAAATAACGTATAAAAGTTATTTTTGTCTTCTGATAAGTCTTTTACCAACTATGCTTAAGATCTACAATATTGATTTGTTTTGAAATAACACATAATAAATTTAAGATAAAGCAAATTATATTAATCTGTGTTTGTTTCGTGGAACCATTTTTAAAACGTCTAGAATTCGTCAAGAAAATATTGTAGCCAAATATCGCCAATTATGCCAAATAACGTGTGAAAGTTATTTTTGTCTTTGATAAGTCTACCAACTGTGCTTAAGATCTACAATATTGATTTGTTTTGAAATAACATATAATATGTTTAAACATGAGAAAGTATTTGTTTAATATATATACTATATAATAATGTGCTTAAATATGAGAAAGAAAATTAATTTTATTTGTAATACTTCGTGTATCAATTCTTACAGCTGTGTTTCTGTGATTTCTTGTGTGTTTGTTTTCTTCAAATTATGAGAAATGAAAAATAATAATTTTTTTATCAGGAAAATTCCAAATATTTATTTAAAAAGAAATTATAAATTTATTCGTGTGAATCAAATAATGTGTTGTAAATAATTTAATAGATTTGAGCACATAGTGTAAAACAAATAAATCACACATATTTTTTAACTCTGAGAGACATTTTATTTAAATTTCACACAAATATTTCCATTTTTTAATTGATATTATCAACACATAGAATAGCTTATTTGCATTTATTACAAACATTGACGCGTCCATCTCAAGATCCTACCGAATATATACAAAAGCTGCTGCATTAGGAAGTCACGTTTACATCTCCCACAGTTCAATACACATTAAGCTGGCTTTAACAGTTCAATGCAATTTCTTCAGTTGCAGCTCACATTTTTACCACAGTCCGCATTCTTTTTTTTTAAAAGCGAGATAGAACAAAAGTTTATTCTATATCCTGTCCATGATACCAACTACATACTTTTTTTTTTAAAACGCACATAAGGAAGTTTTTCACAATCTCTACTATTCATATTATGATATTCTTCTTTGGTTTTTCAAAGACTAGTTTTAAAAAGGTGGATAAATCACACTAAATTGATTTTTTAATACACACAAAATAAAAACATATCACTTTTATTTAATATTTGAAAGAATCAACATAATGATTGCACACATATATTAGAAATAAATCAAATAGATAGCATTATTTTTTTTTTCCTATGTTAACAATTGAGAAATTTGATATGAATGAAAAAAAAGCAGTTAGTGGCTATTTTAAATAATATTTAACAAATCATTATATTATTTATTTAACATAGTATATAACATATTAAACATGGTATCATATAAATTATTTTTTAATAGGGTCTCATGGACATGGTCTAGGTGTCTGGACCAGAGGGACATGAATTAACAACAATAAATTATTTTGAATACTTTAAAAATTTTAACTAATTAATTAATTTTTTATTTAAATAATTTTAATTACTTAAAAAATATTAAATTATTATTTTTGAGTCTTTATAAAATATTTCATTAGGCTTCAATATTTCTTTTTTTATATTGCAGGCTGCCTTTATATAACATGAGTTCCTAATAAATGAATTTACTCTATTGTGGATTTTATTTTGTTGAATTTTCAGAAAAAAATGTTAAATTCTTTTTTTTTTTTTTTTTTTTTTTTTTGTAAAATGAGGTATTTTTTAAAAATCTAGCTGGTTATGTCACTCGAAAGTTACATTCTTGTAATGCTCGTGGTGGAAATCTACAAAATTATCAAATTACTGTTTTCAAAGTAATTGCAGTGATAAATTAAATTATTAAGCTGATAAAAGAGCCACTAAGACATTATTTTCTGCTTCATTTTTTTCATTCATATCATTACTAATTACATGATCATTATTTCATATCATGATCAGTTTGAATTCCCTTGAAAGGGAGATGATGATAAAATCATAATTAAATGTTAGGCAAATGAAAGTAAATACTCTTAACAAAATTTTTTAATAAATACATCCAATTTTGAAATAAATACACTGACCTATCCACATTAAATATATTTTAAAGTAATAGACTAAACAATTTATTATTTTATATTAAAATATTAATAATAATAATAATTTATAATATTAATTTTATTAAAACTGTAATTATTAATTATTTATATTAAATTTAATAATATTTAAAAAAAATATTTTTATTAAATATAATATATTGTAATTATTTGTAATGTATATTAAAATTAATTAAATATAATTAATTTCAAATTAAATTATTTTTATTTTTACAATAACTACAGTTTGAAAAATTACGTTAATATGTTGTTAATAATGTTAAAAGTTAAATATTGTTAAATATTAAAAGTTTCAAGTTGTGCATATTTAAAAGTAACTTGTCAAAAAAAAAAAAGCGAAAACGTTTCTGAAATTCATGTAATAATGGAGAAAGTTTCCTTTTTATATAGAGATTTTTTTTTCAAAATAAAACTATTTTCAGTTTTAAATAAAACTCTTATATGCGACAGAATATCACTGTGTATTTAACTAAGAATTTCAGTAATAATTACTTTTATACCATTTAATATTTTAATATGAAACTTCTTAGAAAATTTGTTACATAATTTTAAAAAAAATTATAAAAATGATGTTCATTTTAATTACGCTAAAATTCTAACTAATCTTTTCATTTAATGTAAAATTTATTTAAACAATATTTAACGCAATATTAATATTTAATGTAACATTTAAACATAATTTTGCTAATTAAAGAAGAAATATTGCATATTAAAGAAGTATAGCTAATTAAAGAAGAAGTATTATAATTAATTCGCATTAATTATAATAAATAAATCCAATTTTTCTTAAATGACTAGATAAAAGTTGCATAAATAATTTAAATTAGCTTACATTAAATATTAGAAATAGCACGCATTATATAATTAAAATACAATAAAAACGACTATGTAGAAAATTTTCTTTCAAAAAAGTCAGACTAGATTTTAACTTAAATAAAGCATGACGGCATGTTATTATTTAAAGAAAAAAATGACTAGAAATTTTCACTTTCTTAAAAATAAGTTTGGATATACATACAGATTTGTATGCGCAATGCTATAATTTATAAAATAACTTGATAATTACAAAATTCAATTAATTATAATAAAAAAATATTAAATAATTTATTACATTTTAAAATATTACTACTCATGACTACCTACATTTGAAAATTTAACTATTAATACCATATATAAAAAATTTAAAGGAATACAGTATTTAGGGATAGTTTTATTCCGCAATTTATTGACAAAATATCTGAAAAAAAATAGAAAGAATTCAATTATTTAATTCTTTTAAAGTCATATTAATATTATTATTGAATAAAATACCAATAATAACAAATTAAAATATTATTTTTTTAGAAGGAATCTAGTTGATAAAGGAAAAAAAATCTATTTAATCATAAAATTTTTTAAAAAGTTAGATTTTTAGTATGTACACAATTTACTCCTACAATTCTTATTTACATGAATTTCTTTATCTACAAGAGATATATACGAAAACGGCAGTCTTGAAATTTAAAAGAATATCCAAAAAAATTTTCAAGGATTTTAAAAGTAACAATATAAAACACTCGAATAATAATTCAAATGCCAGCAGTAAAATACCATCATAATAACATCAATTCTTCATATATGTTATTTAGTAATAACTTGGATGATTGTTTTTTTTATATTTTTTATGAGTTTTCATTTCTTGGAAAGATCCTCTTAGTAGACTACATTTGAAAATATTTAGGTTCGTAAGATTTAATTTAGAAAACGTTGACCTAATGATTAATAATAAAACTCATCACAATATTTTTGAACAACAATTAAAATTAAGAAATATATATTTTCAGTGATTCTCAAAATTTAATTTCCTTGATAAAATCATTTATTGTTATGCTTTTTAAGTGACTTTTATTGATATAATAACTGTTGTTATTGATTAGATGTTAAACTTGAAATTATTTTTTATAAGTAATTTAAATGGATAGGAAATTAAATTGATAAAAATTTCCTTTATAAAATCATTCATTATTATGCTTTTTAACTGAATTTTATTGTTATAATAAATGTTATTATTGATTAGATGTTAAACTTGAAATTATTCTTTAATAAATAAGTAATTGGTAGTTTAAATAGATGGCAAATTTGCTTTCACAAAATTAAAGTTTAAAAATCAATTCCCCCCTTCCCTTTTCAAAAAATTATTAATTCTGGTAAACTTATGTGAATTTAAATCCAAATGATTGCAAGATGTGTAGTTTCTCATTTTTAAAAATAATTAAAAATTTAAATTTTATTGGTAATCAATTGGGCATTCTTACTTTTAATAACAATGGCTTAAAATTTAAAATTATAAATAAACTTAAAATTTCAAAACGTTTATTGCTGATAAGATAATTTCTAAGTGTTTTAGAAATAATTTGTATCGAACTGTTATTTTATAGGGGGTAAAATCCAACAGTATATTACATAGTAAAAAATGAGAAAATTGAAAAAAATTAAATTTAAAACCTAAAATCGAATTTAAAACTTAAAAACTAAAAATAAACTTAAAAATTCAAAACATTTAGGTTAATAGGATAATTTCTAAATGTTTTAGAAATATTTTGTATTGAACTGTTACGTTATAGAAAATTAGAGGGAAAAAAAGAGACAGCAATTACATTGTAGTAAAAAAAAATGAAGAAATTGACATTTGCATATCAGTTGAAAAAGTAAATATTAAAATTCATAATTTAAAATTCATCTCGATTTAAATTGTACACATCAAAATTTAAAAAAGTTTTTTGTTATATTTTAATTGATTTAAGAAAGTTAATTTATCAAAAGATCTTTCGACGTTCATTTTGAGAATCACTGATTTACTTGATTTTAAAATAATTAAATATGTATAAATGTATACTTAATAGAATAATTTAAGTACATAGAAACTCTTTCTAAATGAATATTCGAACGATTATTACAAAAATAATTGGATAGAAATTTGATGGTCAACATTTTCAGGTCAAGATAATTTGATGAAATGTCGATTCCATTACAGTCAATATTTGCCTTGCAGAATAAAAAGATTTAAGTACTAAAAATGCCTAAAATAAAAATAATTGGCAATGAAACGCTATTAAAAACCTTCAATGGCAGGAATTCCATTTCAAAAATTTTGAGTAACATCGAAGAATCTTCTCTTACAAGAAAATGGCTGAATGCCGTGCTTTTTTGCTTCTGAGTTGGAAACAACTACTTTTATTTTCACCAATAGCTGATATATTTCAATTCATAGCTGTCCAATCACATACAATTTAATGGTGCCTATCTTTATTTTTTTACATCAGGACACAGGAGAGAAGATGTACCAAGTATATGCTGCCTTGGGAATTGTCCTTTTTGGATATCATTGCTCGAAGGCGACGAAAAGCATGCCCACCACGATCTGCAAGAAGGGTGGTTCGACACTTATCGTTCTATGTGGCTACAGGTCCCTTTTTCCAAGGGGTGAACTCGTCCCACAGGAGGACGCGGGGGAGGACGAACAGTGGATCCTGTGGTCGTGCAGTTGGACGTCCTCGTCGTCTTCTTCGTCGTCCACAAGCATGCTCTTCTTGAAGGCAGTTCCGTTTTCGAGTACAACAGTGTGGTGCAGTTCCTCGTTCTTGTCGCAGCAGTCTTCGTTGTTGTTGTTGGGGGAGGACTTCTTCGTGCCACTGATCTCCTTCTTGGAGGGACAGTCGGCGATGAGATGATCCACTGACTTGCAATTGTGGCATCGCTTGGGTTGTGGTCCCATGCTGCATTTAGCGGCGATGTGGTTGGCGAATTCGCCGCAGTTGTAGCATCTAAAGGACATAAAAATGACAATGATAAGCATACCGCATCATGACAAATTCTTTTCGGCTACATTAAAAAGACTAAATGAAAATAATTAATCCACTTATGAAATAATGATTTAATAAGTTCAGATAAAAATTACATTCTTTTCAAAATCATTGGAAAAAAATTAAATAATGTTTTCGCAATTTCACAAAATATTAACTGCAAGGGGATTGATTGCATGCTAATCGAATAGAATGTAATAGAACGTTCGAAATAATATTTAATTGGACTACATTGTTAGTATAGAGGACCTTTTGCAGAGTTTTTGGAGAGTAAATTGGTTGTCTTTTTGCATCCAGTGACAAAAGGTACTGTGATAGAAAAAAGTACCATAACAAATCATAAGGTATGTTATATAAAATAGAGGAGTTAAATATGTAGTCAGTACACAATGAGTTAAGTTATAAATTATTTTTTTTATTTAAGATTTTTTTGAAGGAGATATTTTCTTTTTGCTGGGTAGGGCTGTCAGCCTTAAGCCCAACGCTCTGCTGTCATATTAGATAGGGATCTAGGGTTTAAAGTGGATTCCGAACCAATACATCGGAATTCGAACCCTAAACCTGTGGCACAGAGAGCCAGAGCTCTAGTCACTCGGCTATCAGGTCTCTTTATAGTATATAATACAGTTAAATAATTTAAACGTATCTAAGATGGTTTGTAATTATATAATTCTAATCGAATAGAATGTTCGAAATAAAAATTAATTGGATTGCATTGTTAATATAGATGAGATAGTAAGATGGTTGTCTTTTTGCATCCGGTGACAAATGGGACTGTGATAGAAAAAAAAATTCCATTTTAAATCACAAGGAATTAATCACAAGTATAAAACATACATGCAAAACTGGCTTCCATAATTAAAAAATAGAATCACAGTTTTAACGTAATTCTAGCCTACGAGCCTTGTTTACTGATAATTCAAAACAGTTGTCATCTCTAATTGCCACATCTAGAGATGACAACTGTTTGCAACAATTGCTACAAACCCATCGCTGCCACATAACAATTTTTTTAAATCAATATATTGATAGTATCCCTTCCCATACGCATCGCAGTTCGATACATTGTCGAATCAGGATCGCCTATTGTCTGTAGAAATCCCTGATCCACGGGGTCTGTAGAAGAGCCTCTTCTGCCCAGCATTGTAGGGAAAGTGTTTGTTTGCGAGTGACCTCCCCTTTGTGAGTAAACACGAGCCCAGCTGTCAGTTAGCAATCAGGCCCGCTTTGTTGTGGGACAGGCAGGGCCGTTAGCCCAAGACAGAACCGTTGCGAATGCCCCATTCTTTGGGGGTTGGGGGGCTGGATGGCCTTCGTTGACCCACAGCTACAGATGGAGAGCGACAGAGAATTATACATCCCTAGTCAACAAGAGATGTACTTTGATGGAAAGTGACAGTCTTTGCAACAAAAATAGTATTGTACGAAATCTCTGCTGTGATCTTCTATTGCGTTTGGGTACCGCTTAATACAGTTTGAGTTATTAAAAATTCACAATATTATGGCAAACTTAGTCTATACTGTGTTGCCAAGCGTCACTGTCTACAGACCAAACCTTAGATATCTTTGTTCAAAAATATTTTAACTTGTAGGTTTTCAAGTTAGATTCTCTAGCCTAATTAAACTAGTCAAATATATATAAACAAAAATATCTTTCAGGGAATTTTTTTTTCAATTCAGCTTGATGGAATTTCTTGGTTTTAGGAATAGATTAATCTTAGTCGAGATATTTAGGAATGTCGGATTAAATTTAAATTATAAAAAGATGTTATTTTAAATCTAAAGTGTAGCTTGAAAATTAGATCTTCACATATACGCTTATATATATACAAAAGAAACATTGGTATAAACTTATACTGTTAGTAACTATTGCAGCACGATGGTTTACGAATGAATGAATAAATTAATTAATAGTTATCCAATAGAAAACAATTTTTTTGCAATGATCTCTTAAAATATTAATAACTTTTGATTTGTAACCATCATATTTTAAAAAATAAATTTAAAAAACTGTTTTGCTGTGTATATATATATATAAATTAAATATATTATCATATTAAAAAGATAACGACCTTTAATTTGCAAACATCGTCATGTATAAATTTTTTTTTAAATTATTATTTTCTATTATTTCTTTTAATTTTTTGAAAATTATTCTCTCTTTCAAAATAACTTAAACAGTAACTAACAAAACCCATAGTGAATGTTCAAGCAACTACTGTGTTACTTAAAGAAGAGACAATCTTGACTGTTATTTAATTTTTCTATAATGCATTTTTAAGCTATTGTAAAATAAAAAAAAAATTATAATATCATAACAAAAAAAGATAATGACCTTTAAGTTGAAAAAAGTCACCGTCAACACCGTCGCATGTAAAATTTTTTTTTTTTTTAAATTATTCTTTTCTTTCATCAAAATAACAAAATAGTTCGAAATGTATCTAACAAAATCAAAAGTGAATGTTCAAGCAACTACTATGTTATTAAAAGTAGAAACAATCTTAACTGTTATTTAATTTTTCTTTAATACATTTTTAATCTATTGTAAAATAAAATAAAAAATATTATATCGTAACAAAAAAAGATAATGACCATTAAGTTGAAAAAAATTATCTTTAAGTTGAAAAAAGATAATAAACCTTCAATTCGAAAAAAGATAATGACCTTTAAGTTGAAAACACCAACACGTGTAAAAATCGTTTTTTTTTAATTATTCTTTTCTTCATCAAAATAACAACAAAAAGTGCGTGACAAAAACAATAGCGAAATGTTCGAGCGACTACCGTGCTCCTTTCCTTCAGACGACTTGTTTGTGCATCCTCCTGGAACTCGCACCCACCAACCCTTACCACCTGGAGACGCGACCTCTTTCACGCCATTGACCACACTGGGTCACGGTCACCCCCACCCCCCTGCTTGCGATATTCCAGCTGTCTGGGGGAGGAAGAAAATAGGGTGCCGCACCTCCCCCACCCCCCAGAAGAAAATGCAACAACAATGCTGCGAGGGTGCCGGTGCAGTGGGGGAGGGGGGCTTGTTGACGTCACCTCACCCTCGGGAGGAGTAAACAACCCTCATAAATATTTCACAATAGAATGATTTTTCAAAGAACTTTAAAATGAAGCATAAGCGATGCGATATTTTTTCTTCTTCTTTCTAATGATTTGGAAATACGTTGTAGTTCTTTATATTGATTTTTATATAGCGATTTTTGAGAGGTCTAGAAGCCACAATGTTCTTATGATTTAAAAATATCAGTATAAAAACGTAATTGAACTTAATTTTGAGATTTTCTTTATATATATATATATAACAAAAAATGAATTTAGTGAAATTGGAATTGCGAAAATGATGATTATAAATTTATAATAAAGGACATATTTGATTAGTAAGAGTAAATGAGAATAAATATTTATTTAAATTTAGATCATTCTTCTTACAGCAACAGACCCATGGTGGGTCAAGACCGTCTGCCTACTGGCAGATTTCGAAACATGAAATTTTTTTTTTTTTTTTTTTTTTTTTTTTTTTTATCAAAATTCAGAATAATCTAATTAATCTGGGGATTTAAATCAATATGGTCTTTTTTATATTTTTAATTTATGTTTGTGTGTTGTGACTAATTCTCAGTCTCTGGTAGTGCGAGACAGGCACTCCATGAATAGCCTTCTCATGGGTGAAGGGAAATGGGATAGCTTCTGTTGTGATGAAGCACCAACAGGACTTGTCTGACTTAGCTCCAACTTGACTTATCTGACTGACAATGTTTGACTTGTCTCCGAGTTGCTGAACGTGGACAGTGCCTTCAGCGATGACTTTTAGGGGGAACTACTCCACACGTGCGTATCTTATAGTAGAAAAGCCGAAAAATTCCCACCAGGTAGTCCGACTCACGAGACAAGATGATGAAATATTACAAACGACATTAAGCCTCCTCGTATTTGAAACTTTATCTATAACAATGCCACCAGTGGATTGAACCACAGCCCTAATTGCTCACCAGTGGCGCACGTTATCACAGAGCCACGAGTCAGACTAATTTATGTTTAATTAATGTCAACTAATGTTTTTTCAAAACAATTTTGAAAACGATGCTCTTTTCCAAGTCTTGTTTTTATGAGTAGATTAAATTCCAGAAATGTAATAAGATGATCTTAGAAATGGAATAATAATAAAATCTTACAATAAATACTTATTAAAATAGCTATAATAATAAATAATTTAGTATATATCAACTGATTTATTTTTTGTTAAAAATCTGTGGGACTCGTGTTCGCCTTACGTTAAATTTATAACATTTAATTGAAAACTATTCTTGATAATTAAAAGAGCTCGATTATAAATTTTCTACCGAAATTATGAAGGCGCTAAGTTATAAACAATACTATGAATGAAACGATGTAAAAATAGTTTTTGTATTCTATTAACAATATTTTTATCCATTTTCTATGTGTACAAAGACTGAATTTTTTTTCGTGAATTAATTTTTTTATGATTACTCTTATTAAGGTGTTAATAATATGAAAAACGAAAATGTTTATTTAAGTTAAATACTTTTAAATGCATTTTTATGAAATTATTGTAAATTATTTAAAAATAGTTTATTTATTGCTTTTTATAGTTCATATATTAATTAAGGATTAAAAATTATACCACTTAAAATTTCTAATATTATAATATTGATTTTTTTATATTTAACTAAATCGTAACGAAGAGAAATGAAATATTATTTGAATTAGACGACAATTAAGCAATGTATGAATTGTTTATTGCCGAAAAGATTAACTATGAAAATGCATATAAATTAAATATACTTAAATTTTCAATCATGTTTTTAAAAACATATACAAGGTTTATTTAAAAATTTAAAAAAATTAATAAGTTTGACAAAAAGCAAAACAGAACAATTAATTAAAGAAACATGTTATAAAAAAGCTAACATTCCTAACACTAAGTTTTTAATTAATTTTTTACTTTGATAATAGTATAATTTAATATTTATAACTAAACAATCCTGTTAAATCAACTATTTTATAAACCAATTAATATTCATGATAATAAAAATTATCGTTTTAGTATATTAATTTTAGTTGAGAGAAATGTAAAATTAAATTAAAAAATGTAATGTTTTCACAAAATAATTTAATATATCATAATTTAATCAAAGATATATTAAATCATTATTATTAAACATAATAACGTAACATTAAATAATTTAATATATCTTTGATAGTTTAATCAAAGATATATTAAATTATTTTGTAAAAACATTACATTTTTCCTAACAATTGATATACTAATACAATAATTTTTATTATAATATATAATTAAGAATTGTTTAATATTATTAATTTAAATAATCTATTCAGCTTGGATTAAATTGGAAAAAAAATATGCATAGAAATTTAAACCCTGAATACAACTTTTGTTAAGGGTATCCTTTTTTTATTGATCATAAAAAATTACAAATATTTTTCATGAATGAAATTTTGAAATAATATTTAAATTGATATACATTTTTAATACCACAAATCACATTAAATTCATAAATTAGTAAAGTTATTAATGAACTTAGTATCGTTTATTGTGTTTAAGGGGCAATTAAAAATGAATTGTTAAATAATCTACTTTGTTCACTTTTTGGATAATCTACCAATTCTATATTAAAAATATTTAGTTGGCAATCAAGTAATGTATTTATAAAAAATATTAAAAGGCCAAAATTTATCATGAAAAATTATATAAAGCAGATACTACATCCTATAATCTAAAATAAATCCTAAATCAAAATCTAAAGCCAGCAATTGGTTGTTCTCTGGCCAGCATGAGAACAGGACCAACTGCAACATCCCTAACCAAACACAGCAGATGGAGCCGAGTTGAAGGGTCAGGATATTGTACTGGGCAGTAAACAAGGGAGATGCACAATAGGGGGTGGACTGGACAGGGGGAGAGTTGAAAGAAAAACCACTTTACAGGGGATTTTGAAAGTCGGAGGGCGGGACGAAAAAAGCCTAACACATGGCACGCGAGTCGGCCATTGGCTCGCTCAATTGCATCCTCCCCCGCTTTAATTTTCAATCCTCCGGCTCTTTTGAGAACGTGCCTTTTTGTCCACCCCTGCCTCCTCCAATCCCGGAAATGACGAACCCCACCCCCACCAGTTAGATTATGCGAATAACGGTGAGTTTTTGAGAGCGAGAGTTCCCAGGTATCGTGTTCTTTTGTTAACGCTTAAGCGCAGATAGTAATTGCATAGTGAAGTACATCTCACATTTATTAGAAAGATGTTTTTTGAATAGAGCAACTATAATGTTAGTTAAAAGATATCATTGCATTTGTTTTATACGTAAATATTTCAAACTAAATGCAACATTAATAATTAATGCAACGCATAATTAAAAGAAAAAAAGTCCAAAATTTTGGACTTTCTTGTGTTACTTTAAAATCTTAATACTGAACAATTTACAATGATATTAAACGAAAGAAACAGGTAGCATGTTTCGTACTTTAAATCATCGAATTTCGTACTATAAAGCATCATAATAATTTTGTGCTTAATAATTTCTTATAATACCCATATAATTTCGTACTTTAAATCACCGAAAAATTCATTCTAACCGAATAATTTTGAATAAAGTCATTATATTATAGATACTTAAAGAAAGAGCATAACTAAAAGTATTTAAAAATAAATTATAATAATTATTATTACTGATTAAATATTTCAAACTAAATGCAACTTTAATATTAAATGTAACGGATAATTAGAATAAAAAGTCCAAAATTTTCCTGTGTTACTTTAAAATCTTAATACTTGAACAATTTACAATGACATCAAATAAAAGAAACGTGTAGCTCAAATCGTACTTTAAATCACGTAAAAATTCATACTAACTGTATAATTTTAAACAAATTCATTACATTATAGGTATCTAAAGCAAGAGAATAAACTAAAAGTATTCAGTAATTGCATAGTGAAGTGTATTTCACATTTATTACAAAGATGTTTTCTGAACAGAGCATCTAGATTAAAGCGACAATGTTAGTTTAAAGATATCCTTGCATTTGTTTTATATGTAAATATTTTAAATTAAATGCAACTTTAATATTAAGTGCAACGTATAATTAAAAGAAAAAAGTCCAAAATTTTGGACTTTCTTGTGTTACTCTAAAATCTTAATACTTGAACAATTTACAATGATATTAAACGAAAGAAACGTGTAGCGTACTTTATTCACAGAAAAATTCATACCAACTGAATAATTTAACTGATAGCTCGGAGTATTAATCTTCACCCCAGGGATGGTCCAGACAATGCATGGTGGCTGCTACAGCTGGGCAATTAAAAACATGATGAGAAGTAAGCTCGACATCAGGGCAATTACCATATTTTTGGTATTTTTTAACGCCATCAGCAGAAATTTTCAGATATTTGTGGGGCTTCATTATTTATCTTGTGAGAGTAGTTGCTTCTTTTCTGTCGACATTTAGTTCTGTAATTTGGTATTTAGTTTTGATCATAGAAGAAATCATAAATTTAGATTTTTTCAAGGTATTTGCATCTGCAAGGGAAATGGGAATGGCAGTCCGATTCAGAATTCTGACATTCTTAACCAAAGAATCTGCAATTTCATTCAATTTTAAATCCACATGAGCAAAGTTCCATTGTAGGATTATGTGCAAGCAATTAATGTGCTCTAAAAGAGATATAATGTTCAAAATCCTACATGAGAAAAGTAGTTTCATTGTGATAGTGTATAATTAAAATTGATAATTGTCATGATATTGCGAAATTTGCTGTTGTTGTTCTAATGCATCTGGCAGTACAGAGACAATCCTTATGCCATAAGCAAGGGCTGCATTTAGTACTACACAGGGAGCACGTGTAGCTTAAAGACATGCTACGTACGCAAGTAATACTACCTCCAATAGCGAAATTTAAATGAAATTATTTCAGTATTACAAAAAATTTATTTACAGATATTTGCGTATCATTTAAGGGGATTATTTTATTGCATATATAAATAACTGTACTAAATACATAAATAACTTTAAAGTTTTTGCGCCAATGTCGATTTTTGATGGCACTTTAAAATTTTCAAATTGACTTGTTACTGAATATAAAGTTTGGTTCAAAGTGAAAAGTGTAATTTAGAGATTCATCTCGATAGATATCAATATTTAATGTTGTTTTCAAATTTTGGGCACTTTGACCTAAAGTTATTCTTCTTTAGAACGATAGAGTTATAGCGGATTCAGCGTTGTTCAGGATACACCATATGGAGTAATCTATATTGCATCTATATTTTACAATCATAATTTTGAATGAAAAATTTCACGGATAAAGTTTGGAGGATTCGAACCCTTTTCCCCTTTCTTCTCGAGCCCAACTGGAGGATATAGCGGTTAAAGGATTAAACGGGCTAATTAGATGCATATATATAGTTCACATATATAATGAGGACTGATATTTGTGATATATTCGATTGCCGCTATTGGCATGGTCTATAGCCAATTTTTTGAAAAATAAGTAGATTCAAGTTTGATTTGTCGCTCTACCGTCATTTTGTGCGCACATTAGGCTTCGTATAATTATTTCTGCATTATAAAAATTCTATTTGCTTACGGGATATTTTTGTATATTTGCGTATCCTTTTAAGGAATTGTTTGATTGCATACGTAAATAACTTTACTAAAGCATAAATAAGTTTACAGTTTTTACGTAAATAACTTGTTTTCTTGAAAGCTTATTTACTTCAAAAAACCCTGACACAAATTTCCTTTACAAAAGAAAAGAAACCATTACAAACAACAAAAACTGCATTCACACACACACACATATACAAAAAAAAATCCTAAGGGTACCATAAATCATTTAATAACGAAAAACTGTATCCCGAAAACTTTCTCACCAAGACTAAAATAAAAACACAAGCAGAATAGAAAAGAAAAGAAATAATAATAATAAAAAAAAATAGAAAAAAAAAACTAAAGAAATAAATAAAAAATGTCACTTTTTGTATCAAGAAAAGGAATGTCCACCCCCCACCCCAACCAATAGTTCCAATTTCTTATATATATATTTGTTCTTTTGTCTCTGTGCGAAGGCCACCCATCCAAAAGCCTAACAATACAATTAATGTGTCTTTTTCTGATGTCCTGTCGTCACGGCGACCCCTCCTCCACCCACGAAAAAAGAAGAAAATAAGAGGTAGGGACTCTTCTGGCCGTCACTTTTCCCAATAACTTCTAAAATTGAGAACAAGCAGCTAAAAGAGAAAAGGACACTCCCCCCTCTCAGCCCCCTGCCCCCTACGTTGGAAGGAGAAACGTCCGAGAAGAACTGAGAAAAAGAAATATTTCGAGGATCTGGTATCTAAAAGAAAGGGTTGCATGAGTCAAAACTGCACAAAGAATGCCAGTATTTCTCGCCAATGCCGGTTTTTTTTTTCAATTCCTTCTATTAGCTCACACTCTCCCTATATATATCTTGTTCAAATTTTCAATCGCTCATAAAATACTTCTTATTCCTCCACTCAAGTTCAAATACATTTTTTTGAACTTGTAGTGGATGACACTGGATGTTAATACAGTTTTTTTCAAATATTAATTCAGTAATTAAATTTAATTCACTAATTTCAGTTGTTTTTTTTAGATTTAAGTTGCATGTATCTAATAATAGATGGCGCCAGATGTAACTGGAAAATTTCAACTTTATTTGTTCAACTCGTTTCTGAATAAAATGACTGCAGTGCTCACGTTCTGCGGAAGCCCACCAGCACGCTAACTGCGCACGTTACCATTGGATCAAGAGTGGTTTGTCGCTCTGCGATAATTTTTTGGCAGAATTTGGGTTAATCAGACCAGGACGACCTATAGTAGAGGAAATTGTGGCAGCATGTTAATAAATCGATCGATAATTGAATTATATATCATCATCTCATCGATAATTGGATTATAGATCATCGATAATTGGATTATAGATAATCATTTCCTATGTATACGATACGTTCAAAGTATTTAAGGGAAAAAAAATCACTTTGCCAATTTTCGTTTTGAATTTTCTTTCCCAATTGTAACAGGCTCCTTGCTGGTGAAATTTTGGTAGTGCTTAATCTAATACAATTCTGATATGCCAATAATGAATGGCAAAAGTCAACGTACACTATAAAAAAAATCTATAATGTGCTATTATCAAATTAACTCTAGAACCATTAACATTAACAAATTTTAAAATATTGAAAATTTTCTTAATGAAAATAAATATAGACAATTTGTAGATCAATTTCTGATTTAAATTCTGGTTTTCTGATTTCAATTTTTAATGATATACTTTGTAATCAGTGTTTCAATGAATAAGATAATCACTTGAATAATTTTTCAAAGTTGGCATTATTTAAGAGTTTCAACTTTTTTAAGGTATTTTTGTTCCAAATAAATTAGTGAATATATATAAAAGAAATTGATATTTTATGTATTGAATAGGTTCGAGTAACTTAATCAGTTTTCAATTCTATAATAATAAAGTTCATAAATTGTGTTTTTTAAAATTCATTAATAAAATCCATAAGAATTCATGAAATAATTAATTAAAAATTAATAAATAATAAATGAATAATTTTATTTCATTGAAATTAATTAATGTATATTAAAATTATTTGATTATCAAATTAATCATTGAAAATATAATTCCTTAAAATTTACGTTGAAATGTTAATTTGTTCTCGTATTTCTTTTATTTAATTTCTAGAGTTTTATTAATTAATTATCTTTAATTTTTAAGAATTTATAATTGATACTCTATCGTGTATGAAGATATTAAATATCCTCAATCAATAAAATATCATTTGTTTTCATATTTTTATTTTTTTAAGTTTATTATTATTCCATTATACATAGTTAAAAATTAATTAGTAAAAATAAATTACATTACTTAAAGCAAAATAAATAGGATTAAAAATAATCTCGTGAGCATTGTACACTGATGAAAATGATGTTTGATGATCACTCCTTTGAAATTGATGATTTTAAAGTAGCTAATTTTTATCCATTTTTTTTACTTCTAATGATTTTAAACTACTTTCGCATTATTTTTATTAATTCATTATTATTCCGTTATACATTGTTAAAAATTAATTAATAAAAATATATTACACTACTTAAAGCAACAATTTTTACATTACTTAAAGCATAATCTTATGCTAATTTTTATCAATTTTTCTTTTCGTCTGATGATTTTAAACCACTTTCGTATTATTTTTATTAATTTATTACTAATCCATTATACATTGTTAAAAATAAATTAATTAGCAAAAATAAATTACATTACTTAAAGCAAAACATTTTACACTGTTATAGCAAAATAAATATAATTAAAAATAATTTCATGCGTATTGTACACCAATGAAAATTATCTCCTTTAAAATCATCAATTTTAAAGGAGCTAATTTCTATCAATTTTTTTTCCTCCTGATGATATTAGACCCCTTTCTGTATCATTTTTATTATTATTCCTTTATATACAGTTAAAAATAAATTAATAGAAATAAAATATGTTACTTAAAGCAAGAATTTTTACTAATATTTCCTAAGATAAAAATCCTAACAAAAGACGATATAATTAATGATTTTTATTAATTTATTATTATTCCATTATACATAAGATATTTGAAAGGAGATAAATAGGATAATTTTCAAAAAAAAAAAAAAAAAAAATTGATAAAATTAGCTCCTTTAAAATCATCCATTTTAATTATTAATTTTTTTTCCTTCTGAGGATTTTAAACCACTTATTAATTTTATTAATTTATTATTATTCCATTATGCATAGCTAATGCATAAAAATAAAATAAATTACTTAAAGCAAGAATTTTTACAAATATTCCTTCAGATAAAAATCCTACCAAAAGGCGATAGAAACGCCATAAACGAACCTCTTCATTTCAAAAAATTCTTCCACCACCCCCTTGGCAACGCCACATTTGACGGCGAGTTTTCTACTTTCTGGTGGACAATGACCGGTGACAGTTGGACAGGCCTCCTCTCCCCTTCCCACCCCCTCCTTCTAAATGGTGAGTAGAATCAATACACTCACACACACACACGAACATACGTCGTGCTTGTTAGTAGTAAGCCCTCCTTCCTTCCCCCCTTTAGATCTTCACTAAAACCTAGCTTTAGCGCACCCCCCTCACCCACCACTCTTTCGATGATTCTCTGCCACTATACACTTAGCCCCCACCCCCTCTTCTCGCAGGACCCTCCCCCACTTTTTCTAAGAGAGTCCTTCTAACCTTTCAAAGTTCGCATCAACGTTGATACAGAGAGAGAAAAGAGCAAAATAAGTAAAATAAAAATAAATAAATGTTCAATAAGAAGAAACTGTAGAAGAAGTAAAAGGAGGAAGAGAAAGATTTTTCGAGAGAAATGTTTCCATTTTCCAAGCTCTCTCTGTCTTCCAGCTAGCTCTCTCTCTCTCTCTCTGAGAGGACTGAGACAGTGAAGTAAATAATGACAGCTCATATGACAAGATGCTTACAAGACCACTGCATTTTGTTAGTTATTCGATACATTAAAGATGGAAAAATAAATAAATAAATAAAATTAAACTTTTTACTAACATAAAACATTGTCTCGATTACAAGAAAAATCCATTATATTTTATATTAAATACCTTCCGTTATATTTTTATCTGGATACTCAAATTAAGAGAAATAAAATGCAATAGAAGATTATAAATTAATAAATATATAATTGAAAGTATTAATATGCAAGTAAAAAAATTAAATTTAATACATATTTCGAGTATTAATACTCTTAATAAATAAGTAAATAAACTGAAATTTTTTATTAACATAAAATATTGTCTCGATTACAAGACAATTCTAATAAAGGACAAAAAGATGTAAACCTTCAATGTGAAGGAAGTTTAAAAGATTATTAATCATATTACTTTATCATCTATTATATTTTATTTCTCTAGATATTTTAATCTTTACAAATAAATTAAAATGGAATATTATAAATTAAAAATATATATAATTTAAAGTATAAATATGCAAGGGAAATATCTACATTTAATACTCAAAATATAAATAGATATATATTCAGCAGAACAGAATTTTTAACTAATTAAAAAAAATATTAAACTCAAGAATAAATTGGTAGAAAAAGTAATTAATGTACATTTCAAACTGCATTTTTAAGTATGTAAAAATTATTTAATTAGTGATATAGTATGAAGGTATCCACTTTAATTTTAAAAATAAATAAATGTTCAATAAGAAACTACAGAAGTGAAAGGAGGAATAAATGTTTCTTTTTTTCCAAGCTCACTGTCTTCCAGCTCTCTGAGAGGACTGAGACGTAGAGTGAAGTAAATAATGACAGCTCATATGACAAGATGGTTACAAGAACGCTGAATTTTGTTATTTTGTTAGTTATTCGATACATTAAAGATGGAAAAATAAAATAAAATAAAATCATTTTTACTAACATAAAACACTGTCTCGATTGTAAGGAAATTATAATAAAGAACAAACAAGATAATAAACAAACAATGCAAAACAAAACAAACAAGAGAACAAACAAAATTATAATAAACAACAATCATTTTACTTTATATTTCATACTATTTTATTTCTTTAGATATTTTAATCTAGAGAAATAAAATACAATAGAAGATAATATGCAAGTAAAAAATCTACATTTAATGTATATTTTGAGTATCAAATGTAGATTTTTTACTTGCAAATTAATACTTTCAATAATATTTTATTAATTTATAGGTTTCTGTTGTTAACACACACACACACACACACATACATATATACACTGAAGTGACAAAAGTCAGGGGATAGCAATATGCAAATTTTCAGATGGCAGTAGCATCAGGTATAAATGCGCAGTGCTTTCGCAGAGCTTTCATTTCTGTTCAAGTTATTCATGTGAAGAGGTTTTGACGTGATGATGACCGCACGACGGGAATTAACAGACTTTGAACGCGGAATGTTAGTTGGAGCTAGACGCATGGGTCATGCCATTTCGGAAATCGTTAGGGAATTCAACATTCCCAGATCCACTGTGTCAAGAGTGTGCCGAGAGTATGAAATTTCAGGCATAACATCCCACCATGGACAGCGCAGTGGTCGACCGCCTGCACTTAACGACCGAGACCGGCGACGTCTGCAAAGAGTCGTAAATTCTAACAGACAAGCAACACTGCGTCAAATAACCGCAGAAATCAATGTGGGACGTACAAGGGACTTGTCTGTTAGAACTGCGCGGAGAAATTTGGCTTTCTTGGGCTATTCCAGCAGAAGACCGACTCGAGTGCCTTTACTGATAGAACGACATCGCTTGCAGCGACTCTCGTGGGCACGTGAGCATATCGGTTGGTCCCTAGATGAATGGAAAACCGTGGCCTGGTCCGATGAGTCACGATTTCAGTTGGTAAGAGCTGATGGTAGGGTTCAAGTGTGGCGCAGACCCCACGAAGCCATGGACCCAAACTGTCAGCAAGGCACTGTTCAAGCTGGTGGTGGCTTCGTAATGGTGTGGGCTGTTTTTTTATGTCATGGACTTGGTCCTCTGGTGCAACTGGACCGAACATTGACTGAAAATGCTTATGTTCAGCTACTTGGAGATCACTTGCAGCCATTCATGGACTTCATGTACCCAAACAACGATGGGATTTTTATGGATGACAATGCGCCATGTCACCGGGCCACAACTGTTCGCGATTGGTTTGAAGAATATTCTGGGCAATTCCAACGAATGATCTGGCCACCTAGATCGCCCGACATGAATCCCATCGAGCATTTATGGGACATCATCGAGAGGTCTGTTCGTGCCCAAAATCCTGCACCATCAACGCTTTCACAATTATGGACGTCTATCGAGACAGCATGGCTCAATATTCCTGCAGAAAGCTTCCAACGACTTGTTGAGTCCATGCCACGTCGAGTTGCTGCACTTCGCCCGGCGAAACGAGGGCCGACACGATATTAAGAGGTATCCCATGACTTTTGTTACTTTAGTGTATATATATATAAATATAATCAACAGAACAGGGTTTTTAACTAATGTCAAAAAGTAATAATCTGAAAAATAAACAAAACTCTGTGGAAAAACTCTTAATGTACGTTTGAAAGTGTACGCCATTTTTAAATAGATAAAACTTATTTAATTAAGGATGTAGTAGGAATTGATCCACTTTAACTCTTAAAATCTTCAATCATAAACGAAGAGTATAGATAGATAGTTAACAATTATTTCAAACCTATCAGAAGGACTAATTGAAGAACCTTATGTAAACACGGAATGAAGAGGAAAAAGAATTTGAGAAACATCTAGATCCATACCGAATTGCCCAGCCATTAAACAAAGGAAATCCCCGAAAGTATGTAATATACATGCTTTCTTAAGATAAATTCAATATTGTTCGTTTCTTAATCCACTTGGTGGACAGCAACATTTAGATCAATTCCAAGAACCGGGACTTATAAATAATAGACATTTACATATAATATATAAATCGCTATAATACAAAATACGTATTAATACGTAAGTTTTTTTATTCAAAAACCTATTAATATTAACTATTTCTGAAAAAAAATATTTTTAGGTATGAATAAGAAAAAAAGATGGATAAATAAAAGACATTAATAATATGAATAAAAATTTGTATGCTTGCTTACTACAAAAATTGAATCAAATACTAAAAAAATTATTGAATTTATGAAATATCACGTTTTAAATTATGGTTATAAGTTTTTTATTATATTGTATTAGTTTTTTTTTTTTTTGTAATATTTAATGATTTGTTGTTGTTTTCCACTTAGTAGCCAGCAACATCTAGACCAAGTTCAAGAACCCGTTTGGTTCCATGGATGGAGGGAAGGGGGAGGGGTGAAATCTGGCTTGAATCTGTGACACTAAAGAAGGAGGGCGGTACCTTCCGGGAGGACTTATAGGGGCTAAATACTCCTTATTTGCATATAGTGTGGGGGAAACCAGTAAAACTTCCACCAGGTAGCCCGACTAACGAGGTAAGATGCTGAACATCACAAATGCCATTGAATTTCCTCGTCTTTGAAACTGTGTCTACAACAAAGCTGCCAGCGGATTGAATCTCCAACCTAATGCTCACCAGCGGCGTGCGTTGCCACTGAACTACGAATCGGGCTAAATTCAATATTTAGGGAAATTATTTTATAGTAAAAAAGTTCTACTTGTAAAATAGATACATAAATACGTTATTGTGAAAAAAAGAAAAACTTCTTCATTCAAATTTAATAACTGATACTAACCAATTAGTACTAATATTTAATATAATTTAATATTTAATATTTATTATTTATTTATTCTAATTTTTAGTATTAATTTATTATTTTATACAAAAGATTAAGCGTTGAATTTCTTTTAAATATAGTGATAAATTATTAATTATTTTATGTGCATATTTATCTTAATATGTTTTTATACAGTTAATTAATTGTTAGATTTATTTAAAATTCATATTTGTTAACATCTGTTTCATGTTAAAAAAATTTGTCACAGTAGCAATGTATATTTTTTCGTTAAAGTTTTTACAATGAAATGATAAATAATAGTTACAATAATATTTAAAATAAATTTTTATATGTTTACTATTATATTTAAAATGATTTTATTTATATTTAATATTTATTAATTTCATTTAATCACAAAGAATGTTAACCACGTAATACCACCATGAAAAAATTCTATATTAATTTGTCGTTAAGAGGTTTTATACTAAAATGATAACTAACAATCCTAATAAGGATTAAAAAATTGTTTTTACACGTTTATTATTATATCTAAAACGATTATATTTATATTTAATATTTATTTATTTAATTTAATGACGAACGTTAACCACATAATAAAACCATGAAAAAATTCTATATTAATTTGTTTTCAAGAGGTTTTATAATGATAAATAATAATTATAAGGATTAAAAAATTGTTTTTATATGTTTATTATTATAATTATAACGATTTTATCTATCTTTAATATTTATTATTTGTCTTCCCATTTAATGACAAGGAATGGTTAAACACATAATACCACCATGGAAAAATTCTATATTAAATCACTTCAAAGGCAAATCAAGAATCATAACACGACATTCCCTAAGTCTCAATACAAAACTTATGCCTCTTTCTGCTTCAAATAAAGAAGTTCTGAGACAGGAAATTCAATTTACGGTTCTCTTCAATAGCTTTGATTAACCAATTGTACAAAGAATTGGCCAGAATTACAGAAGTAAGAAGACCTCAGCAGACTTCAGATTGTATCTGCAAATGACATATTCACTGAAGCCCTATAAATTCCATGTTAACATCCAAAAGTCTTACATATAAAAAAAATATATAAGAAGATACAAACATAAAAACTGTTCCTCCTGCTTTCTTCGTACTCTATTCGAAGTAAATGGAATTATTAAAGGACACGAATATATAGTTTTGTATTAATAATATTTTAATGCAAAATAATCAAATTAGTAGATTTTTCTAAATGATCGATTTTATTATTTTGAAAAAATTGAAAATAACTCAATTCGCAAATAACTTGCATCAGAACAAATGATAACTTTTTTTTTCCAAATGCAACTGGCAGTACTAGACAGTTATATTTATGCCATAAGCAAGGGCTGTACCGCTGTTACTCAATATTCAGGGGGAATGTGTTAAATGAATAACGTCATCTTGAAGATATGCTACAGACGCGAGTAACACAACACCTGCAACACTCTACGATCCTATTAGACAGGGAACTACGGTTTAAAATGGATTCCGACCCATTACAAACACCCACGGCACCGGCGGGGTTTCGAACCGAGCGTCAGAGCGCAGTCCTCGAATATGACAAATTTCAACTGCTGAATTATTGCAGAAGTGTATAATTTATATTGCTAAATTTAAATTTTAATTGCTTTGTTTACCTATTACGTCATATATATCAATTTAGATATGCACATTGGAATGACAAATGTGAGTATAATGCACGTTCATATCTATAAGTAATAATTTTCAATATGACTTGTACTTTATCATGCAGTATATTTTATTATAACATTTCAGAATTAAATTATTTAAAAAATATGAGATAATTTCATTAAAAATATTTGTTATAAAGTTTTAAAATAATTTACAATTTAGATTAAAGATATTTTAGATAATAACTTACAATTTAGATTTGATTTAGATTTAATACGATATAGATTTAATTTTTTTATTGATTTCGATTTAATTTAGATAATAATTTACAATTTAGATTTGACTTAGATTTAATATAAAATTAATACGATTTTTATGATTTAGATTTAATTTAAATTTAATACGATTTTTTCGATTTAGATTTAATTTTTTTATTAATTTCGATTTAATTTAGAAAATAATTTAAAATTTGGATTAAAGATATTTTAGATAATAATTTATAATTTAGATTAATACGATTTAGATTTAATTTAAAATTAATGCGATTTTTACGATTTAGATTTAATTTAAATTTAATGCGATTTAGATTTAATTTTTTTTTTATTAATTTCGATTTAATTTAGAAAATAATTTACAATTTAGATTAAAGATATCTAGATTAGCTCCTTTTTTATAGAGTGTATTTTTAAAAATCTTTCACAAACAAATAAAATAAAAAAAATTGATACTAATAGAAATATTTTTTTCTTCTACAACTAACAGGTTCCTACGACTGTAAATGTACTTCTTTGCAATAAAGATATATCAGATAGGAAACAAACTTTACAGCCCAAGTTTGGGAAAAAAATTTATTTTTAATTATTTAAATTTATTTTAAAATTTATTTAGTAAATGCATGATCTTAAAAGTAAATAAAATGATATTATTTTGGTTAATAAATTTTATACAACTGATTGATCGAATTTATTGGTTCAAATACAGTTTTTAAGTCTATCCTCAATTTTTTTCTGAAGCCCTGAAAAAATTTGATTATTTATTAAAATGCTTAGTAGAATTGAACATATAATTTTTATTTAGAAATATATGTGTTTAATCACAAAAATTAATTGGTATTCATAGCGCAAGTTTATCTTTAACGATTAATATATCATTCACATACTGATTTTTATGAATACATATGGGAATATACCAGTGCTTAATAACTCAAGAAATTTAAGAAATAATTGGTTAGAATGCTATAAGAACTATAAAATTAAATAATTCTAGGAATATACCAAAGTTAGATAATTCTAGAACTGGATGAAAAACCAATTGTTCAAATACTACAAGAAACTCTGCTCAATTCCGGCTGAGAAGTTATGGTTAAAATAATTTTATAAAAATAAATTTATCTTTAAACACTGTCTTGAGGAAAACGATTTGCCATATTAATGGAGAACCTTGGTTGCTTAGCAACCTCTATTTCCTGCTTTGTGAGTGAAGGAAATTTCTTAAGCTTTAAGCCCATTGATTAGATAGAAAAAAGCAATATAGGTATATTATTAATTTATTTAAAAATTAATTAATCGAAATTTTTATTAATTAAAAAAAACTATGCATACATAATTTTTTTTATATTATTATTAGAATTTCAAGAAGGTAATAAAAAAATAGATAAACAATAGAAACAGACAATAACGATTGGAGGGGAAATTGTGACTCAGTGGAGAAACTGCATGGTCATTCGGAAAGGAGGAATCGTTACGGAACGTTAATGAATAATATTCAGAACACCGCGAGGTCTTTTGCGATTTTTTAAATCAGAAATGTCGTAAACATAGTTGCTTAGATCATTCAAAACAGAATTATTAATATTTGGAATGGAATTATAAAATTTTTTTGCAGTTTTATACACAAATTGTTTAAAACTTGTGAGGGAAAGAGCATGTCTGATATCTTCATTTCGGAAAAACCAAGGCGAATTTATAATCATACGTAGGATTTTATTTTCAAGTCTTTGTATGATCTCGAAAGTCTTGAGGAAAATAAAATAATAATCTGTTTATATTTTGAAAGCCTGACTATTCACTACAGAGCACGTGACTTGATATAGATCAATCATTAGATTTAGCAACGCGTATTTTATGTTAGTCTTAAATCACATGAAAATCAGCTTTAATTTTAAATAAACATTTCTTGTTTAATAATAACTTATACTCTTACTTAATTTTATCTACTGCCTTTTTTTTTTCACTTATCACTAACCTCTAACCAGAACAACATCGTATTCTCACATGATAAAAAACTTCACAATAATATGAACTCAACTATTATTTAAATTCAGGGGGCCTGAATGGACGAGTGGCTAGCGCTCTGGCGCTCGGTACCACAGGTTTCGGGTTCGAGTCCCGGCGGTGCCATGGATGTTTGTAGTAGTTCGGAATCCACTTTAAAAGGGTAGGTCCCGGTCTAATAGGATCGTAGAGCGTTGCGGGGGCATTCTTACTCCGCGTCCGTGGCTTATCTTCAAGTGACACGCACCCCCTGAGCTATGCAAAGTGAGTAATGTCTGTGCAGCGCTCTCCTTAAGGTATCCAAGACCAAGCTGTCTAAGTGTTTGCCAGCTGCATTGGAACAAAAATAAAAAAAATTATATAAATTCAAAAATTCCTATTTTTGATTGATACAGTGGAACTGAAAATACTAGTAAATAGGCTATTTTAACAAGTAACTCTGCTATTTTATTAAACCTTTTGGCAGCATAGAACTGCCTTTTCACCAATGATTCAAAAGTAAATGGAAAGAAAAAATCCTTCTCCCAATGTAGTTTTCTATAAAGACCAAATTGTCCATATACAGTTTTTCTATTGGTGAATTTCCGAAGTGTAGTATCAGGAAAACTTAATTTAGATTTCTTATTGACTGGGCTATTTTAGGGATTGGCTATCAAAACTGGTTACGTTGTCTGGCTATTTTCTCATCAATGGCTATCTTGTCTTTGGTTTAAATGCAGTGTTTCCATATTTTTTTTCTTGTATAAGGAAACAATTTTCTTTAAAAGTCCCATAAGAAGGTTATCTCTCCTTTTTTTCTCTTAGGGATATAATGTAAAATGTCTCCCTGCGTATTATTCCAATGTACCATTTTTTTTCATGACTACCATTTGGTATTTAAAAAATCAAAAAGGAATAATTGCATCTCAACTTGCTTTAACATTGAATCTACAGTGTTTAAGCAAACGCAAATGGTAATGTGAAGATATATTTTTACGATTATTGGAAAAGTTATAGGGCATTTAAATATGAAGATTATATCCGTTCAAATATAACATCTCATCTTTTTATGAGCAGTTTAAAATGAAAAAAAAAAATTTTTCAAGTATTTGGTGAGGATAATTCAAATATAATGCTATTTTGTTTTAACATTCAAATGAATTTTTATTTTGATTCATTCAGAGGCCTGAACGAGGATATAGACCGTAGGGTTTCTCTGGACTTAAAGCGTTCGATTCACTTAAAAAATGAATTCCCTGAGAAAAATTCCATGCTTTCTCCTCTCACCAGAAGCTGTTTGACACTGTCACTGGTTCAACGCGATGTCGATGGTCTGCAGAGAAAATAGTAATCCAGATGAAAATCTACGATTGATGATTCACTCTTGGGTTTCGGAGCTATAAATTTCAGAGATTTTTGTAATTTAGAATTTTCTATTTCTGTGCATTACATTATATTTAGCATTATATTCATAAAATAACTGCCTCTCAAATTAACAACCTGTTCTGTTCTGTTCAGCCAACTCCAGTCCGTGGCCTCTCGGCCATTCGACACCGTGCCGTTCAGTAAAAGTTTGGCATCCCCTCATAGCTTCTGTCGTGGTTGACATCGTCAAGTGCACTGCAAGATGGGAGGTGATCTGCCGGCCGTTAGAGAAGCGGTTAAGATGCTTGTAGGTAGTTATGTCCTGTAGCTATTCGGAAGGTGGCAACCACGACTTTCCTAGAGAGATCCTGATGGTTGAGTGGCTAGCGCTCTGGCACACGATACTACAGGTTTCGGGTTCGAATCCTGGTAGTGTCATGGATGTTTGTAGTGGCTCGGAATCCACTTTGAGCCGTAGGTCTTGGGCTCATATGACCGTAGAGCGTTACAGAGCCCATTCGGACTTCTTCTCATCCACATCATTCCCAAACTGTAAAGGGGCAACTCAACTCTAGGCACAGTGATGTGGTGTGGTGTAGTAATTGTGGTAGAGAGGTCCTTCGGTATGTTGATATTCTCCCTCATTTTACCATTGGCGGCCTGCTTTCATGCATTATTGACGTAATTGGTCACAGTTCTGTTAATGATACTGCAGTTTGCGCTGTAGGTCGATCTGGCTGGCTCATATTGCAATTTTTCTTGGCTAGAGCATCTGCCTTTTCGTTTCCCTGATTTGAAACAAATGACGGTCAAATTAACAACTCCCCCCCCCAAATACTCCTGATACTTGAAGGGTCATATTAACGAACAAAGTATTCGTCAGAAAATCGACTTCAATCGAAGGGAATGAGAGGCCTGATGGCCGAATGGCTAGCACACTGGCTCTCGATAACACAGGTTTCTGGTTCGAATTTCGGCGGTGCCATGGATGTTTGTAGTGGTTCGGAATCCACTTTTTACTGAAGGTCTCATATAAACGTAGAGCGTCACAGAGCCCAATCAGACTTCATGTCATCCACAACATTCCCAAACTGCAAAGGGGCAACTGAGCTCTAGGCACAGTGGTGTGGTGTAGTAGTAGTAGGGATGGCCATTTAAGTAGAGGGAATGAGTTGATTGACGTACCTGATCTTCCTGAATCTCTTCTTGGACATGGGCCGTCTGTGTGATCCTTTGCAGTTCTCCCCCTCGGGCCCCATCACCGCGGTGGCCTCGAGCCCCTTGTCCGATGACCGGCACTCGAACTCCACGATCTCCTCATCGCCCAGGCTCCGGAAACCGGGCATCTGGATCACAGACTGGAAAAACAAAAATTTTATACTTTTAACAAAGACATTAGAAAGATATGAGAAATTAGTAAAAGAAATGAAGTATTAACTATAACATGATGGTTATGTATGATTTTTATTAATGAAAAATTCTCATTCATTTACCATAATAATACACAGTCCAGTCACATTAATGTGACCACCACCTACTTTCGACGTCAACGTGAAATAACCAATCACAAAAGGAAGGTGGCAGCACATTGCAGTAGAGTGTATATAAAGAATTCCACTTAATACCACTTAAATACCCCTTAATACCACACTCCACTTAAAGCCAGAATATACAAGAGTGTATATTGTGGCTTTTGACAGGTGGTCACATTAATGTGACTGGACTGTGTAATTCAATAACTACCAGTAATATGAAAATATATTTTTAAGATTATTTGAAAAATTATACGGTATGTAAATAAGAAAAATTTATATTAGTCTAATTCCAATTATTTAAAAATTTATTTCAAGGCAAAAAGTTAGTATGCTTAAATAGTGACGAGTGGATGTTACAATTCGTGGCCTGATGGTGCTCTCTACCACAGGTTTCGGGTTCGAATTCCGTAAGGTGCCATGGATGTTTGTAGTGATTCCAATGTAGTGAATCCACTTTAAACCGTAGATCACTGTCTAATACGGCTATAGACCGTTGGGAGTAGGGCTGACAACCCTATCTGGTGATATGTTATTTAAAATATTAATATAAAAGAACATAGTCGTTATGTGGAGTGTTATTTATTCTTGTTATACTCATTTGCGACTGGTTCTCTGGTCCTCGGTGCCACAGACTGCGGATTCGATTTCCAGCGATGCCATGGATATTTTTAGTGATTCGGAATTCACTTTAAACCGTAATCCTCAGTTTAATATGATTGTAGAGAGTTGGCATAGGGATGACAACCCTGCCTCGCATACACACACGCAAAAAAAAACCCTCATATTTCGGAATCTTCCAGTAGGCAGAAGGCCTAGGACCAAAAATGCGGCTATCGCGCCATTGCAGAAGAAGTTGTTGCAATTTACACGTTTTTGATATTTATAATAATGATAAGACCAGTATTAACGTATGCATCTGAAACATGGTCACTAACAGCAAGAGAAAATGTTGGCAATCTTTGAAAGAAATGTGCTACGAACTATTTTTGGTGGTATCAATGACAATGGAAATTGGCGAAGAATATACAATTTTGAACTTTACAAACTTTTCAGAGATGTTGACATTCTAAAATTTATTAAACTGAACAGAATGAGATGGGCCGGTCATCTCATGAGAATGGAAAATGACATTTATTATTAATTTATTAATTATTATTAATAAAAAATCGAAATGAAATCTTAATAAAATAGATAATTTGAATTTAAAATATACTTTGTAAAATTAATAAACAAATATAGCGGATTATTTAAAATTTGAATTCTAAACAAAAAAAAATCAATAGAAACTAATAATCAATAGCACAATCAGTATTGAATAATTTTTTATTACAGAAATAAATTTAATTCAATTATGTTGAATAGATGTTGGAAAAGTTTAGACATTATTATTGATATTAAAAAAAAAGACATTAGTTATGGATATTATGACATTTATGCTTTATTTTTATTTTAAAAATATGAACGATCAATAGTTTCATTTTAACCGTAGATATCAAAGTCGCTACTTATAAAAAGCGTATTTCTCATCAGCTACTAAAATATTAGATATTTGATATAAAATAACACATTAATGAAAAATAGAAATGAATTCTTAATAAAATGGACAATTTGAATTAAAAACATACTTTTTTAAGTAATTAAAAAGAAATATAACGGGTTATTTAAAATTTGAAATCCCAACAAAAATCAATAGAAACAAGAATTAAAAAATTTTTATACTATACAAAAAAAAATTTAATTCAATCAGGTTGAATTGAGGTTGGAGAAGTTTAGACATTATTATTGATATTAAAAAAAAGACATTTATTATTTATATTATATAATGTCATTAATAATGTCTGACATTTATTATTGATAAATATAAAATGCTTATTATATTTTATTTTTATATTAAAAATATAATGATCATTATTTTAATTTTAACCGTAGATGCCGGTGTGGCTATTTATAAAAACAAATTTCTCACCAGCTGTTAAATAATAGATTCTGTTATATAAAATCCCACATAAATGAAAAATCGAAATGAATTCATAATAAAATAGATAATTTACACCTTTTAAAAATAATTTTAATGAAATATAGCGGATTATTTAAAATTTGAAATCCGAACAAAAATCAATAGGAATAATTTTGAATAATAATATGAATAATTTAACTCAATCATGTTGAAGATAGTTTTGATAAATTTTAAGTATTATTGATCATCGTAACGAATTATGACAGAAATATAAAAATAAAAAGACATTTTAAAAAAAAATTTGTATGAAACTTGCTTAGCCTCTCTTAAGGAAATCTGGCGCCTAAATCACTCAATGTCCGGCTCTGAAAAATAAAATGTAACAACAAAAAATCATAAAAAATGCCAAGAAAAATTGAGGGGCCAGAAAAAGCTTTTGAAACCGACGAAATATATTTTCTCTTTTATTTTTTAATATTTTTCTTTTTTTTGGTAATCATTTTCTCTTTTCAAGAAAGGAAAAAGGAAAGAAAAATTCCGGAAACAAATGGCATTTGAAAGTAAGAAAAATCTCCTTTTATTATTCGTTGACCTTTTTTGGCCGCCTTCCAAAAAAATTATTTCAAAATTGAATGCCAGTGGAAAGTGAAGATTTAATATCTTTGGCGACTGAAAAGGCTCCTTTTTTTTATATTTTTTATTCATCCAATAAATCATTTTTAACATTTTCCAATTTTTCGTGAGTTTCTGTCAATGGGCTTGTATAGGAAAAAAGCGAAAAAGAAAAAAAATGAAAGAAATGACCAATTTAATTTAAGCAAAAAGATCAAACAAATGCATTTCAAGCAAAATAAGAAAGGGCTTTATTTGTGATTCAAACAAAATGCGTACTTCCTTAGAGAACCAAATAAAATCATATTAATATATCTTTGGTTCCTGAATCATTGTTTAAAACGTTCTTTATATTTGTTTTTTATTGTTTTAGAATATTAAATTATTATAATTAATATTAATAATTTAATGATCTTAGAGAGTATGCAAGTTTGTGTAACTTATTCATGCATATATTTTCAAATATTTTTCAATATGTCAAGCATTTTTTCATAAAATTAATGGATTTCATAAACTTATTTTTTTCTTTAAAAGAAAATTATGCAACACAATTAAAATAAAAAATTAGGAAAAAAGTATAATTTTCAAATAAGACTTCATTTCAATTTAATAATTTAAGTGAATAATAAATTTATCGCTTTTTTAGTATGTTGACATAATTTATATTTATTTAAAACAAATTTTTAAGATGTAGATTAATTTTTTTAGGAATATGTAATAAAAAAAATTTCAGTGATATTTTTATATTTAACGAGAGTAATATTTCAAAATTTAAAAAGAAAATTAGACTTGAAAATTTTAATTAAAGTTTAAAAATATTTTAGTTTTCCCCAAAAAATATTCTTATAGTTTATATAACAGGACATGAAATTCTTTAGTGGCTTTATTTATTTCAATTTATTAATTATTTAATTACTTTTTATTATGTATGTTTTTTATTATTTTACTATTTTTTATATTTATATTTTATTCATTACTTATTATTTATTAATTTAATTATTATTTTTTGAATTTTCTAATTTAATTAATGATTTTAGAGATTATGTAAGTTTGTACAATAACTTATTCCTACATTCAAAATCAAATGAACTTGAAAGTAAGTCATAAGGAAAGTAATATTTCAAAATTTTAAATAAAATTAAAAAGTCTTTTAATTTCTCCCAAAAAATATTCCTATAGTTTATATAACAAGACATGGTATTCTATGGTATATTTTTGAATTTATTAGTTATTTAATTATTTTATTATATATTTGTATTTTTAAATATTTTTTATATATATATTTTATTTATTTATTATTATTTATTAATTTAATTCTCATTTTTGAAGTTGTCAATTTATTTAACGATTATAGAGATTTTGTAAGTTTGCACAATAACTTATTCATATATTCAAAGGCAAAAGAACTTGAAAGTAAATCATAAAATTAATGTGTTTTAATCAATGATTATGTGTTATCTATTATGTGTTTCATCATATAATTAATCTATTTTTTTTCCTTGAAATGAAAAAGATTATGAAACACAATAAAATTAAAAAAATAACAAATAAGTATAATTTTCAATTAGAAGTGGATTATTTATGGAAAGAAGTAATTTTATAGCTTTTTATGTATATTGAAATAATTTTAATGTATTAAAAAAAAATTTTTAGGGAACAGATAATTTTTTTAGGAAGATGTACTAAAGACTTAATAATAAATGAAAATGTCAAAGATAGTTTTATATTTAAAGAGCGTAATATCTTGAAATATAAACAAGAATAAAATAAATATTTTATTGAAAATTACAAAAAAATTATATTTGAAAATTTTAAAGTTAAAAAAACTTAATTTTCCCCCAAAAAATATTTTTATAGTTCATAGAAAATTATACAAAATTCTTTAGTGTATTTTTGAATTTATTAAAACATCGTCACACCTATAATTTATACAATTTGCTCTTTTTTTCTTTTTTCTTTAATTAGTATGTATACATTACATTTTGAATGCTAAATTATATATTTAGCAAAATTTCAAGAACTAATAATCTGAAAATTTTCAATTGAGCATCATTATTGTTTATTAAATGCACACAAGATCACTTTTTAAACAATAATGATGCTCAATTGAAACTTTTTCAGTTTTTTTATTGATAGATAATAGATATTAAAGATAATTTGTAATGATTGTTTTTTTTTTTTTTCTGATTCTGTAATTTAAAGGTTTCAATGATACTCAATTGAAAATTTTCAAAATGTCTTTTAAAGAAAATAATAAAAATGCTTATAAATAAAATGTATTTAATACAAAAAATTATTTTTATTTACAGATATAAAAATTATATTTTGTCTTATTAAATTATTTTTTAATTAAACTTTTTTGTAAATTGTATTTATCATCAAGATTTTTACTAACAGCATAATAAAACGAAATCACAAACTTTTTAAAAGCTTACCTTTCAGAAAGATTTGCAAGACAGAAAGACGACAAAAACATAAATAAATAAATAAACATCTACAGTGAACTCTTTATCTATGAAAATAAAACCCTATCTGTCTGGCCAACTTCACAATAAAAGCCTGCAATAAAAAGGGGATACACAATATTTTTTTCCTCTGCCATACATCCACCTTTTCAAAACCATCCACCTCCGCTATCTCAACAGTGGGCAAACTGAAACGACTTTTTGCACACAAAAGATAAAAACCGCTGTGGCACATAAAAAAAACCTGACCTCGGGAAACTCAAAGCGTTTATCAAACGCTATTAAACCACCAACAGAGACCTTTTACTTGTTACAGAAGGTTGTAAACTTTACGAAAAAAGTTGGGTCGGGCAGCTTTTTAAGCACTGTTGGCGAGCGTTTATTATTCGATCATTCCGTTGATGCATGATTCTTGATTGGTCGGTTCAAGTCCTCGGGCCCAAAAGAAGAAGAAGAAAGAGTGGGTGAAGCAAGAAAAAAGAGAGAGTCTTGTAAGAGTTGCTTACATTAAGCACTTGAAGGATATTGACTCCCCAGAGGTTGCGACCACAGGGCCAATCTATTGGTCATTAAGCGCTGGTGAGTGGTCACACAGGTCATTATGGGCTTATCAGGGCTGATCGACTGTCTCGTAAAAGAGAGACTTGGGTGGCTGAAAGTGGCTGCTGATTGGAATCTGGTTAGCTGTTGCAGATTGTTTGATTCTTTACGCTCATTGGATGCCAATGAAGTTCTGGCACCGAGGAATGAGTTTCATTAGCGGGGAGGTTAAGGAAATCGGGATTCATTAGCGCCAGGACTATGACTTCTGTTTTAAGGTTCTCAGGTTTTCTTTCTTACTGAGTTTTCTCATACGAATTCGTTTCTGTTAACTGTCGTTTTAGTTTTTTTATTAATAAAAGATAATTTGTAATGCTTTAATTTTTTTAAAACTTGTTACAAATTAGAGAGATTCATTAGGGACAAGACTATGACTTCTGTTTTAAGGCTGAGGTGTTTTTTTTTTTATTTATTTTTTATTGAGTTTTTTTCATACAAATTCGTTTCTGTTAGCTGCCTTTTTAATTTTTTTTATTGATACAGATTTTTTTGTTTTTACTTTTAATAGGTTGTTTGATTTTTTTTGCTGATTGGATGCCAATGTAGTTCAGGCACCGAGGAAAGAGTTTCATTAGCGCCAAGACTATGGTTTTTGTTTTAAGGCTGAGGTTGTTTTTTTCCTACTGAGTTTTCTCATACGAATTTTTTTTCTGATAACTGCTTTTTTAATTATTTTTTTTTATCGATAAACGAGTTTGATTGATAAAAAATTTTGTGTTTTTTCTTTTAATAAAGTGTTTGATTATTTACGCTCATTGGATGCCAATGCAGTTCTGGCACCGAGGAATGAGTTTCATTAGCTGGGAGGTTAAGGAAATCGGGATTCATTAGCGACAAGACTATGATTTCTGTTTTAAGGCTGAGGTTTCTTTTTTTCTACCGAGTTTTCTCATACGAATTCGTTTTTGTTAGCTGCCCTTTTAGTTTTTTTTATTGATAAAAGATAATTTGTAATATTTTAATTTTTTTTCTACTTCTGTAATTTAAGGCTTATTACATACTAGAAATTTTGAGTTTTTTATTTCAAATAATGTGGATAGTTCTAAAATATACTACAACAAAAACATAGTCAGAACTTAAAATCTGCTTTAAGAATCTCCCTAAAGCTTGTTAATTGTGTTCTCTCTAGTTAAGTTTTTTATGTATTAAAAATTTTCAGTTTTTATTTTAAATAATGTGCATATTTCTAAAATATATTAAAGTTAAAACATAATTTCATAACATAAAAATCTGCTTTAAGTCTGCTTTTTCTAATTAAAAGCATTCACTATTAAGCTAAAAAAATCGTGTATGCTAAGGAAAACGTGAGCAGTATAATTATTTTCAAGATTGTTTTTGTCAATGACTTTACTGATAATGAATGGAAAAGTGATTTATTTCTTTAAATATTTGCAGTATATAATTATAGATAACATTAAAAAAATTTTAAATTCAATTTTAAATATTTCTATACAATTTATATTTTTTTTGGTCTAACAAATTTTTCTAAATAATAAAGTTGTGGCTAAAAGACAAATATATGTTACATTCAGAAATTTTTTTTAATAATTTCAGTTATTTCACATGTTACTTAAAAATAGATATAATTATTATCTTACGTTATTTATTGATTTTACAATTCATTTTTTCAGCAATAGTATTTTGTATTTTATATATTCTTAATGCATGTAATTATTTTAAAAATTTCAATTAAAAAAAATGTAATAATATATCAAAATTTAAATACATTATTATAGTGATAATTATTTCTGTCTTAATTTTTTACTTGACAAAAAAAAGAGCACTTTTTGAAAAAAAAAAATTTATAAAGTAAGACAGTTTTACTTCACATTAATTTATATTGCATATAAGCTGGCATACAGTCGACGAGACAATTATTATATGTTTAGTCGAATAAATTGTATGAAAACGACTATTTTAGGATCTTGTAATTGAACACGAATGTTTATCAAATTGTTTACACAAGCGATGTATTTTTGAAAAAAGAACTGATATAAATTTTTATAAAATTAAAAAGTAAAATGACTTTCCTTATTCATTTAAGGTATTGCTCTTCTCAATCAACAGCTTTACATAGCAGTAATTTATATTGCTTAAAAACTGATATACAATCAAAGAGACAATTAGTGTGTGATATCGAATAAATTGTATGAAAAAGGCTAATTTAGGACCATGATAAACATCATGATCCTAAAATAATGGTTTCAATAAATCATCTTGATCATCATTTGGTTGAACATAACTATTTATCAAATAATTTACATTAGCGTGTAAGATCGATTTCTCGATTGAATAATGTAACTCGATAATAGCGATTTTTGAAAAAAGAATCGATTTAATTTCCCATGAAATTAAAAAGTAAAATGAATTTCCTTATTCATTTTAAGTATTACACTTCTCAATCAGCAGATTTGCTTAACAGTAATTTATACGGCTCAGTATAAATTACTGTTAAGTGTTTAAAAGCAGTCAACGAGACAATTAGTATGAGTTTATTGAATAAATTATATGGAAACGACTATTTAAGATTATTAAATAATCATAAAATATATTTTTTTCTTGTAATGGTTTTTTAATTTTTTTTCGAAATATTAAAGACAAATTAATTAATTACCAAGACTCTACGAGAGGTTATGCAATCCTTATCCTTCTGAAATAGATCTGAAACCTTAGGTGAAAACTTATCTCTTGTGTGTTTAAAACAAATCCCGGCAAAAGAAAAACAACCGTCCCCCTTTACGACCGATACATCTCCGCTCGTTGTCTTATCGCCTGACAGTCACTGGGCAAAACCGATGGTATCGCATAGATGTCGTATTTGCGTCAAGCCATCTCTGAGGGTGGAAACCGTTCAGTGAAAAAGAACAAACAAAAAAGTAAGAAATATCGAATAAAAACCCCTGAAAATAAAGAAAATAAGAACGAAAAAGAAAAGATTAAGTTGAAGTCTTCGCAACTACTCCTCTCCTTAATCTTAAGAAAAAAAGTCTGCAGAGATGGAAAAAGATAGAAAAGAAAAATTTCGGGCAGTGAATTAAGATGAAGATGGAAAGAGTGTAAGCTGTGTTAAGACTCCAAATGGGCGTTCGGTTGTCAAGTGAGTTTCATTTCCAAAGAACGGATCAACTTCTCCGGAGTCGCATTTGTCAAGAGGCCGCCCTGGCAGCGGACATCTGGGGGATTAGGGCCCGGCCTATTCTCGCTGCAAAATTGACTGCCCCCTTTTTTTTTTTTCATCTCCTTTTATTTTAACGATGCCTCCGGAACCTGTAAGCCCACGTCAATTTACAGGTCCGCAGGGCTATATTTTTCAGTGTCCGGAGAGCGATATTTCTCCCGTTTTTTTAGAACACAGGGGCATTGGGCAAAAGGGGAAATGGTTTAATGACTCCAGAGTATCATTCGTTGAATTTGCTGAGATTTCTTTTGTTGGAATGTCGAATGGGACATGGAATGATACTTCTAAAATTAAGGGGGATTGTAAATGGAGGGAAGATTATTTCCGCACTATTATATCCAAGTATATAGATTGTTTATTGGAAAAGTAAAAGGAATTTTCCTTTTAGCGTTTAAATATTTACTAGAAGATTTCTTAACGTCACAGAATACAATTTACAGTTTTCTTGTTAAAATGTCTAATGGTTTTTTTATGTATTAGATCTTTACAAAATAGAGCCGAACTGTTAATAAGTGCTAAATACTATATGCCTCTTCTTCTTCAATGGTCATGGTGGGTCAAGGTCTTCTGCCTACAAGCAGATTCTGAAACGTGAGATGTTTTTTTCCTTTTTACGGTTTAAGGCAGTCAGCCCTACGGATAGTGCTCTACAATCGTATTAGACAGAGATCTACTCTTAAAAGTGGATTTCAAACCACTACAAGCCTACATGGCACCGCCTGGACTCGAACGCTTTGGTACCGAGCATCAAAGAGCTAGTCATCCTCATCATCTTCTTCTTCATTGGTGCAACTGCCTGCTGGCAGATTCCGAAACATGAGATGTTGTTTTTCTTTTTACGAGGTAAGGTTGTTAGTACTACGAATAACGCTGTAACAGTCCTATTAGACTGGGACCTACGGTTAAAAGTGTATTCCGAACCACTACAAGTCGACATGCGACATCCGAACACTACAAGCAATACATGGCCCCGCCGGGACTCCAATCTTGAGACACCGAGATCCAGAGCGCTAGTCCCTCGGTCATCAGGTCCCACTATTTACTTCTAGTACTATTAATAATTTCAAGAATCAACCCACTGATAATTTACTTTAAAAATGTAATGAATCTTAACATTTTAACACTTTATCAAGCTAATAAATCTAATATTTATTAACTTGATAGAATATAATTCTTTCGTTGGAATGTTGAATGTGATATATAAAAAACCGTGGTAAAAGGATTTTATAAATTTTTTTAATGCCAGTACTGTTAATAATTCCAAGACTTTATATTTTGATAAACTACTCTGAACATTTAGATATTTTACAGATTTTACAGATCTTCAATAAAAAGAATTCATAGGTATATTATGATTATATTTTGATATGATTATATTTGGTCAATATTTTATAAAGAAACGAGATTATAAATTTTTAATATGCGTTTTTTAATCTCCGGAAAAAAAAAGCATTCCTTCCAATATTTCGTTGTTTTTTTAGAAAATCATTGGGGTAGGAAATGCTGAATGACTTGAGTGGATGAATATATGGAATTTTTTTATCTGTAGTTGGAATATGGTCCCTTCTATTTTATTTATTCTGATGTTTTGAGACAGATTATTCATAATTATTATTAATAATTCTTGTAGACATATAAAAGAGATCTTCTTGTCAATAATCAAATAATCTATATATAATAAATTCTTGTTAATATTATAAATATATTTAAATATAAAAATATTAATAATATATTTAAATATAAATAAATATGCTCTTCTTGTTAATACAACAAATTGAAGATATTATTCACCAGAAATATTATTAAAAACTCTTGTCAATAACTGAAAATATAAAAGGGATATTCTTGTTAATATTTAAATAGTGTTAATACAATACATTCTAATTAATATAATAATTAGATTTAAATATAAAAAATAATAATAATATGTTTAAATTTATATATATATATTATTTTTGTTAATACAATAAATCAAAGATATACACCATAATTATTATTAATAATTCTTGTGAATAACTGGAAATATAAAGGGTATCTTTTTTGTTAATATTTGCCTTCCTTATAACATTTTCATTAAAGAAGTAAAATGGACGCTTAGAAATATTAAGAAAGGGAAATAGTTAAGAGGTCTAGAATATCTCGCTAGAATTCTGGTATATTCTATTTATCAAATATGAATTTCTTTATGTCTATAAAGCGTTATAGTATATCATTTTTCACTAATAGTTAAAGAAACTTGAATGATTTACAAAAATTTAATAAAGCGTTTGCTCCTTAATATTCAATTAATAATAGTAATTAATTATTATTGCTAATTAATTATTAATTATAATTTATTAATAAGCGTTTTCTTCTTAAAATTAATTATTATAATTAATCTTAAGCGATTTCTTCTTTTTAGTAAACGAATCACTAACATTATAGCTGAAATAATGAAAAACATTCATTCCATTCAGAAAAGAATAATAATTTAAATTTCTGTAGAATCTATGATTACATTTGTGTATACATTTTCAGCTAATTTTTGTAGTCAATTATTACATGCGTCATTATATTTTCCTGAATTCTATGTAACAAATACAAAAATATATTTTATTTTATAGTCATTTAATGATTTTATAACATTATTCGTTGAATTAATGTTTCTATCGCTGCTATGTAAAGTATATTGACAGATTACAAAAGATTAGATGTTTCTTTCTAGAATTAAAGTTTCAAAAAATTAATCTGATTGCAGTTAAATGAGAACCATAGCTGAAATAACAAGAAGTATTAGAAAAGAATAATTTAAATTTCTGTAGAATCTATGATTAAATTTATGTATGTATTTTCAGCTAACATTTTATAGCCAATTATTACATTCGTATGTATATTTTTCTGAATTCTATGTAATAATTGCAAAAAATATATTATATGAAATTCATTATTTAATGATTCTATAACATTATACGTTGAATTAATGTTTCTATCACTGCAATGTAAAGTATATTGACAGATTCCAAAAGATTAGATGTTTCTTTCTAGAATTAAAGTTTCAAAAAATTCATCTGATTGCAATTAAATGAGAATTTTAGTTGAAATAAGGAATATTAGAAAAGAATAATAATTTAAATTTATGTAGAATTTATAATTAAATTTGTGTATATATTTTCAGATAACTTTTTATAATCAATTGCTACAGTTTGTATATTTTCCTGAATTCTATGTACTAAATGTAAAACTATATAATATGAGATTCATTATTTAATGATTCTATAATATTATACGTTGAATTAAAGCTTACAGAACGACAGCTTACGAAAGATTAGATGTTATTTTTTGTCTGAAAACGAAAGTTTCAAAATCTGTTTTTAGTCTGATTGCAATTAAATGAGAATCATAGCTGAAATAATAAGAAATATTAGAAAACAATAACGTAGGGCTGACAACTCTTCGCTATAAAAAAGGAAACATTTCTTGTCTCGAAATTTTCTTGTAGGCAGACTACCTTGGTCCAACATGGAGTTGTTACGTCAATGAAGAAGAAGTAATAAAATACCAATAAAAATTCTTGCGAAATTTTAATTTCAAAAATGGTACTAAAATGGATTTTCTGCATCGATTGTGCTATTAAATTTCTCCTTTCTTTCCTAAAATATACAAATTTGTCTTTACAAAAAGATAAAAAAAAAAAGCAATTATTTCGTAATGTACACTGAAGTGACAAAAGTCATGGGATAGCAATATGCAAATTTTCAGATGGCAGTAGCATCGCGTAGAACAGGTATAAATGCGCAGTGCTTTCGCAGAGCTTTCATTTCTGTTCAAGTTATTCATGTGAAGAGGTTTTGACGTGATGATGACCGCACGACGGGAATTAACAGACTTTGAACGCGGAAAGTTAGTTGGAACTAGACGCATGGGTCATGCCATTTCGGAAATCGTTAGGGAATTCAACATTCCCAGATCCACTGTGTCAAGAGTGTGCCGAGAGTATGAAATTTCAGGCATAACATCCCACCATGGACAGCGCAGCGGTCGACCGCCTGCACTTAACGACCGAGACCGGCGACGTCTGCAAAGAGTCGTAAATTCTAACAGACAAGCAACACTGCGTCAAATAACCGCAGAAATCAATGTGGGACGTACAAGGGACTTGTCTGTTAGAACTGTGCGGAGAAATTTGGCTTTCTTGGGCTATTCCAGCAGAAGACCGACTCGAGTGCCTTTACTGATAGAACGACATCGCTTGCAGCGACTCTCGTGGGCACGTGAGCATATCGGTTGGTCCCTAGATGAATGGAAAACCGTGGCCTGGTCCGATGAGTCACGATTTCAGTTGGTAAGAGCTGATGGTAGGGTTCGAGTGTGGCGCAGACCCCACGAAGCCATGGACCCAAACTGTCAGCAAGGCACTGTTCAAGCTGGTGGTGGCTCCGTAATGGTGTGGGCTGTTTTTTCATGGCATAGACTTGGTCCTCTGGTGCGACTGGACCGAACATTGACTGGAAATGCTTATGTTCAGCTACTTGGAGATCACTTGCAGCCATTCATGGACTTCATGTACCCAAACAACGATGGGATTTTTATGGATGACAATGCGCCATGTCACAGGGCCACAACTGTTCGCGATTGGTTTGAAGAACATTCTGGACAATTCCAACGAATGATCTGGTCACCTAGATCACCCGACATGAATCCCATCGAGCACTTATGGGACATCATCGAGAGGTCTGTTCGTGCCCAAAATCCTGCATCATCAACGCTTTCACAATTATGGACGTCTATCGAGACAGCATGGCTCAATATTCCTGCAGAAGACTTCCAACGACTTGTTGAGTCCATGCCACGTCGAGTTGCTGCACTTCGCCGTGCGAAAGGAAGGCCGACACGATATTAAGAGGTATCCCATGACTTTTGTCACTTCAATGTATATTGTTTTAAATATAAGAAAAAGCAATGATTAAGAAAACAATAAAATAAATAAATAATTAATCAAAATAAATTTTAAAATTATTTATCTTTTTAAAGTAATATTCGTATTTTCTAGCATAGTGCATATTTCCTGTAACGTTAATTAACCATTCATTTCACTTTTTTTTGTGAGTACTGAGTTATATCAAACGCTTTAGAAGAAACAACATATATATATATATATATATTTTTTTTAAGCTCTAAACACAGAAAATGCAGTAAAAAGTACCTAAGTACCCAGATTAATCAAAAACTTCAGAAGAAACCGTATTTTTTTAAAGATCAAAGCACAGAAAATGCAGTAAAAGGTACCTAAATACGCAGGCCATCAAAAAGTTCAGAAGAAAACAGTATTTTTTTGGAGATCAAAACACAGAACATGCAGTAAAAAGTACCTAAATAATCAAAGCCATCAAAAACTTTAGAAGACACCGTATTTTTTTAAAGATCAAAACACAGAAATTGAAGTAAAAAGTACCTAAGTACCCAGAGTCATCCAAAACTTCAGTAGATACCTTATTTTTTTTTAAGATAAAAACACAGAAATTGCAGTAAAAAGGATCTAAGTGCCATCCAAAACTCCTTCAAGAAATCATCAAAACACTTAAAAAACACTGCCTGATAGAGCACAGACGCAACCGGAAGACTGAGAGATAGAGCAATAAAAGAAATAACAACAACAATGAACGAGCAAAAAAAATTACCCCACTTAACTGTAAACACGTGCCAGGTGCGGACGAAACGCATTTCGGCGATATATAATTCATAAACCCCCAACACAAAAGGCGTAACAGCTGATGCCAATTGGAACGGAGAAGTGAAAACTGGCCATCGTAAAAAAAAGAACACAAAGAAGAAGAAGCGAAATCCTCCCCCTCCCTTTAAAAATGCACTGCAGAAAGACAGCAAGCCAATTTTCCTTGCCCACGCCAGATGTGAAAGAACGCGAAATTTAGATTTAATATGTTTTCGTCTGAACATCCCCGGTGGGAGTCCTCCCCCCTCCCCGGGAAGGAGATATAAAAATATTGTTCGAAAAAAAAAAAAAAAAAGAATATGAAAGGGAAAGTGGGAATTGCGTGTCGTGCGCGTGCCGAGCAAGAATCCTCCTCCAGACTTCAGTAGGCTGCGACTTCTTTTGAAAATTCCACTCCCATAACATTAATGGTGGTATTTTTTTTGCAAATGATTTGGGTTTCGTCTCAAGTGGCGCCATCTGTTGCCGTAATTTGCTTTATTTTTGTCATGCTTTGAAATTATAGTAGTAAAAGAAATCGCACAATATGGGGATTTATTATAAAATTTCAAATAGAACAGTTTCATTCTAATAATAATCTAGAATTGTGAAAAATATCTCCATAACATGGTATTATTACCATAGTTTTTCTTTAAAACTACTAAAGAAAAAAGAACTTTTTTTGCATACTTTCTGAAATAAAAACAAGAGTATGAGGAAAATTCATGAATAATAATGGAAATAACTTTAATTTTAAGAGCCAAGAAAATTATATGTAAATCTCTCTAATATCTTTCTTTTGAAGATGTATATTTTCCTAGATCTACTTACAGAGACATAAATGAATAGCACAAATATTTTGGAACGTATTTCAGAGAACAGCATAGTATATTATACGATGCTTGAGTATTTTAAGTTTAATTGCTACTTGCAAAAAAATCATTACAATGTGTAAAATCTTAATGCATTTTTTTGCTATCTTTTATAATTTTTAGCTAACTTAGATGCATTAAAAATTTAAAAAAAAACATAGATTTCTGCTGCTTTCTTTAAAACAAATTTTAGCTGTTACAATCTTAATTTTTAAAAAAACCCCTTAATTAACACATTCATTGGGATTGAACTAAATGGGATGCATTTGAGAGAACTGCACTGCATATTATAAAATGCCTGAGTACTTTAGGTTTAATTATACATTTTTTTGGTTATATTTTATAATTTGTAACTAATTTAGGAGCATTTTAAATAAAAAAAAACTGATTTCTGCTGGGTTTATATTTATTTATTTTACAAATTTTAACTGTCACTCTCTTTGAAATTACAGTTGTGAAATAAATTTAAAAAATAAATTAAATTTTAACATGGATCAGTTTCGCTCTAATAATAATCTAGAATTGAGAAATTTACCCTCAGAACAAGGTATTATTAACACAGCGTTTCTCTAAAAAAATATCTTTCAACATGCTTTCTGAAGGAGAAACAAATTTTGAGAATGAGAAAAATTCTCGAACAAGAACATAAATAACGAAAATTTTTAGAGCAAGAAATATCATATTACAATATTTTTGTATATCTTGTTAGATCTGCTTACAGAGCCGTAAATGAATAGCATGAAATGTTTTGGAATGTATTTGAGAGAATAGCATAGTATAGTATACAATGCCTGAGTATTTGAGGTTTAATTACTATTTGTATGCATTCCTCACGATGTGTAATATCTTAATCCATTTTTTCTTTTTTTTTTATAATTTTTACTAACTTACATGCATTTTAAATTTAAAAAAAACACAACAAAGATTTTTGCTGTGTTTTTTATTATTTTTTATTACATATTTTAACTGTCACAACCGTAATTTGAAAAAAAGTAGCAAAAAAAAAAAAGCTTGATTAACAGATTGATTGTGATAGAACAAAATGGAATTTATTTGAGAGAACTGCATAGTATATTATACAATGCCTGAGTATTTTAGGTTTAGTTGCTACTTGCATAAAATTCGTTACTATGTGTAACATCTAAATATATAAATTTTTTGGTATATTTTATAATTTAATTTTTAATTATAGCTATATTTTAATTATAATGTTTTTAATACTTAGATGCATTTTAAATTTTTAAAAAATCAGATTTTTGCTGTTGTTTTTAACAAATTTTAACTGAAACGCTCTTACTTTAAAAAGAGTAACAAAAAAAAAAAAAAAAAACCTTAATTAACACATTGAGGAACAAATTTGCTGAAATCAAACTTACAATTTAAAACTAAAAAAAGTGTACATTGTTTACAATGTATATACATTGTAACAATGTATTAATGAAAAAAAATAGTATATTTTTACAATTTATATACATTGTAACAATGATTTAAGTATATTGCTTACAATTTCCCATTAGTTCTTATTTTTTATTATAAGATTGATGAAAGTAAACTTGTTGGCTGACGTCCATTAAATAACATGTAAAAGAATACTTTACTAAATATGGGTTATTATAGTCATTGTAATTTTGATTATTATAGTCATATCATGCTTGATAAAACTCCACCATTAAATGGATAAAAATTACATATACTGTTTAGTAGTGTCTGGGCCTGAATGGCCGAGTGGCGATCGGTACCACAGGTTTCGGGTTCGAGTCCCGGAGGTGCCATGGATGTTTGTAGTGGTTCGGAATCCACTTTAAGCCGTGGGTCCCAGTCTGGGACTATGTTGGTTTAGAGGTATTGGATTAGAGATGTCAACCCTACCCTGTTAAAAGACCAACATCTCTTGTCTCGAAATCTACCAGTAGTTAGAAGGCCTTGGCTCACAAAGGACTGTTGCGCCGATTATGATGATGATGTTAAGTAGTGTCTACGGCTGTTTGTTAAGGAAACCTGGTTGTCTACCGTCCGTGAATTCGACGAGTTTTCAGGATTTTTTTTTTTAATAAACACAATGAACAATGTTATTCAAACTCTATAGATATATTAAATCATTTTAATAGTATACAAATATTATAATTAAAAAAAACAACTTTTAAGTGGTTAAGGAGTGGCGCCGAAGTTGCCCTCCTCATAAGTATGGACCTGAGTGGTGGGTCAAGTTTTGGCACTTTCACTTATATGTAAACAAAAAACGAAAAAACTTTCTGATCAGTATGAGTGTAGTTATTGCAGGAATTAGAATAAAAATAAAATAAAAAAATCGACAAAATGGCTCGTTGTTGAAATTTACATATAGAAAACAGACTATTTTTTCATTATTTTTTGCATGTAAAAAATAGGTTGTATTCAACATAAAAACTTTTTTTTTTAGTTCTAGCGATAGGTATTGGTGTACTGAATAACACAGTAAAATTTGAGACGAATCGGGTGAGTAGGTATTTTTATTTTTATTTATTTTATTATTATTATTTTATTTCCCCTCACACCATGCAGAAAAAAGTAGTTTCGAAATAAATGAGTTTGAAGTTTATTTATATTCTCAGGTAAATGGACTGTAGAACTTAAAATATCGTCAATATCATTACAAGAATTTAACAGTAAGGATTACCCTTTCAAAATATATAAAAAAAAAAAAAATTCGAATTTTTAAAAGTTCTAGACCACCAGGTCCGCTTAATATGCAACAAATACATGTCTGTTTCAAAATAATAATATTTAATGATAATGTACAATAACTCCAATATTTTAATTGGGTTAAATAATTAAGACATACGAAAAATCATGCCTCATCCCCTGCTATTACCATACATAAAAGACTAACTTTGTCCTAATCAATAATTCACAATTAAAAGTCTGGTGAAAAAGGGTAACAGTGATTTTCTTTTCACGTCACTCCTTAAGGATATCTCTCATTCCAATATATAGAATTCGCGAATGATGTGCGGTATCTGCACATAAAAAACAAGTAATATAAAAAACAAATTTAAGTCAATTCCTACTTTTTTTTTACTATATTGCAGAAAATCCTTTATAAATTATTTTTATTCATTTTTTGTAAGTTTATCTGGCGCCATCTATTGGTAGATATATGCAACTTAATCCTAAAAAAAACTAAAATTAATTCATTAAATTTAATTACTGAATTAATATTTGCAAAAACTGCATTAACATTAAGTGACATCCACTGCAAGTTCGAAAAAATGTATTTGGATAAAAAGTATTTTATGAACGATTGAAAATTTGAGCAAGATATATATAGGGAGAGTGTGAGCTAATAGAAGGAATTGAAAAAAGAAGCAAAATGTGTCTTCTCAAAGCAGACATTCTTTCTCATAAAGAGGGAGTGTTTTTTTCCCCCATCTTAAAGCCTCCTAATCCCCGCCTTACTGCCTCTTTGTGTTCGACTAAAAAGGAACTTTTTTTTACGTAACTTTCCCTTATTCCTTTCCTACTATTCACTTAAAATGCACGAGCGTGGTCTTTCAGGTATGTCGGTTAGTAGATTAGAATTTGTCCTTGAATTTAAAAATAGAACCTTTCTTTCCCCACACCAGCTGGGGCGAAAGTAAGGTGTGAGGGATACGTATGTGGGGTGAAAGTTATTTATAGGGAGGGGAACTGTCTAGGGGATGTGCTTTTGTAATAAATAGCTATATTTTTTTTAATGCCTTCTGGTATACCCTAACACTAGTATGGGCATTCACTTGTACTGCTCTGGAATCTGTTAATGTAGGATTTTTTATGGGCGATGTCCTTGAAAAATAAATTTATCTTGGATTATGAGATAAAAATAATGTGGATTATGAGATAAAAATAATGTGGATTATGAGATAAAATTATGAGTTAAAATAATTTGGATTATGAGACAAAGTAATTTTTCTTAAAAAAAAATCAATTATAGGTTATTTTAAGGATAAAATAATACTGTGAAATAGATGATTGAAAAATAATTTAAATTTAAAAAATAGCTTAAAAAATTCGAACAGAAATAACATGAATAATAAAAGCTAAATAATAAATATAGACATCCACTGTCGTTTTAAATTATTTGATTTTCTATCATTATAAAAAAAGAAATATGAAATAGTTGATTTTTAACTGTTTACTATTTTATTTATCAATAATATAAAGTAGTTTGTATTTAAGCATGGTAAATAACACAAAATAGGTCAAATTTAAATATTCTTTTTGTAATAAATAAGAATTTTTTAAATTAAAATTTTTTTTAATTTAATTTAATTAAAAAGAAATATAGTAAAATAGTATAAAAAAACCCGAGAATTTCAGTTAAAAAACATCGTTTTTTGAATGTATCTATAATAAAGATGTATTATTAAATAAAGATAACAAAGATGCATTATATTTTAGATTTATTATAGATCCGTAATAAAAGTGTATTATATTTTATTTGTATTTAAAAATTATAACTGCATCTGAATTGAAAAGAATATATACAATTTTTTTCACGATAAATTCAATGCATTTGAAATTCGTTTGATGCTACAAATATTAATTAACAAAATAAAACTTTATGTATACCACTTAAATTTATAAGGCAGAGTATCTTCATTCAACAATCTGCTAGATATATTTATTCAATAATCTGCATGTAAAATATTTAAATTGGATTTGACTTGATGTAATGTTATTCAAAAAGTACATTCCATATTTATACATATATATGAATTTCCTTTTCTAACTACAAATGTTTGAACGCAACATCAAAGTCTCATAATAATGTGTAGAATTCTGTTATTTTCTTTTATTTTCAATTTCATGTTTTTTTATGATAGAATCGTATCGAAAAATTATGTATATAATGCTGATTTAACTAAAAATTCATCTGCTTGTAAATGTTGTTTTCCTGTAATGGTACTGTAAGTACAGGAAAGACAACCTCCAAAGTTTTTTTTTTTCCCAACAAAAATCTTAACTAATATTATAAGAAAATTTAAACCAGTTTATAATATTAATAGAACGATGATCTATTTGTTATTGAAATTAAAGTATTTAATAATAAATCTATGTTATTTCTCGCATAAATTGGTGAAGTTTAAAATACAAAAAAGTTTTTTACCTGTAAAATTACTCGAGGAAAAATAAAATTTTTATTGGATTAATTCTATTTCATATAAGAAAGAATCGAAAGTTTTTATCATATTTGTTTTGTATTTATGACAAAAATTTATAATAAATAATTGTCATAAATAATAAGGAATGACAAAATGGCTGTTTTATGAATTTATAACACATATTAAATGCTATATTGTAAAAAAGGAAAATCTTTGCACAAATCACAACTCCTTTCCATACAAGAAAATCGAAATTCAGTGTTTGTAAAAATTCAATATTTGTCGCAAAATATGAAAATGATTTTTTAACGAAATTCTGCAATTTCTTTTCAAAGTGGAATTTTAAAAGCTTTTTGATAAAGAAGATACCGAAGAGAAATTGATTGATTGATTAATTAATTAATTGATCTTTTAATTAGTGCATAAAACTCATTTTTAGAATTGTAAACAATAATTAAATATAAATCTAATTGTTTATGTAATAAATTATTTCATTGTTATTTTAGAACTAATTACGTGTAAATACACTCAAATTAAATATTTCATATTGATTAAGTACTTTACATAATGAACTTATAATTAGCACATTTTAGTGGCACTGACTATAAATATCTAGGTATTCAATTTTTAATAGCTTTATTGTGATTTTTTTTGTATACTAAAAGCGTTGTAATTTTAAAAGAATACTACATATTTCTATAGCATATCAGAATTAGAAAATATTTTTCTTTATTTATCTGTTTTAATAACTATCTCTACCTAACATATTTTTCTTTAATTATTTCTTTTGAAAGTAGAATTCTAAAAACTGTTTGAAAAAGAAGGCACAGAAGTGAAATTAATTTATCCTTTAATTAATGTATGAAATTCATGTATCGAATTATAAGCAATTATTAAATTATATTTAATGGCTCATATAATAAATTATTGTATTTTTGTTTTACAACTAATTACGAGGAATACACTCAAATTAAATATTTTATATTGATTACATAATGGTCTTATAATTAGCTAATTTTAGCGGCACTAACATAAAATATCTTGGTATTCAATTTTTAATCACTTTTTTGCGATTTTCTTTGTATACTAAAAGAGTAAAGTGATTTTATTTGTATAGAATTAAAAGCAATAATTAAATTATATATATAATGGTACAAGTAATAAATTATTTCATTATTATTTTAAAACTAATTACGTGTAATACACTCAAATTAAATATTTTATAATGATTACATAATGGACTTATAATTAACTAATTTTAGCTGCACTGACAATAAATATCTAGAAATTGAAGTTTTAATCACTTTTTTGTCCTTATTTCATTTATTTATTTATTTTTTGTATACTAAAAGCATTGTAACGTTTAAATCCTTCTATGGCATGTCAGAATTTAAATATATTTTTAGCAAATCAGAAATAAATTACCAACAAGCTTTCATAAAATGCAAACCACCTTTACCTAATCGATCATATGCAGCAGGCGTGATTTACCAAACTTGATAATCTCAAGAAAAAAATAAAAAACATGCCCCCCACCCCCCTAAAAGCAACTGGCAAGCGGCAAGGCAGGTGTTAGCTATCTCTTTTGTAAAAAGGACCCGGTGAAAGTAAATCGCTTTCGTGTATTCTTTTACCTCTCCACCTCCCAGCATCAGATATCTTAACATGGTGGCTTATCGTACGCCATAATCATGACCCAACGTAAGAGTTTCGGTGGGGGACAAAGCAAATTTCACGGTCGGTTTCGCGTGTCGTGTGCAAGCCTCAAGATTTGACGTGTAAGGGCTCGTATTTATATTTACGACTTTCCTTTCTTTTTTTCTTTTTTGTATTTCTTTGCTAGGGTATATTTGTGAGCTCCATGTGGTTTCATATTGCTATGAGAAGTAAACATGTGAATGCTGATTTCCTAGATTGCGATGGTTTGAAATTTCAGAAAATGCGAGATCGGAGTTGTTATTTTCCAAGAAATGTAAGTCAATATTCTTGGAGGCATCATTTTATTGTTATATCATAGTCAATAAAAGCAGGCGGAAATATATCACAGTAAAATGAAAATGATGAATAAAATTTATTTACTCAGACAATGATATAGCAAATAAAAAAAAGAAAGTAAAATTTTTTGTATTTTGGTTAAAAAAGGGAAAAAAATTGAAGAAAGAAAAAAGTTTAATTTGAAAACAACTTAGATTTTTTGTTCAAGGAGTGAATGAAATGAAAATGAAAATGATGAACATTTTCATTGTCTCCTACAGAATTCTAGAAAAATTCAAAATATACTTGAAATTGATAAATAAAATTTATTCACTCAGACAATGATATAGCAAATAAAAAAAAAAGAAAGTAAAAATTTTTCTATTTTGGTTAAAAAGGGGAAAAAAAAAATTGAAGAAAGAAAAAACAAGTTTAATTTGAAAACAACTTAGATTTTTTTGTTCAAGGAGTGAATGAAATGAAAATGAAAATGATGAACATTTTCATTGTCTCCTACAGAATTCTAGAAAAATTCAAAATATACTTGAAATTGATAAATAAAATTTATTTATTCAGATAATGATATAGCAAATAAAAAAAAAAGAAAGTAAAAATTTTTGTGTTTTGGTTAAAAAAGGAAAAAGGAAAAAGGAAAAAAAAAAAAAAAAAAAGGAAAAAAATTGAAGAAAGAAAAAACAAGTTTAATTTGGAAAACAACTTAGATTTTTTGTTCAAAGAGTGAATTGGAAAAAAAAGACTTTTATTAATTCTTAAAAAATGTCAATAAATGCAGAATAATAAGATTTGCTAGATGAACTCTATTAGTTAAAACAACGAACCAAAATTGAAGAATTAACAAAAGAGTGTTAATCGCGTTAAAACTAAGATTTAAAAATAAAAAAGTTTTTAGAGAAATTCAAAATAATATACTTGAAATTGTTAAGTTACATTTATTTACTCAAATATGATATAGTAAATTAAAAGAAAAAAAATAGTAAAAAAAATTGCGAAAATTTTGTGTTTAAGTTAAAAAAATAAGAAAAAAAGTTGAATCTGAAAATTATTTAGATTTTTTTGTTCAAGGAGGGAGTTGGAAAAAAGCTTTTATTAACTCTTAAAAAATATCAGTAAATACAGAGTAATATGATTTGTTAGATGATAACTATTAGTTAAAACATTGAACCAAAACTGAGGAATTAGAAGAATTAACCAAACAAAAGGGAGACATTAATCGAGTTAAAACGATTTAAAAGGATTTTTTTAAAAAGTACTACCTTCATTTTTAAAACAATGAACCAATATTGAAGAATTAACCAAACTAAAAGCAGGCATTAATCGAGTTAAGACGATTTAAAATGATTTTTAAAAAACTACTATTCTCATTTTTTTTTAAATTTCAATTTTCAAATTAGAGTAAAACACTTATATAGACAATTAATATACGTCTTTCGGTAAAAAAAAGTATTGTAAAACATAAAAATATCGGTATTTTTACAAAACTTTAAAAAGAATGGATGAATAAAAATGTATTATTTTTTGTATATGTCTTCTTTTGAATAGAATGTTGCGTGAATTCGAATTTATATGTAAGAAGTGTTGTTATCATAAAGAAAAAAGAAAAAATTTCTTAACTGGATAAAAAAATTTAATCTTTGTCATTTATTAAGTTATTTAACTATGACCATTTTTTAGAGTTTGTCATTTTAAAATTAATTAAAAATATTTTTTACGTTGAAAATTGAAATTTTTAAGTGCAACGTTCTTTAAAGATTAATTTAGCCTCATGTTCATATAAATTTACAAGAAGGTCAAATTTCCTTGAGTTAAAAATTTGAGTTTTCGAACAAATATTCACCAAAAAAGCTTAATTTTGGTGGCCAATACAATTTTCAAAATTTTGTAAATGTTTCATAAATTTCGGGGGGGGGGGAATTTTCTAACTAAAGTAGGGAGACATTAACCGAGTTAAAACTATGATTTAAAATGATTTTAGAAAAAAAGCTCTATTCTCATTTTTTTTTAAATTTTAATTTTCAAATTAGATTAAAATACTAGTATAGACTAAAGTTAATATTCGTATTTCATAAAAATATAAAATAAAGCATAATTTCAATGTAAAAAGTGTATTTACCATGATGATCTGTAAAAAATTTCTTAATTTAATAAAAAATTTAATCTTTGTCATCTATTAAATCATTCAAGAGTAACTATAACAAATTTTAGAGGATGTTATTTAAAATTAAATCAAATTCGTTAAAATCTATTCGTTTAAAATTTAAATTTCTATTTACAATGTTCTTTAAGACTATTTTAGCTTCATATTCATATAAATTTTCAGGAAAATCAAAATAACTTGAGTTAAAAATTTGAGTTTCCATACAAATATTCAGTAAAAATACTAATTTTGGTGACCGATACAATTTTTTAAATTTTATAAATTGTTTCGTAAATTTGGAAAAAAAAACCCTTCACTTTCAAAGCTTTTTCTATCGTTTGAAAAGAAGCAAATGTTTTTTTTTTCCTTTTCCTAGCATATTACATTTTGCATCAAAATAAAAATTGAATTTTTGATACTTGACATGTACCTTATTATGTGTCTACTATGCATAAAAACAAGTAACATAAAAAAAAAAAATTTAAAGTCAATTCCTTCTTTTTTTTCACTCTATTGCAGAAAATCCTTTATAAATAATTTTAATTTATTTTTTTAAATTTATCTGGCGCCATCTATTGGCAGATATATGCAACTTAAATGTAGAAAAAAACTAAAATTGATTAATTAAATTTAATTACTGAATTAATAATTGAAGAGACTGTATTAACATCCAGTATCATCCACTACAAGTTCAAAAAAATGTATCTGAACTTGAGGGGATGAATAAAAAGTATTTTATTAACGATTGGAAATTTGAACAAGATATATATAGGGCGAGTGTGAACTAATAAAAGGAATTGAACAAAGTTCCCATCCTTCTTGATACGTATTCATGATTTAGGAATTTGGTTTTTTTTCCTTTTCACATGATGATTTACTTTGTATGATACATGTTCTTGAGTGTAGGAATAAAAAGTATTTTATTAACGATTGAATATTTAAACAAGATATATATAGGGCGAGTGTGAACTAATAGAAGGAATTGAACAAAGTTCCCATCCTTCTTGATACGTATTCATAATTTAGGAATTTGTTTTGTTTTTTTTTCCTTTTCACAGGATGATTTACTTTGTATGATACATGTTCAATCTTGATTAAATAAAATGTTTAACATCCCAACATGAAAACTAACATGGTCTAACATCCTAACATGGTTTATTCTATTTTATTAACAATTGGAAATTTGAACAAGATATATATATAGGGAGAGTGTGAGCTAATAGAAAGAATTGAAATAAGAAATTATGTTTATAACAACTTATACAAAAACCAAATCTTTCTGGAAAGCTTCCAAATAAACAAATAAATAAATAAATAAGAAAATACCAAGAAAAAGAAAGAAAGAAAGGAAAGCATTTCACCATTTAAGAAGTCAAGAAACATGTCCCTGTTTTATGAAAAACGATGGCACAGAACTTTTATTCTTTCCCTTAACTGCTCGCAAAAACCTTTGAAAATCACAGTTAAGAAAGTGCGCCCTGTTTAACGGAGCGTCGTTAAGAGCGGCTATTTGTCAGCCCCTGCAACTAACTCTTCAAGAGTTTTATTTTATTTTATTTATTGAATGCCCCTGCGCCCCTTTTATATATTTTCACCCAAAGCATTAGGTGTCCACGCAGCGTAAGAATTTGCGAGGATCCATAACCTACCCGGCGTTTATCTGGGACTCTCAAACTGGGGCGCAAATAAAATTTATACTTTTTTTTTCTTTCTTCTTCCTCTTTTTGCCGGGGCGCAGTGGCCAGTGTTAAGCACCAGCGAAATAAAAAATTATATCTTCTTTCCACTCATTTCACCAGGGAGTCCTGGTCATAAATATCTGCGTGTAATGTCCGCCCGGTGAAAAAACAACAAGGGCGGTGAAAAAAAAAGAGGAAAATTGTTGTAGTTTGTAAAAGAGGCCCTCTGTATGGAGCCTGGATTGGAGATAGCCGCGTAATCTCGACCGGACACTTGAAATCGTAAGTCTGCGAATGACTTTGGCTGTTGCCGGCCTCTGCGTTAAGAAAACTTGACGCTCGGGGAAAAGGGTTGCTTCCTCTTTTTAACTGCCCTTGCTGAAGTTTTCTTTTTTTTTCTGCGCCAATTCTGAATTCCGGTGCAGATTTTATAAAATGCATTAAAAGTTCTTTAGAAATTTTTAAATTTCTGTAAAGCAATCTAAAATGAAAATTTTATCTTCTTTTAAAAAAAGAAGACTCCTTATGATTTTTTATTTTAGGTTTTTCAGAAAAAAAAAATGTTTGTTTTCATTTTCGTTTTTTGAAAATTTTCTTGACAAAAATGAAATCTTTTAAAAAAGATTTAATTCTGAATTCCTGTGGCGGCCTGATGGTCAATTGGCAAGCCCTCTGGCCTTTGATATCACAGGCTTCAGTTTCGAATCCTGGTGGTGGCACGGATGTTTTTGAGTGGTTTGGAATCCACTTTAAGCTGTTTAACCCTCGTGCGTACAAGATGACCGTAGAGCGAAAAATCAAACTAATCTGAATTCCAGCCCCGCTGTTATGAAAGGCATTAAAAGATCTTTGTAAAATTTCTTAAAGAAATCGCAGATAATTTTTTTTTTAATATATATATATATATATATATATATATATATACTGTTACTTATCATTATCTATTTTAGGTTTTTCAGCCAAAAGACAATGACAGAAATGAGATATTTTAAAAGTTTAGAATTTCTGTAAAGTAATCTTAGATGAAAATTTTACTTTTTTTTAAAAATACTGTCACTTTTGATTATTTATTTGAAGTTTTTCAACCATCAAAGAATGACAGAAATGGGAATTTTTAAAAAAGATTGCTGATTTTATAAAATACATTAAAAGATCTTTGTAAATTTTTCAATTTCTTTAAAGCAATCTTAGATGAAAACATTGTTATTTTTTTTTTTTTAAATACCGTCACTTATGATTTTCTATTGTTTCTTAACCATAAAAGAATGACAGAAATGACATCTTTTAAAAAAGATTTGATTCTGAATTCCAGCGCTGGTTTCATAAAATGTATTAAAAGATCTTTATAAATTTATAAATTTCTTTAAAATAATTTTAGATGAGAATTATATCTTTTTCTTTTTTTTTTTAAATACTGCTCCTTATGAATATCTATTTTAAGCAATAAAAAAAAAATTACAAAAATGAAATCTTTTAAAAAGCTTTAATTCGGAATTCCTACGGCGACCTGATGACCAATGGGCTAGTGCTATGACCTTTGGTATCATAGGCTTCAGTTTCGAATCCTGGCGGTGGTATGGATGTTTGTGAGTGGTTCGGAATGCCCGTTTAACTGTAGGTCCCTGTCTATTTAAGCCGGAAGTATGCACAAAATGACCGTAGAACGACAAACCAAACCTATCCTTAATTCAGAGCAATAACATTAATTATTATCACATTACTAATCTCTGAGATATTTTGGGATATATTCAAAATTAGATCTATTAAATAATTTAATTGCAAATTGACTGAAATATATTTTTAGGAAAAATTAACGCTTTATTCTTAAAAAATGGGGATCAGTATTCACAAGTCAAAAATAATTAAGTGACTCTTTAATTTTTTTTTTAAATTTGGATTCACATTAATTATAATTATATTATTAATCACATTATTGTCACTTTATTAATCACATAATTGTCACAATGTGAATCGCATTCACATTATTAATCACATAGTTGTCACAATATTAATTGTCACATTATTATCACATTATTAATCGTATTATTATCACAATGTTTTCATATTTTACAGTTTTTAAAATTAATATTATTTATTTTAATTTAAAACAATTAAATTCAAATGCATATTTTAAGATTCTTTAAATCTAAAAATTTTACACTTATCACCAAATCTCGCCAAAAAACATTCTCAAGTCAACGTATTCGTGTGACTTTTTGATTTTTTTTAAATTTGGGATCACATTAATTATAATCCCTTTATTAAATATAGTATTGTCACATTATTAATCACGTAATTGTCACAATATGAATCGCATTCACATTATTAATCACATAATTGTCACAATATTAATCACATTATTATCACATTATTAATCGTATTATTATCACAATATTTTCATATTTTACAGTTTTCAAAATTAATATTATTATTTATTTTAATTTAAAACAATTAAATTCAATTGCATATTTTAAGATTCTTTAAATCTAAAAATTTTACATTTATCGCCAAATGTCGCCAAGAAACGCAATAGTTCGCCAAGGAGGGAGAAAGGGGGAGTAAAAAGTTGGATTTATCAGGTGAACGCTGAGAGAAATCTCCGAACCAATAGGAAATGCCGTTTTGCGTCATAAAACGTCAACTACGACTTTAGGCTCGGATAAAAGATGGCGGTCTTTAGACAGGAGGGGTTTCAATTCAATCAACTGTTAACTCATAACTAGCTCCCGGTCCCCCTGCCTATTCCAGTTGACACACGGCCCCCGCAAAGACATTAAGGAAAATGGCCTTTTCCAACGTCACGAGCAGGCCCCGGCACTTTTTATTATTCTTATTATTTCTCTTTGGTCTTCAAATCATGGCTCTTTGACTTTTCTGACGCTAAAGTATCTGAAGGCCCGTTTCCTATAATGCCCGCTCCCCGAGATATTTTGCGTAAATCAAAAGAATGGGGGTGACTTGTCGCTTGCAACGGGCCACACTGGACAATTTTTTTTTTTTCCTTTCCTTTTTCCTTTTTTGCTCCTGTTTTTCTCCCGGGGCGTAAAGAGAGATAATAAAGGAATGCGAGAGTCGTGATTATTCGTTGGGGTTTTTCAATTGCTTTTTTTTTTTTTTTTTTTTTTTTTTTTTTTTTGGAGAGATGAAAGGCAATGAGTTTTTCTTGCACAAGATTGGTCATAAATTTGATGAAAGAAAACTTTCATTGTTTTTCTTGGATAGGTTTTTCAGGAGGATCAACAAAGTTTGATGGGGTTTTTTTTTTCTAATGCAGCTGGCAAACTTATGCATGGACGTCTTGGATGCCTTAAGGCAGCGCTGCACAGACGTTACTCACTTTGCATTACCCAGGGGGCGCGTGTAACTTGAAGATAAGCTACGGACGCGGAGTAACATGCCCCCGCAACGCTCAACGATCATATTAGACCGGGACCTACGGTTTAAAGTGGATTCTGAACCACTACACACATCCGCGGCACCGCCGGGACTCGAACCCGAAACCTGTGGTACCGAGCGCCATAGCGCTAGCCACTCGGCCATTCAGGCCCGAATTTTGATGGTAGTACTACAAAAAATTGTCAAAATTGTAATAAAAGGAAGATTTTAAATAAAGCTATACAATTACTTAAAATCGTCCCTTTATTATATTTATAAAAATTATTACAGGTGCTAATTTGTTAAATTATTGGTAGTAAATTTGATGAAAGAAAACTTACATTGTTTTCTGGATAGATTTTTCTAGAGAATTAACAAAGTTTGATGGTAGTGATGCAAAATAATCAATAATTACTATTTTAGAATTTACATTGAATGTCTGTATTTCTTTGTCGGTTTTCAAAACCTTGTTAAGTTCAAAATAAACACCGAAACGTACTTTACTTCCTGCAACGCTCTTACTTTAAATGCTCAAAAATTTCTCTTTGTTTTACAATAAATCGTTAAAATTTTTTGGTCCGAAATTATTAATGCACAATTTATCTCAGATTCACCACTAAATTTTCTGTCACTTACATTGGTTTCTATTTTTGCATTATAATTTTCTAAATTGTTGTATAAATTTTGACATTTCCTTTAATATTTAATGTCAATAGCATTTTATACTATTGAAATTTAATTAAAACTTTTGAAGTTTTGAAATTTGACATTCAATGAAATTGAGTAATTAAATTAAATACATTGTAAATGGAATAAAAAGATTCTTCTGGATAGATTTGTAGAATTAACAAAGTTTCATAGTAGTAATGCAAAATAATCAACACATTTATAATAAAGAGGACGATTTTAAATAATTTTCCAGCTTTGTTTAAATTATAGCGTTCATTTTATAAATTATTATTTTAAAATTGTGTCTGAACTTTACCTCAGACTGAATTTCTATGTTGCTTCCTCAAATTTTCAAAAATTTGTTAAGTTTAAAATGAGCACCCAAACATTCTTTACCTTCTTCATCATTATTTCGTTAATTGATAAAGAATTTCTCACTGTTTTGTAATAAACCGTTAAAATGTCTGTGGTTTGAATTGTTAATATACATTTTATCTCAGCTTCAACGCTACATTTTCTGTCACTTATATTGACTTCTATTTTTGCATTATAATTTTCTAATTTATTGCATAAATTTAAACACTTCCTTTAATATTTAATGCCAATGATATTTTTTTTTTACTTTTGAAATCTGATCAATAAACATTCAATGAAATTGAATAATTAAATAAAATACACTGTAAAGCGAATAAAAACTCTTCTGGTTAGTTTTTTAGGAGAATTAACGAAGTTTGATAGTATTAATACAAAACATTGACAAAATTATAATAAAGGGACGGATTTTAAATAATTTTATAGCTTAGTTTAAAATTATAACAGGTGTTCATGTTTTAAATGTTTTAAAATTAATTGTATTTGAACTTTATCTCACATTGAATTTCAATCTTTCTTTCTCAGATTTTCAAAAAAATTATTAAATTTAAAATGAGGCATCCAAACGTACTTTACTTTTTACAACACTTTTGCTGTAATTGCTAATGAATTTCTCATTGCTTGCAATAAGATAATAAAACAATTTAATTATCATAATAATAAAATATTTTTGCAATAATAAAATTTTTGAACTATTAATGCACAATTTATCTCAGCTAAATTTTGTGTTACTTATATTGCCTTCTATTTTTGCATTATAATTTTCTAATTTATTGAATAAATGTAAACACTTCCTTTAATATTTAATGTCAATAGAATTTTTTTTTTCCTTTAAAATTTGATAAGTAAAGATTCAATGAAATGGAATAATTAAATGAAATGCATCGATTGAATGTCAATAGCATTTTTTTTATTTTTGAAATTTGATAAGTAAACATTGAACGAAATGGAATAATTAAATGAAATGAAATGCATTGAAAATGCAATAAAAAAAACTCTTCTATAGAGAATTAACAAATTTTACGTGAATTAACAAAGTTTGATAGTAGAAATGCAACAAATCGACAAAATTATAATAAAGGGACGATTTTAAATAATTTTATACCTTTGTTTAAAATTATAACAGGTGTTCCTTTTTTAAATTATTAGTAATAAATTTAAGGAAAGATAAGAGTATGGTAATAAAATAAGAGTACCAGACAAACTAAACCGAACCGAAGCTCTAGATCTCTCCTCACACCTCATTTATTTTTACACGACATTGATAACATTTTATAATCTGCACAGCAATTTAACTTATGCATTTAATTATATTTAAGAGAAATTACTATTATTTTATTTATATTTGAATTGAACATTATGTAATATGACATATGATATGGCACATTATATATATGACACATATATATGACATATGATATGACACATATATATGGCATATGATATGATATATAATTATGCATATGACATATGGCTGATGACACTGATCTTATATGTTTTGGTGTCATATGAAATACCATAGAAAGATTGAAAATGCTTTAAATTCTAAGTAAATGTGAAAAAATAGAATGTAGAACTTCATTTTTTAAGGTCGATGATATCTAAAATCAGTCCATTTTTCTAATTTGTTGTTTAACAACTGTTAATTGCATTAATCGACAGTTTAAAAGCATAACCTTGAGCTATTCAGAAAATCTAAAGTACCAGATCTCTCCTCACACCTCATTTATTTTTACATGACACTGATAACATTTTATAATCTGCACAGCAGTTTAACTTATGCATTTAATTATATTTAAGAGAAATTACTATTATTCTATTTATATTTGAATGGAACATTACGTAATATGACATATGATATGACACATATATATGGCATATGATATGATATATAATTATGCATATGACATATGGCTGATGACACTGATCTTATATGTTTTGGTGTCATATGAAATACCATAGAAAGATTGAAAATGCTTTAAATTCTAAGTAAATGTGAAAAAATAGAATGTAGAACTTCATTTTTTAAGGTCGATGATATCTAAAATCAGTCCATTTTTCTAATTTGTTGTTTAACAACTGTTAATTGCATTAATCGACAGTTTAAAAGCATAACCTTGAGCCATTCAGAAAATCTAAAGTACCAGATCTCTCCTCACACCTCATTTATTTTTACATGACACTGATAACATTTTATAATCTGCACAGCAGTTTAACTTATGCATTTAATTATATTTAAGAGAAATTACTATTATTCTATTTATATTTGAATGGAACATTACGTAATATGACATATGATATGACACATATATATGGCATATGATATGATATATAATTATGCATATGACATATGGCTGATGACACTGATCTTATATGTTTTGGTGTCATATGAAATACCATAGAAAGATTGAAAATGCTTTAAATTCTAAGTAAATGTGAAAAAATAGAATGTAGAACTTCATTTTTTAAGGTCGATGATATCTAAAATCAGTCCATTTTTCTAATTTGTTGTTTAACAACTGTTAATTGCATTAATCGACAGTTTAAAAGCATAACCTTGAGCCATTCAGAAAATCTAAAGTACCAGATCTCTCCTCACACCTCATTTATTTTTACACGACACTGATAACATTTTATAATCTGCACAGCAGTTTGACTTATGCATTTAATTATATTTAAGAGAAATTACTATTATTCTATTTATATTTGAATTGAACATTACGTAATATGACATATGATATGAGACACGATATATATGACGATGTATGTGACATATGACTGACGACACTGATGTTATATATTCTGATGACAAAGGAAATACCACATGCAGATTTGAAATTATTTAAATTCCAAATCTAGTAAATGGATGAAAAAAGAATATAGGGCTTCATTCTTAATGTCGATGATATCTAAAATCAGTCTATTTTTTTTATTTTGTTGTTTAACGACTGTTAACTGTCCATCAGAAAAATCAGAAGTACCAGATAAGAGTATGTTTAATCCTCTACCCATTTTATCCGAAACTCTAGAGTCCCGGTCTATTTAGTTTAAATTGTGCACAAAATGACCGTAGAGCGACAAACTAAACCGAACCGAAGTTTTAGATCTCTCATCACACTTCATTTATTTTTACGCGACACTGATAATATTTTATAACCTGTACGGTAAGTTTGAATTTTGCAATTAATAATATTTAAAAGAAATTACTGTTATTCTATTTATATTTGAATTGAATATTATGTAATATGACACATATAGGGCAAATTACTGAAGACACTGATCTTAAATATACTGATGACATATGAAATACCACAGAAAGATTCAAAATGCTTTAAATTCTAAGTAAATTATTAAAAAAAAGAACATAGAACTTAATCCCAATGTCGATGATATCTAAAATCAGTATGTTATCTTTAATTTGTTGTTTAACAGCTATTAACTGTGTTATTTGACAGTTTAAAAGCAAATCCATGCAGCAATCAGAAAATCTAAAGTACCAGATAAGAATATGTTTAATCCTTTACCCATTTTAACCGAAACACTAGATCTCCCATGATACATAATAGTAGTTATTCTATTTATATTCGAAATGAAAATTATGTAGTATGAGATATGACATGACATATAATTATTCATATGTCATATGACTGACGGGACTGCTCTTATATGTTCTGATGTCATATGAAATACCTCAGAAGGATGCTTTAAATTCTAAATAATTTGTTAAAAAAACAGAACATAGGGAATCTTAATATCGATGATATCTAAAATCAGTCCATTCTTTCGGTTTGTTGTTTATCAACTGTTAACTGCATTATTTGACAGTTTAAAAGCAAAAACCATGGAGCAATCAGAAAAATCTAAAGTACCAGATAAGCGTGTGTTTAATCCACCACCCATTTTATCCGAAAGACTACATGACACATGATGAATTTCTTCGCGCATATATGAAATATGACACTGATCTTACATCCTCTGATATCATATCAAATACCTCAGAAAGATGCTTTAAATTCTAAATAATTTGTTAAAAAAAAAGAACATAGGGCTTAATCTTAATATCGATGATATCTAAAATCAGTCCATTCTTTCGATTTGTTGTTTAACAACTGTTAATTGAATTATTTGACAGTTTAAAAACAAATCCATGGAACCATCAGAAAAATCTAAAGTACCAGATAAGCGTGTGTTTAATCCTCCGCCCATTTTATCCGAGGCACTAGATCTCTCCTCACACCTCATTTACCCCCGAACCCAAATACCCGAACGCAAATCGGACCCGGATCGCTACCCCGATCCGTCACAGCATCTTCTGACCGAGTCTGCTCGCTTCTTCCCAAAGATAAACACGACGAACGAATACGATGGAAGATAGAGGAAAAGAAAATCCTAAATGGAACATTCCTTGCTGATCCAATCACAGTCGAAGTTACAGTTAGCGGGGAGCAGAACAAGCAGAAGAAGTAGAAGAAGAAGAAGAAGAAAAATAATAATAATAAAAATAGAACAAGTTGACAGGGAACGAAGCTCTAAAAGCCCATTTAAAGTTGGCACGAACCAATGAGCGCAGCGTCAATTAAGACGCCATTTTTACGTCACGTGGGTTTTTTTGCGCGTGTCCATCTAGGCGTGATGGTCCGAAAAAAAGTTTTCGGATATTGACGATAACGAACATAATTGAGTGGAGGAGTCTTCTGCTGCTGCCCAGAGGATGGTGAAAAAAAGACAAAAATAAATAAGCGGATGGAATGATCTTATTGCACCGAAGTGAAGAAAAGATGTACTGATGTTTCAATTTGGATTATAAATGAATGAATGGATAGAAGTCGTCTTCATTAGATTCTCTTCTTATTTTTGTCTCTCGAGTTATGATGGCTTCTCTTCCAACTTATGGTACTTTATCATTACTCTACAGGTTGGCGGAAGTAATGAGAAATATTGTAATGGAAGTTATTATTATTATTAGTTTGCTTTAAAAATAGCAGATTGGATTTTAATAGAAGTATCTCGCTTTTAGTTTAGAGGTTATAAAGGATCGCCCCGATTTAAGAATGTCAAACATTTTATAATTAAAAATGAACTGGCGTTCATTTAAATTGTCTTAAAGTACAAACTGAATATTTTAATGGACGTTATTTTTTTTTTTTTTTTATTATTATTATTTTTTTTATTTTTTTTTTTTTCTTGCAATTTTTTTAAAATAGCAAATTATATTACTTTTTGTTCAGAGGATCACCCTCAATCAAAAAAATGTTAAAAATTTTATAATAAAAAGTTTACTGGCCTCAATTTAAATTGTCTAAAAGTACAAACTGAATTGTTTAAAAGTACAAATGAATATTTTAACGGACGTTAATTTTTTTCTACTTTATTGTAAACTTCTTTTTAAAAAGAACAAATTGGTTTTTTACAGAAGTATCTTATATTTTATTTGGATGTTGTAAAGGATTTTCCTCATTTAAAAATGTTAAAAATTTTTATAATTAAAAGTTTACTGGCCTCAATTTAAATTGTCTAAAAGTACAAACTGAATTGTTTAAAATACAAATGAATATTTCAATGAAGGTTATTTATTTTGCTTGCTTTCAAAAATATAAAATTGGATTTCAATCTATCTCCCCCTTTTTGCTTAGAGGTTATAAAGGATTACGCTAATTAAAAAAATTTAAACATTTTATAATTAAAAGTTTACTGGCGTCCATTTAAATTGTCTAAAAGTACAAGCTGAATATTTTAATGGACGTTATTATTATTATTATTATTATTTGCTTTCTTGTAAATTTCTTTTTAAAAATAGCAAATTAGATTTTAACGGAAGTATCTCCCTTTTTGTTTAGATGTTATAAAGGATCACTCCCATTTAAGAATGTTAAAAATTGTATGATTTCAAGTTTACTGGTGTCCATTTAAACTGTCTAAAGTACAACTGAATATTTTAGTGGAAGTTATTTTTTTTTTAATTTTATTTATTATTATTATTATTTGCTTTCTTGTAATTTTTTTTTTTAAATAGCAAATTGGTTTTTTAAAGAAGTATATCACGTTTTATTTAGAGGTTATTAAAATCATCCTCATTAAAAAATATCAAAAACTTTGTAATAAAATATTTACTGGCGTCCATTTAAATTGCCTAAAAGAACGAACTGAATAATCTAAAAATAGAAACTGAATATTTCAATGATTTTAGGTTATTTTTTCCCCTTCTTGTAAATTTCTTTTTGAAAATAACAAATTAGATTTTAACAGAAGTAGTTCACTTTTCGTTTGGATGTTATAAAGGATTCCCCTCATTTAAAAATGCTAAAAAATTTTATAAGTAAAAGTTTACTGGCCTGAATTTAAATTGTCTAAAAGTACAAACTGAATTGCTTAAAAGTACAAATGAATATTTCAATGAAGGTTATTTATTTTGTTTACTTGTAAATTTCTTTTTAAAAATATAAAATGAACTTAGTAACTTTAGTAAACTTTTTGTTTGGATGTTATAAAGGATTCCCCTCATTTAAAAATGTTAAAAATTTTTATAATTAAAAGTTCACTGGCATCCATTTAAATTGTCTAAAAGTACAAACTGAATATTTTAATGGACGTTATTATTATTATTATTTGCTTCCTTGTAAATTTCTTTTTAAAAATAGCAAATTAGATTTTAACAGAAGTATCTCACTTTTTGTTTGGATGTTATAAGGGATCCCCCTGATTAAAAAATGTTAAAATATTTTATAATTAAAAGTTTATTGGCGTCTATTTAAACTGTCTGAAAGTACAAACTGAATATTTTAATGGACGTTATTTTTTTTATATTTTTATTTATTATTATTATTATTTTGCATTCTTGTAAATTTATTTTTAAAAATAGAAAATTGGATTTTAATCAAAGTATCTCAGTTTTTGTTTAGAGGATTATAAAGTATCACCCTCATTAAAAAATGTTAAAAATTTACTGGCTTCTATTTAAATTGTCTAAAAGAACAAACTGAATATTTTAACGGATGTTATTATTATATTATTATTATTTATTACTATAATCTTTTTTAAAATGGCAAATTGGATTTTAACAGAAGTATCACACTTTTTATTTAGAGGTTATAAAGGAGCACTCCCCTTTAAAAATTTTATAATTAAAAATTTACGGCGTCCATTTAAATTGTCTTAAAGTACAAATTAAATATTTTAATGGACGTTATTTAATATTATTATTATTATTTTTACTTCCTTGTATGTTTTTTTAAAAAAACAGCAAATTGGATTTTAAGTATCTACTTTTTGTTTAGAAGTTATAAAGAATCACCCCCATTTAAAATGTTAAAAATTTACTGGCATCCATTTAAAATGTTAAAAATTTACTGACATCCATTTAAAATGTTAAAAATTTACTGAAATCCATTTAAAATGTTAAAAATTTACTGACATCCATTTAAAATGTTAAATATTTACTGACATCCATTTAAAATGTTAAAAATTTACTGACATCCATTTAAAATGTTAAATATTTACTGACATCCATTTAAAATGTTAAAAATGTATTGACATCCATTTAAAATGTTAAAAATGTATTGACATCCATTTAAAATGTTAAAAATGTACTGACATCCATTTAAAATGTCTGAAAGTGCAAACACAAATTATTTATTTTATTTCATTTTTTATTTATTTTCAAGATTTATTTTATTTCGTATGTTCTTCTCATTCCACAACAAAATATGTCACGAAATTGTTTGATGAAAATTTTTTGATGAGAAAAAAAATATTAGTTAGCGAATAAATATACGAGTATATTACGAATTTTCTTCAGACATATATTTTATTTTATATACTGAAATATTTTGATTTCAGTTCTAAACAATATTTTGATTTCGAAGCGAAATATCTTGATTTTGTTCGTGCGAAATTATTCCCGATTTCGAATAAATGAATATTTTTGTAAAATATATTTCCGCATTTTGATGTATCAAAAATCATAAATAAAATTAAAAGAAATTGTACAACATAAATTTTCATAAAATGCTTTAATTTTAAAAAAAAAGTGAGCGGTTAATTGCTATACTTTTTATGATCATAATATTTTATTTTATTTCATCAATGATGTGCATCTTCTTGAAAATAATATTTTTTTTCTCTTTTTATATTACTTTTTTTTTATAATCTACTTTTTAAGATAAATATTTATTTTAAATGCATTATTTTGGAATTTTTTTTGTTTGTTAAATATAACTTTCAAAATGGATTTTTATAAAATAAATAAAATTTATAAATGTATTTTATAAAATACAAAAATTTTACAATAAAATTTTCTAATAAGAAACCATCATTGCCAATCTTACTGCCTCATAAATAATTAACATGATAAAGTTCAACAACAACAGCAAAAAATGCCAATAGCTTCTACTTTCTAAAAATCCTACTCTTTCAATAACTTTAAGGAAAAGAAACATAAAAATTTATCTACCGTGCTAAAGGAAAACGAATTCCTTTTCTAAAAGATTAAGAGTGAAAAAAAAAAAAAAAAAAAAACATCTCCCAGACATTTGTGGAAAACAACTCGGAAGAATGTACCCGTGAAATGGTTACAAAGAATTTATGAGTCGCTCATTAAATTTGAGAGTGATCGAAAGTTATTTCGCGTTTAACAGAAAAAAGGAGGAGTTTCGCTTCGCCCATTCACTTGAATGCTCTACCAAAATACGCAGTAATGTTCGCCCGTTTTTTGCTAAAATGGTTCTTCCCGCCCCCCCTATCCCCTACCCCCCTCTTTACTCGGCATTGTGCCTCTGCTACAATGGGGGGGGAATTCTCTTACTTTTCTTTCTCAGTAAGAATGCCAGCAGAAGGTAACTATTAGATAAACTTTTTGACCATCCATTCAAAAGATTAATGGCATTTGAAATATTTAAGTTTTTATTTAATTCAAGTTTAATATTATGCTTTCAATCATCTAAATGTATTATTTTATTAATATTGCATATATTTTGTAAAATATTTGTTATTGCAATTCAATTTTTTTTTTCTTTCTATTTTAAAATAAAATAGCTTAATGCATGTAAAATATTCAAATTTCTATCAATTTTGACTTAATTCAAGTTTAATACTATGCAATCAATCAATTTTTTACTATGCAAACAATCAATTTTCAATTTTTCATTGTATTATTTTATTAATATAGCATACATTTCGTAAAATGTTTACTATAGCAATTCAAAATTATTTTTTTCTATTTTAAAATAAAATAGCTTAATGCATTTGAAATATTCAACTTTCTATCAAGTTTTATTTAATTCAAATTTAATACAATGTTTTCAATCATGTAATTATACTATTTTATAAATATTACATACATTTCGTAAAATGTTTACTATTGAAATTAAAATTTATTTTTTTCTATTTTAAAATAAAATAGCTTAATACATTTGAACTATTCAAATTTCTATGAATTTTTATTTAATTCATGTTTATTTAAGTATTTAAGTATCAATTTTTATTTAATTCAAGTTTAATACTATGCTTTAACAATGATCTGACTGTATTATTTTATTAATATTGCATACATTTCTTAAAATATTTAATAGTGTAATTTAAATTTTTTTTCTATTTTAAAATTAAAATATTTGTTCATGTAAAGAATTTTAAAAATGGTTTTGTATTTTTAAAGTCGTTTCTACTGAAATGTATTTTTTTTTTCTTTAAAAATTAATATTTTTACATAGCAGAAATTCCATAGAAATTTTTTGTTGAAGGAATATTTTTTTTTTGTTGTTCTTTATTAAAATCTTTGTAAGATAGATTTAAAAAATGTGCAACTTTATTATACATGCAAAATAAAATATTTTCGTACAAATAACCAAAAAAAAAACTTAAATCTTTTATCCAAAGAAAATTAAGGTTTAGTTTGATTTTTCCCTCTATAGTCACTTTTTTTGGACATTAAGATAATTAGACAGTAAAAAATAGTATTAAGACAGTAGTATTTAAAATTAACTTAACTTACATAAATATTCATTAATTCTTAACTATTAATTATTATTCTTAACAATAATCTTCTTCTTCTAATTATATTTACAACTAATTATCATTCTAATTATTGTTAACGAATTATTTTGGTATACTTATGTCAAATGAGAAGGTATTTTTATGAACAAATATAAATCCTATATTAAAAAAAAAAAAAACAGGCTTTATCAGTATACACATTTAATACGTACAGATAATATATATTAAAATTTTAATAAGAAAGCAACTCTTGATAAAAATATAATTAAATAATCATATTTAAAAGATGATACGTATGCGTAAAAGTTAATAAGATTTATATGAATTCCTAAATCTAAAATTTAAATACTAAATATGCATATCTCAAAGTAAAGGAAAAATTAGCTGTAAAAAATAGAAGAAAAAAATAGGAAGCTAGGAAATAATAGCTATATATTATTATGTATTGAGGTTTTCATGTTTTTTAATCACGCCAATACCTAAACCTTTAAAGTATATATTTAGTGCTAGTAAAAAAAAAAAATATTTTCTGTTTCAATAGTCTAATTATGTTGTTGTTTCTTATCCCACTTGGTTGGCCAAGCCCACGAGCCCATACAGTCTAATTATAATAATTTTATATAAAACACCATGAAAATTATATAGGTTATGCAATTTAACATACATATTTTATTTTATTTAAATGACAAATACAAATAAAATTAAAAGGTATTACAGCTAAAATCATCCGATGTTGATTTCATTCACTTTCTAATAATAATAGATTTTAAAAATGATTGTTTTATTATTACAATCAAATTGCTGTATTTTAATTAGAATATGTTCTTAACTCACTGTAACAATGTCAATTTTTTATTTAGAGATGTTATAGGTTTTTTTATATTAAATCCTACTACAGAATTAAAAACAAGCAATATAAAAAAAAAAAAATTTTTAAGTCAATTCCTATTTTTTTTTCACTCTATTGCAGAAAGTCATTTATAAATAATTTTCATTCATTTTTTTTTTTAATTTATCTGGCGCCATCTATAGGTACATATATGCAACTTAAATTTAAAAAAACTAAAATTAACTTATTTAGTAACTCACAACTTATTTAGTATTAACATCCAGTGTCATCCACTACAAGTTCAAAAAAATGTATCTGAACTTGAGTGGATGAATAAAAAGCATTTTATGAACAATTGAAAATTTGAACATGATATATATAGGGGGAGTGTGAGCTAATAGAAGGAATAGAATAAAAGACATTTCTGTAAAGGAAGCTTCCTTTTTTTTTATAGTCAATTCTGGGAATTAATGATGCTTTACTTTATTTTTACAAAATCAATCGTTTTATAATAATACATTTTTCTTGTAGCAATTAATATTTATTGTTACAACATCTCGGATAAAATCTATTACCCATTGTAACAAAATAATATACGTTGTTAAAATAATATATTTGAATTATTTTTCTATGATATTGTCATTTTATTTAAATCATTTGTCTGATGATAACTTTTCTCTAAATAATGAATAGTTAAAATTGGTAAAATATTTAATTGTGAAATTGCACTTATTTATTTAGGATTTAATTCACAACTTATTTTAGTATGCTTATTTTTATGTCCCTTTACTTATAATTATGAATCACATTCAAGATTCCTTCCTACATTTCTTTCTTTCCTTTTCGAATACAATAAAAGGTATAAATGTATTAAAGGAATTAATATGTATTTGATTAATAAGCTGCCTTTTAAATTTTAATTATCTAAATAAATTTGAGAATTCAAAAATATTTCTCTATACTAGATAAAAATAATATTTCTAATACATTTGGAAAACATATTACTTGTAATATTGTACTTCCATAATTTTTATTTCATAGTATATTTCGTAGATTCAAACAAAATTCACTGTAGAGAAACTTGAAATTTACAGATTATGTCCTTAAATAGTTCATTTTTTTATATAAAGAATTTTATTATGCAATGAATGAAGTTAATTTCATATATTCAAAAAATATTCACTGCAGAGAAAACGAAATTTATAGATTATGCCCTCACACAGCTAATTTATTATTTAATGAATGAAGTTTATTTCATATATTTGAAAAACTATTCACTGCAGAGACAACACTTGAAATTTACAGATTATGCCTTTATACATCTATATATTATACATTGATGTTTCACTGCATTTTTAACAAATCACTATGTTTCAACGAATTTAAAAAGGGGGCACTGTCAGCGCCACCTTTGGCAGCCCTGGCTTTTTGAGGCCCTGGCTTGAAGGGCTGACAAGTTCCTCCCCACCCCCCACGCCAGCCAATTACATTCCGAGTTGAGAAAAACTGCTAGGCTAAAAGGAATTTCTAGTATCCAGCTCTCGATTTCGTCCAATGGCAGTTAAAGTGTGGTATAAATCTACCCGGTGGCGGTAGTTCCCGTTCTATTGATTTCTGTTCCCCCCTCTTTCATCCTTTCTTTTATTTCTTGTGTTTTTATTATTTGCAGCAGGGAGGAGAGAGACAGCGAAAGACTTTCTAAAGTCAAAGCCAAACAAAAGTTGATGCTGGCAATCAAAAGAGCTTAGGATTGCCCATTGGAACGATAACGACAATTTATTTTAAGAGTTGCGATGGCTCTTACGCGAAACTCGGGATTGTAAATAATGGCTGCAACAAAAGGGCACCCGGGGAAAATTACCCCTCGCGGAGAAAAATCTTTTCTTTTGCTCTGCTTTTATTTTACCTTTTTACTTTTTTTTTTAGACGAAGAAGATATTTTCTTGTTAATGGCTTCAGATAGCCGGCTTAGAGAAAACCTGTGTAGCCTTCTTTATCTATTTGCTGTGTATATGGCTCTTTAAAATTTAGCAAATCCCGGAGAAACCAAAGGGAACCAGTCCAAAGAATCCACACTTATCTAACGATAATAAGATAATATCTATTGATATTATCTTCTTTTCTTAAAATAATATTATAAGTTTTTCTGTACAATTTATGAATTCTTGGAAATGAGATCGATTCATCAACATTTTTTGTAGAAATCTGCCATTACTGGAAGAGAGTACACCATTCGCTTCCAAGCAAGGATAATGTTGGACAATCCTTTTGCACCATTTGGACAAAATAAAATGTACCCTGAAGCAAATTCTGTTCAGCTTCGTGTCTTCTTATATAGATTGGATAGGTTGCTTTCCAATATATTTAAAGTATAATGTTATTAGTGCTAATATAATGCTTTTATTTTTTTTAGACGAGAAAGATATTTTCTTGCTATTGGCTTCATATAGCCGGCTTGGAGAAAACCTGTGTAGCCCTTCTTTATCTATTTGCTGTGGGTATTGCTCTTTAAAATTTAGCAAATCCTGCAGAAACCAAAGGGAACCAGTCCAAAGAATCCATACTTATCTAAAGATAATAAGATAATATCTATTGAAATTATCTTCTTTTTATGAAACAATATTATGAGTGTTTTTGTTCAATCTATGCATTCTACTGTCTATGCGGAAATACATGTGTCTATTGTCTTGGAAATGAGATCGATGCATCAACATTTTTTAAAGAAATCTATCATTACTGGAAGAGAGTACACTATTTGCTTCCATACAAGATAACGTTGGACAATCTTATTGATATATATTTACTTTTAGTTAATTTGGGCGAAATAAAATATATTCTGGAGCCCATTCTGTTCTGTATTGTGCCTCTTTATATAGATTGGATAGGTTGCTTTCCAATATATTTAAAGTATAATGTTACTAGTGCTAATATAATGCTTTTATTTTTTTTAGACGAGAAAGATATTTTCTTGCTATTGGTTTCAGATAGCCGGCTTAGAGAAAACCTGTGTAGCCTTCTTTATCTATTTGCTGTGTACATTGCTCTTTAAAATTTAGCAAATTCCAAGAAAACCAAAGAGAGCCAGTCCAAACAAATTCTATTGTCCGTCCAATTATTATCTAAAGATAGTAATATCTTCCCTTTTGTAAAACCAATATTATGAATGTGTTTTTGTTCAGTCTATGTATTCTTGGGAATAAGATCGATTCATCAACATTTTTTAAAGGAATCTGCCATTACTGGAAGAGAGTGCACCATTTGCTTCGAAGCAAGGATAGCGTTGGACAATCCTATTGATATATATTTACTTTTAGATCATTTGGACAAAATAAAAGATACCCTGAAGCATATTCTGTTCTGCGTTGGTTTTTTTTATATAATATCTTAAGTTAGATTACTTTCTAATTTATTTAAAGTACAATGTTATTAGAGCTAATATAAGGCTTTTATTATTATTTGTTTTTAGACGAGGAAGATATTTTCTTGTTAATGACTTCAGATAGCCGGCTTAGAGAAAACCTGTGTAGCCTTCCTTATCTATTTGCTGAGTATATTGCTCTTTAAAATTTAGTAAATCCCAAGAAAACCAAAGAGAACCAGTCCAAACAAATTCTATTGTCCAAAGAATCCGTACTTATTATCTAAAGATAGTAATATCTTCCCTTTTATAAAACCAATGTTATGAATGGGTTTTTATTCAGTCTATGTATTCTTGTGAATAAGATCGATTCATCAAGGTTTTTAAAGAAATCTGCCATTACTGGAAGAGAGTGCACAATTTGCTTCCAAGCAAGGACAACGTTGGACAATCCTATCGATATACATTTACTTTTAAATCACTTGGACAAAATAAAAGATGCCCTGAAGCAAATTATATATAGTCCAAAGAATTCCTTATTATCTAATAGTAGTAATATCTATAGATATTATCTTCTTTTTATAAAACCAATATTTTGCTCAATCTATGGATTCTTGGAAATGAGATTTATTCATCAACATTTTTTAAAGGAATCTGCCATTACTGAAAGAGGGTACACCATTGGCTTCCAAGCAAGGATAACGTTGGTCAATCCTATTGATATATATATATATATATATTTCTTTTTGCATCATTCGGGCAAAATAAATGACACATTGCAGTATACACTGCCTTTTTGTATTATATCTTAAGTTAGAATGGATAGGTTATTTTATAATTTATTTAAAGTATAATGTTACTAGCGCTAATATAATGCTTTTATTATTTTTTTTTTTTAGACGAAGAAGATATTTTATGTTAATGGCTTCAGATAGCCGACTAAGAGAAAATCTGTGCAGCCTTCTTTATCTATTTGCTGCGTATATTGCTCTTTAAAATTTAGCAAATCCCAAGAAAACCAAAGAGAACCAGTCCAAACAAATTGTACTGTCCAAAGAATCCATACTTATCTAAAGATAATAAGATAAAATATATTGATATTATCTTCCTTTTATAAAACAATATTAAGAGTGTGTTTTTGCTTAATCTATGCATTCTTGGAAATGAAATCAATTTATCAACATTTTTTAAAGGAACCTGCCATTACTAAGAGAATACACTATTTCCTGCATCGCAAGAATAGTGTTGAACAGCCCTATTGATATACATTTCCTTTTGCATCATTTCAGCAAAGCAAAAGATACCCTGAAACATTTTCTGTTGTGAGTTGTGTCTTTATATATAGATTGGATAGTTTGCGCTCTAATTTATTTAAAGTACAATGTTACTAGTGATAATGGGCCCCATTCAAGAAAAGTTATGTATCATTTTTTTTTATACAAAATAAATAAAAGTATATCCTTTTATAGCAATTGCTTCACAGGCATTACCTTTTACTTAATTATTATCTAAAGGTAGTAATATCTATTGATATTATCTTCGCTTCCTAAAAATATTATGAGTTTGTATTTTGTTCAATCTATGGATTCTTGGAAATGAGATCGATTCATCAACATTTTTTAAAGGAACCTGCCAATACTGGAAGAGAGCGCACTATTTGCTTCCAAGAAAGAACAGTGCATATAATAGGACAATCTTAGTGATATTTATTTCCTTTTGCATCATTCGAGCAAAATAAAAAACACCCAACAGCATATTCTGTTCTGCATTGCGTCTTTTTATATAATATCTTAAAGGGGCTGATATTTGAGTGGCTAGCGGTCTGGAGCCCTGTACCACAGGTTTCGGGTGTTTGTAGTTGTTTGGAATCCACTTTAAACCGTAGATCTCGTTCTAATAGGATCATAGAGCGTGGTTGAGATAGTGTTACTCACCTCCATAACATATCTTCAAGCTACACGTGTCCCCAGGGTAGTGCTAAATAAGTAACAGAGGTGCAGCCCTTTCTTATGCCATAAATATTAACTGTCTATGTATTGCTGCATTAGATAGCAACAACATATAATATATAAAGTTAGATTGGATAGATTGTTTTCTAAGTTACTTAAATCACAATGTTACTAGTGATAATGGGACCCATTCAAGAAAAGTTATGCATCAGTTTTTTTATACAAAATAAATAAAACTATATCCTTTTATAGCAGTTGCTTTACGTATGTTACTTATATATTATTAATTATTACCTACTTATTATTTAAAGGTATTAATATATATTGATATTATCTTCCTTTTATAAAACCAATATTATGAGTGTGTTTTTGTTCAAATTATGGATTCTTGGGAATGAGATCGATTCATCAACCGTTTTTAAAGGAACCTGCCCTGGAAGAGAGTACACTGTTTGTTTAAAATCAAGAATAATATTGGACAATCCTACTGATATACATTTCCTTTTGCATCATTTGGGCAACGTAAAAGATACCCTGCAGCAAATTCTGTTCTGCGTTGTATCTTAATATCTTAAGTTAGATTGGATAGGCTACTTTCTAATTTATTTAAAGTTCAATATTTCTAGTTCTAATGGGCTCCATTCTAGAAAAGTTTTATATAAAAAAAAACTCGTACAAAGTAAATAAAACTATACCCTTTTATAACAGTTATTTTACGTGTATTATGTAAACATTAGAAATAAGGAAAAATTGTGTACAGCGTAAAAACATATTGCTTCAGAATTAACATATTTTTGAAAATATACTGAAAATAATCATTATTTTTCTGATACAGATAAAATAAATTAATACTACTAATGATAATAATAATATGTTAGTCGCAAATCAGATATAAAAGATGTATAAGAATAAATCTACTTTGACGAAACCGATTGATGCTCTCTGTAAAAGTTGCTTTCCTGCTATCTAATCGTAAAAGGGAAAAGTAGACTTTAAAGCATAATACTATCAAATTAATTCAAAGATAAAAAATTAATTATCTTCTTAATTTTTAAGAATAATTATTGATTAAAAATTAATTTTTATGTAAATATTTAAATTTATTTTATTTTATTTCACCATGCAAGTATTTATTTATTTAGTTATACGTTAGTTATCAAAATGAAAATTTAAAATTTAAATAAAATTTGATTTATTAGCAAAATGCAATTTATAACATTTTGCAATTAATTGAAAATGGTAACTTCAAAAATTTGAAATAGCTTAATGACATAAATTAGTAAATTTGTTTTTTAAAAAATAATTTATTTTAAAATATAAGTTCATTTTAAAATTGGTTTTCTTTTATTAAATAGAGATCTTAAATTCATTTTTAAAATTTGTAATGTCTGACAATTTAATGTAGTTACTACATTTTCTTTAATTATAAATGGCTTCAAAGTATTTCTACAACGAAAGCATTATAGAAATTATATTTAAGTACAAGCTTTTTTTACTAGTATATTTATTACTAATATATGTATTTACAGATTTTTGTATTACTAATTTTTCAAATTAATATACATTACTACTGCAAAATTTCATTTTTTGAAATTTAAATTGCATTATAATTCAGATTAAATGAATATGCTTGAAAAAGATTATGTTTTTAAATGATTCTTATAAACTTAATTTATATTAAATACTTTTCAATAGAATTTGAAGTTACCAGGTTTGAAGAGATTAAATAGATTAAATTTGATAACTTTTAATTAAAAGAATTAATTTCATAATGAAAAATAAATATTTTCAAAAAGTAAATTTATACATTTTAATATTTCTACTTGGACAAAATGATATACATTTTTCTAAACGTATTTATTCAATTTTTTTTCACCGTTCATGGAAGTAAAGTATTCATAAATAATTTTATATTCATTAATTTTTTACTTCATATTAACTTTTATATTTGAAGGTTTATAAAAATTTAATTTATATTTTTATTAATTTTTAATGTATACTCTGCTTTAGAATTGAACATAAAAACGCATTCATCAAAAAGCTACATTAATAAACTGATTTTTTATCAAATAAATACCGACAAAGTTGTACAATTAACTCATTGCAAAACATTAATATTATTATGAAATTACTGTGCTATAAAAAACGTTGATGTTACAATTCTGATTAATCAATCAGATGATATAAATAAATTAAAAAACAGTTCATTGTTCTATTACAATAAACTGATTTTTTTATCAAATAAATACTGACAATGTTGTACAAGTAACTCACTGAAAAACATTGATATTGTTACGAAATTAATTTTCTACAAAACGTTGATATTACAATTCGCTTTATTAATATTACAATGCTATTAAAAATGTAGCTTTTATTTAATTAAAAAGAACTAAGAACTATAATTTTTCGATATGCATTAGATAAGAATAAATAAAAGTTTTAGTGTAGAAATTTGTATCTCTGAATTTTATATCGCATATTACAATTTTATACGAAATATATGTATATACAAATCTCTTTCTTAAATAACGTATTAGATATCCTGTAATGAAATTGAAAGCTACTTTACCTCAAAGAAGGCGATAATTTATCAATAGTACAACCTGGTGTTGTAAAAGAGACCTTAATGATAAGAGACAAGAAGGAGGGAAAACAAATGAATACAAAGCTTACAGGTGTCTTGTCAAAGAGTCAGCTGTAATGCCAAAGGATTTTTTTTCTCCTCTTGCTCGTAAAGAGGGAAAATATTTTGATGATTTTAATTATCATTTTTACGCGTTGACACAAAAATATTTTGTTCAAACTCTGTCAAGGATTGATATTATTGGCTTTTATCAATAATCATTGAATACAAAGCAACAAAAATTCAAATTACAACATATTACATTAGTATCTACAAGAATGAATATATTTTTGTAATTGTGAAAAATAAAAATAAATAAATATTTTTCTAATTCATCTGTTATTAAAAAATTGAATAATGACTGGATGGTAAAATAAGATACTTTATGTTGTTGTGACTAATCCTCGGTGTCCAGCAGGACTGACATCCCATGAGTAATCTACTCGGGGATGAAAGGAAAGGCATAGCTTCTGTTGTGATGGAGCACTCGTAGGTAGAAGTCTGACTTGGCTCTGAGTTGTTGAAGAAGGAGGGCAGTGCCTTACGGGAGGATTTATAGAGGGAACTACCCTTCATTCGTATATCGTATGGGAGAAAAGCCGCAAAACTCTCACCAGGTAGTCCGACTAACTGGGCAAGAAATTGAACATCACAAACACCATCGAGTCTCTTCCTTTTTTGAAACAGTGACTATAACAAGGTAGCTAGCGGATTGAACCTCAACATTAATACTCAGCAGCGGCGCACGTTGCCACTGAGTCGGACAAGATATTTTATTAAAATATTTATTAAAGCAATTTACTAAAATAATTTACTGAAGGACATAAATTCTTTTCTACGAAATACTTTTTATGATATAATAATGGGAAAAAATTGTAAATAGAAAAGCCATAACATAATAATTAAAGAATAACATTGAAACAGAAAAAAAATATTGAAATATAATAATTAATTATTTATAAACAACATAATAGCTCAATTAATTATTTAGATGATTTTTATTATATTCATAATCAATAAAAATAAAGGACATTACTAAATTAATTACAGACTAAATAAAACTGTAAGTAAGAATAGAACCTATCAGATATACCAAACAAAATATTTAATTAAAACATAAGAAAGTTGATATGATAAAAGAAAATTTAAAAGATAAAAGAAAATTTAAAAGATAAAAGTTAAAAAGATAAAAGAAAATTTTCTTTAGTGAAATACCTAAAGGGTAATTTTAGATTTTCAGATTATAAAACTAAAATGTAGTTAAAAATAAAATTTTATTTGATTTTAGTTTGATTAATACTAGTTTTAAATAAATGTTTGATTAATTTTATTTACTAACTTTTCTTTAGTAAATAAAACCTGAAATACCTAAAAGTTAATTTTAGATTTTTGAATTATAAAAAATAATGTGTACTTAAAAATAAAATTTTATTTTATTTTATTTTGATTAAATTTAGTTTTAAATGAAAGTTTGATTAATTTTATTTACTAAATTTTCTTTAGTAAATAAAACGTGAAATAGAGCTAAAAGTTAATGTTAAGATTTTCAGATTTTAAAAATAAACTGTAGTTAAAAATTAAATTTTTATTAATTTTATATTGATTAATTTTATTTACTAAATAAAACGTGAAATACCTAAAAGATATGTTTAGATTTCCGGATTATAAAAATAAAATTTTAATTGAATTTAGTTTGATTAATTTTAGTTTTAAATGAATGTTTGATTAATTTTATTTACTAAATTTTCTTCAGTAAACAAAACGTGAAAAACCTAAAAGTTAATTTTGGATTTTCAGATTATAAAAAATAAAAGTGTAGTTAAAATTAAATTTTAGTTGATTTTAGTTTTAAATAAAGATTTCCCTAATTTTACTTACTAAATTTTCTTTAGTAAATAAAACGGGAAATACCTAAAAGATATGTTATCCGGATTATAAAAATAAAATTTTAATTGAATTTAGTTTGATTAATTTTAGTTTTAAATGAATGTTTGATTAATTTTTTTTACTAAATTTTCTTCAGTAAACAAAACGTGAAAAACCTAAAAGTTAATTTTGGATTTTCAGATTATAAAAAATAAAGTGTAGTTAAAATTAAATTTTAGTTGATTTTAGTTTTAAATAAAGATTTCCCTAATTTTACTTACTAAATTTTCTTTAGTAAATAAAACGGGAAATACCTAAAAGTTAATGTTAGATTTTCGGACTATAAAAAAATAAAGTGTTATTAAAAATAGAATTTTAGTTGAGTTCACTTTAATTAAGTTAAGTTGATTAATTTATCTGATTAGTTAAGTAGCATTTAGAAAACTAACAAAATAAATAATAAATAAAATGAAACATAAAAAAAGCTACTTTTGATGTTTAACAACGTCTGATTAATCTAATACTCAAAAAAGAAAAAGCTAAACGAGTTTAAGACGGGGTCGAAAAGTTAGGACGCTCAAGTAATTCGATTAGAGAAACTAGAGTTTCAGCGACAAGTTTTTGGTGGAAAAAAAAAGTGTCCCATTGCTCATTTAATGGGAAATTTCCACCGAAACGAACGGCGCGTGATTCCTTTTTTTACCATCCAACTCCCCCACCCCCACACCCCACACCCCTCCTGATTTGGTCGGAGGATTCCCTGATTTCATTTGATCTCCACACGAAGTATTTTCCTCATTACTTCCCTACTTCGAAAACAATGAGGATAAAAAGTTATCTAGTGAAGAAAAGAGTTTTATTTCAACACTAACGAAATTAAAATTGCAACTATTAAAAAGAAAGGCCTTATCATTTGTTTTTAAAACGACATACCATAAACTAGAATTTGATAGATTTAAAGTAAATATATAAATGATTTTTTTTTTCCCGGTGGTATATTTGTAAAGTACTTCGTATGAGTTACAATAATACTGTAATATGAAATGTAATATACAATAATATGCAAAGATAATATGCAATAAATAATATTAATAATATGCAATTTATAAAATATGTAATTTTAAAGACTAATAATAATTAAATAATTTCTAATTTAGAAATAATTAAAATTTAAAAATTAATAATTAAAATTTTTAGATACTTCTATATGCTGTTTTAATTAATGTTTATTGTATAGTTATATTATAATATTTACTTTAATTTTATTTTTATTGTATAGTATTTATTTTTATTTCAATCATAGTATCTCTTGAAATATATGTTTTATTTCGTTTATATTTCTTAAATATATATAACTTTTTAGTTTGAACCGTGATTTATTTACCTTTGTTATACTAGATAGGGAGCCTGATGTCCGAATTATTAACTCTCTGGTGCTCGGTGTCACAAGTTTCAGCGGTTCCATGGATCTTATGGTGCTTCGGAATCCACTTATCGTAGGTCCCGCTCGGAATCGTAGGTCCCGCTCTATTATAACTACTGGGCGGTGGGTTTATAACCCTAACCAGTAAAAAGAAAATATTGCCTGCTTCGAAATCTAACAATAGGTAGACAACACTACAACAGCAGTTAGGGGTACAACAGCCCTAAGGTGAGCCAAGGCCCATCTTGGGGCTTTTGTACCACTGAAGATGATGATGAGTTATATTATATCAAAATATAATGGAAAAATATTTCAATCATGATCTTTTGAGAAAACTTTAATCTTATTTAAACTATTACACTATTTTAATGCATAAGGTAATAGTCTAAAATTAATGTCTTTATTGAAAATATTAACAATTTTAAACGTAAAGTTAATTTTTGTGAAAATAAAAACTATAATTTATATTTTAAATTATTGATAGTTACTTCAACTATTGCCTTCCTAATCCCACTATTTATAGTAACTAATAAAATTACTATATCCACACACCCCAAAATGCCAAAAGATAACCATAAATAACCCTCCATAACCAAAAATATCCGTACACTGTCCTTGACACTCATTCACAACAGGCAACAGGAGAAAGAGAGAGAAACCACCATAACGGGCAGTAAGAAACCGCAATCCATCAATCTTCTCCAATCCGATCAGTAGCAGGGAGAGAGAAGAAAAAAAGCAAACACCAAATAAATCCTCCACCGCAAAGAGAGAGAAAAACGCGATCCAAAAACAGCCCAACACGCGCGCGCTGCTATATTAAGCCTCTTCATGGAAGAGATTTAATGCGGAGAAGAGCATTTATTGGGCGGGATTAGGCAACCATTATCTCCTAAGAGAGGAGAAGTTTCAGTATTCCGCGACTCCTTTTACCTGGAGTCGAATGTCAACGGGCTGGAGTCTATCCATCATCATCCAGGATGACAGACTCTCCCGGTTTCTTTTTTCCTGTTTCTATCAGCAATCGGATCTGTCCGCTCCCGTTTCAAGCCCTTAAATGTATTACCGATCTTCGAATAAAGGAGATGTGATGGTGGAAAAAAAAGTGGAGAGTTTTGTGTATAATGATGAATAAGGGTGGGGCCATTGATGAGGATGACTCTGTATCCGGGGGGATATTGCCTGGAGTAATTGCAGAGCAATTGGCGGGAATGAAAGTAGAGTGGTAGTGGGATGTCATGAAGTAGTGTCTTCTCCTATTGAGACGAACGTGCTTGTGAGGAATGAAGCTCAAAAGAGATTTTTTAAAAAATCTTTTAGATTTTTTAATATTAAGTCTATCGCAAACTGCAACATACTGAAATTTTATAAAGCAATTAGGATTATCTTGTTGAATATCTATTGATGAGGATGACTCTGTATGGCAAACCGTAACATACTGAAATGTTATAAAGGAACAATTAGAATGGTCACATTAAGTTATTTAATCGAAAAATTTATTACAGAAGATATTTTCATTTGCTTTAACAAAAAACATATTCTATGCTTGTTTGATTTTATGTATTATTAATCGCTTTGCTTTCATTATCTATTTTGATAGATGGTATATTGATCAATAAGTAACTTCGCAAAGGTTATAACAAGATGTTGACTCTTTGAGGATGATGAGGATTTTTGGCTATTGATGAGAATGGCTCTATATCCGGGGAATTGTTGGGAGTAATTGCAGAGCAATTGGCGGGAATGAAAATAGAGTGGAAGTGCGATGTCATGAAGTAGTGTTCTGTCCTATTGAGAATAATGCGTTTGTGAGGAATGAAGCTCAAGAGAGATTTTATTAAAAAATCTTTTATATTTTTTAAATATTAAGTCTATTGCAAACAACATACTGAAATTTAATACAGAAGCAATTAGGATTGTCATGTTAAATTATGTTATTTAATCGAAATTATTACAGAATATAAGTTTATTTGTATTAACACAGAAACATATTCTGTACTTGTTTTGTTTTATGCATTATTAATTCTTATGGCGATCAATAATACATAAAACATCTTTCTTATGAGGGCCGAGTGACTAGTGCCCTGGTACTCGATGCATGGCTTGTAGTGTATTCGAATCTATCTTAAAGAGTAGGTTCCGGTCTAATAGGACTATTACTACTACGCCACACCACATCACTGTGCCTAGAGCTGAGTTGCCCCTTTGCAGTTTGAGAATGGTGTGGGTGAGAATTCGGATTGGGTGACGCTCTACGGTTATATGAGAACGGGACCTACAGTTTAATGTGGATTCTGAACAACTACATCATGGTATCGCCGGAACTCAAACCCAAAACCTGTGGTACTGAGCGCCAGAGCGCTAGCCAGTTGACCATCAGGACTCGGTTTAATATAACTGTAGATAGTTGGGTGTACGGCTGACAATCCTACCCCTTAAAAAGGAAAACATCTCCTGTTTCGAAATCTGCCAGTAGGCAGACGACCTTGGCCCACCATAGGGCTGTTGCGCGAATGATGGTGATTATGATTTCTTTCTTTATCTATTTTGTTAGATGGTATATTAATGCAAAAATTATAAACAGATGTTGGATTTTATACTAAATACATTATCAAGAAAACATAAAAGGAGTAATTATAAGTTTACACTTTTAATTAAAAAATTGCTCAGCCTTCATTATTAAATTCCTTCAGCACTGTAATGTTTCTTATTTCATAATCAAAATTCAAAATTAAGTATAACCAATTGTATCACAATGTGAATAACATCAGTAAGATTTTAATGCATAAATAAAAGAGTAAATTTTATGGGAAATATATTTTATTTAATGAAATAAATTAACCCATCTTAATGGCAAAGTAACAACATTAGAAATTTTTAAGAAAATAGTATTGGTCACAAAGCTTTATTTTTAAATACTCAATTTCGCATTAATAAAAATTCAATTTTTAGTTAAAATATTAGGTATATTTAGTAATAAATTTAATTTTATATAAAAAAAATTGAGAAAATAGTTTGTTAACCAGCAGTTAAAATTTTAAAGCATTATCACTTAATTTATATTAAAATTTATCAAAATAAAATTATATTTAATGAAACAGAAAGTTTTAAAACTCAAATATTTATTTTTCATTATTTGCTTTAAAATCATAAAATTTTACTTTATTATTGCAAAATAAAATAATTTATTGTTAAATGCATCAAAAATGCAGTTTATAAAATTTTACATTTATGGAATTTGCATCTTGATATTCCAATATTTTAAATAAAATTAACATAAAAATGACCGTAGAGCGTCACAGAGAGAGTAGAGCGCCCAATCAGACTTATTCTCACCCACATCATTCCCAAATTGTAAAGGGACAACTCAGCTCTAGGCAAAGTGATGTGGTGTGGAGTAGTAGTAGTAGTAATCATATTAGACCGGGAGTTAAAGTGGATTCCGAACCATTAATAACATCCATGGAATGCCGGGACTCGAACACGAAACCTGTAGCACTGAGAGCCAGAGCGCTATTAAGAGCTTCATTTCAGGGATTCTAAGAGAATTACATTTTGAACTTATTGTTATTATTTAATACTTCAAAAATTAAAAATAAACTTCTTGAAATTATTATAATAGGACTTAAACAAAGAACTCAGTAAATTAAAATCAATTATTTAATGTTAATAAATTGTTAAATTATTTTAGCTTCTCCAAGAAAAAAACCCAATAGAATTGGAATTATATAAATAATTCGTAATTTAAAGTGCCTTAAGAAACAGATCTTACTATAAAATATTTAAAGATTTCTTCACCATACTATCAAACTCTTTGGTGCAAAGACACAGCGAACATCGTCTTAAAGAGTTGCAATAAAAATTTACGCTGAATCATGTTTGTTCTGAGGATAGATTCTTTATTTCTTTTTCATGGCACAAGGCGATGGCATTAAAAGGAGGGTTCTAAGAACGGGGGGAGGAGAAATCTTCTTAAATGACAGCGAGTTTGGACGCGTGAGTGCAGATTCATGTTCGCCGAAGATTTGTGCTCGGAAAATGGGAATTTTTTCTCCCTCCATATGACGGCGTCTTCAACTGCTTAGAGGAGAGTCTTTGTTTTTGGAATCGAAAGGAGGACTTAGGGCTAAGCTCTTTTTAACTAGGAATTTGTGATGTCTCAGTGGCAACGTTTTCTACCGGGAGTTTTATTGTTCTTTCCTGCAGTAATCCGCGAGTACACATCAAGGACTTCTCTTATTGGCTCGCGTTTCCTTAAACAAACAGCAGGACTAAGTGGAGTGTTAGTGAAAGAGAAGATAACGTTTTGCAATTCGGATTCAAAATGAACAATAAGAAGACAAATACATTGAAACTTATTTTTGAAGTATGTTGGATATGCAGTTTGGAACAAACTGTTAAATTTTTTTATCATATTGTATTTTATTAAAAATTATAATTTTAAATACATCTCAAGATCTAACAAATATGAATACTTTTCCATAAAAAAATAACTACAAAATCATTAAAAATAGGCAGAAATTTCAGGTTAATATTTATAAGGTTTTGTAAGGTTATGAAAGAGATACTTAAATAATTCAATTTTTTTCAATTCCTACTATTAGCTCACACTACCCCTATATATATTTATATATAATTTGTTCAAATTTTCAATCATTCATAAAATACTTTTTATTCATCCACTCAAGTTCAAATACATTTTTTTAAACTTATAGTGGATGACACTGGATGTTAGTACAGTTTTTTCAAATATTAATTCCTTAATTAAATTTGATTAATTAATTTTAGTTTTATATGGGAGAAAAAATTTATCTTATATAAGATACTTTGCAGGATATAAATTTAGGAATAAATATCGTCAGCGGCGAAGCGTATTTATATTAATTGTAATTATTTAATAAAAAGTAACTAAAATAAAATTTTTCTTTGTTGACCTAAATAGAAATTGACTTTAAAATTTTTTTTATATTACCTGTTTAATGGAAAGTTATTAAAACAATGAAGCAAATTCATTTAACATACAAAGATTAATTATTATTATGGCCTCTATAAATGAATTTTTAAAGTGATATATTTCTTGTTAAAAGATAAAAATAATTACAAAGGTGGCATGTTATAAAATGGTATTCAAAATTCATCCATTACTTATCAAAAAATTATGACAGAACATTTCAACACTATCATGTCATATTGTTATAACATATATTTCTCCTTAAAATTTCACGTTATTAAAAATTCACTAATTTTTTTAATGAAATCTTAAGTTTTTTTTTTTTTTTGTTAATCTTGAAAATGTAAGTGAAAATTACAAATAATAGTACTAAATTAAAGTAATCGATTATCAGTTTCTTTTTTAAAATTTACCTTTATGTCATTTGCAAAATAGAAATTAAATTTTTTTATTATCATTAAAAAAAATCGTTATTATTATTATTTTTTTTTTGTCAATCAACATATACAATTCATGATTTAAAAGGTATAATTAATGGCTTCTCAAATTCTTAAAAAGCTACGACTACTATAAAAACTTTTAAAAATATTTCAGCATTTTAAAATTGGTTATCATTTAACATCACTACATTAACACAGATTAGCTACATTAAAATGTATTAATTTAAACAATAAATTGAAAACATTTATAACGCTAGTGATATACTTTAATTGATAAAAGTGAACTATTCTTGTTTTGAATTAAAAATTTATTCTTTTTACCAACAAACTTAATCACTAAGCAGTTTAAACTATGTTGAAAAATTACTTTTAAAGGAATTCAACACACGCGGTTAAATACTTTTCAACAACAGCAGTTTTTAATGTTTCGCTTAGTTCCGCCGGCCTAGATCGAAAAGTATTTTCTCATTGGCTGTTTTTATTTCCCAAAATGAGATTTCTCCAATCTAAAATCTTCTTCAAAGTTCAATCAATTAAATGTGATTTCTCCAATCTAAAATCTTTGTCAAAGTTCAATCAATTACTTCGCGAATTGTTGTCAGCAATCACGAAATTATATTCGCCTGTTGAGATAAAAAGTAATGTAGAAAAAAAAAACCAAAAAGAACAGAGAACCAAGATAAAGTAGCAGGAGAAAAAAGGAGACTTACACTGAAGTGACAAAAGTCATGGGATATCTCTTAATATCGTGTCGGCACCCCTTTCGCCCGGCGAAGTGCAGCAACTCGACGTGGCATGGACTCAACAAGTCGTTGGAAGTCTTCTGCAGGAATATTGAGCCATGCTGTCTCGATAGACGTCCATAATTGTGAAAGCGTTGATGGTGCAGGATTTTGGGCACGAACAGACCTCTCGATGATGTCCCATAAATGCTCGATGGGATTCATGTCGGGCGATCTAGGTGGCCAGATGATTCGTTGAAATTGTCCAGAATGTTCTTCAAACCAATCGCGAACAGTTGTGGCCCGGTGACATGGCGCATTGTCATCCATAAAAATCCCATCGTTGTTTGGGTACATGAAGTCCATGAATGGCTGCAAGTGATCTCCAAGTAGCTGAACATAAGCATTTCCAGTCAATGTTCGGTCCAGTCGCACCAGAGGACCAAGTCCATGCCATGAAAAAACAGCCCACACCATTACGGAACCACCACCAGCTTGAACAGTGACTTGCTGACAGTTTGGGTCCATGGCTTCGTGGGGTCTGCGCAACACTCGAACCCTACCATCAGCTCTTACCAACTGAAATCGTGACTCATCGGACCAGGCCACGGTTTTCCATTCATCTAGGGACAAACCGATATGCTCACGTGCCCACGAGAGTCGCTGCAAGCGCTGTCGTTCTGTCAGTAAAGGCACTCGAGTCGGTCTTTTGCTGGAATAGCCCAAGAAAGCCAAATTTCTCCGCACAGTTCTAACAGACAAGTCCCTTGTACGTCCCACATTGATTTCTGCGGTTATTTGACGCAGTGTTGCTTGTCTGTTAGAATTTACGACTCTTTGCAGACGTCGCCGGTCTCGGTCGTTAAGTGCAGGCGGTCGACCACTGCGCTGTCCATGGTGGGATGTTATGCCTGAAATTTCATACTCTCGGCACACTCTTGACACAGTGGATCTGGGAATGTTGAATTCCCTAACGATTTCCGAAATGGCATGACCCATGCGTCTAGCTCCAACTAACATTCCGCGTTCAAAGTCTGTTAATTCCCGTCGTGCGGTCATCATCACGTCAAAACCATGTCACATGAATAACTTGAACAGAAATTAAAGCTCTGCGAAAGCACTGCGCATTTATACCTGTTCTACGCGATGCTAATGCCATCTGAAAATTTGCATATTGCTATCCCATGACTTTTGTCACTTCAGTGTACTTTGAAAATTGAATTGAAATTTTTATAACGCTTGTTATATGGTTTATTTAATAAAAGTGGACACATTTTGTTTTGAATTATAACATTATTCTTTCTTTAACAAACTTAATCACTAAACATATTTATGAGTTGAAGAATTACTTTTAAAGGAATTCAATACCCGAGTTGAATATTTTTTAACATTTCATTTAGTTCCGCCCACCCAGACAGAAAATATTTTCTCATTGGCTGTTTTTATTTCCCGAAATGTGATTTCTCCAATCTAAAATCTTCGTCAAAGTTCAATCAATTACTTCACGAATTGTTGTCAGCAATCAAGAAATTTCTTTCGCCTCAAGTGAAAAAAAAGGAATGTAGAAAAAAAAAGAAGAAAGAAGAGAGAAGCAAGATAAGGTAGCGGAGAAAAAAGGAGACGAAGGCTTTAGTTTCATTCCTATCTTCAATCCTATTAACTTTGAACAAAACTTCTGAAACCCAAGATGAAAGCGTTCCATCGGAATAGCTTTAACCTCTCCCTCCCTCTAAGGACCATTTTTTCCAATACCTTTTCTTCACCATTTATACGACTTTTCTTCATTTTTTCCCTCTCTCTCTCTCTTTCTCTCTTCACTATTTCCTCATCTTACACTCCCCCTGTACTCTTTCCTGTACTTTCGACAACAAAAAGAAAAATACCTCAGAAATATCAAAACGAATAAAAAATATATACAAGAAAATAATATATATATATATAAGGGAGGGAAAGAACCAGTAAGGAAAAGAAAAGGCATCAAAAAGAAAAAAAAAGATTTTCATCTCGAATTTCAGAACTTTTTTTTTTCCTACCTTTTTGCTCCCTCGCTTTTCTAGCTTTGACTTTTTTTCTTTTTTACGCAGGCAGTAGTTTTGTTGCGCTGATATTCTTGTGAAGTTCGATTAGTTTCTTCAAGTTGGGTGACTCAATTCATGGATTCTCGGAGTCAGCCAATTACTGGACCGGCCGTGACTGGCAGAAGAAGAGGTCACGTGATTCGTCTTCAGTTTCTTCCCAAAAAGCTCCTCTCCCACCTGCCCCCCACCCCCTCACAAATCTAGAACGACAATTTTTTTTTTATTTTTTATATATTTTTTCATCCATCCAATCCTTATCTATCATTCTTCGCAGGTTCTTTTCCTAAAAGTTCAGATTTTTATTTTTATTTCCAAGTTCTCCATCTTCTCTTAAGTCAAGCCTTTTCATTTACTTCACAATCAGAAGATTGTAATTTCGAACAAAAATCATCTTAATGTTTTAAATTAAAAAAAAAAATAATTTACAATTTTAAATGAATTTATGATTCCTTATTATATTTCATTACATACAATTATAAATGCATTTACTTGTATGATATAGTATATATTATATATAGTATATATTATAAAAAATTTTAAATTATATGAATCTTTTTATTTTATGATCTGATATTCAACTATCAATTAATCACTTCAATTTTGTTCATACTATACCAAAAAAATAAATAAATAAATAAATAAATAATGGTTGAATTAAATGTCTCAGGAATACTTAATTATTTAAATCAAATGAATTGAACAATACATTTGATTTAAATAATTAAGTTAATTAAGTCTTCAAGTATCGACAAAGGATTTGAACAATTTATTTTGAATGAATGAATGAATTCAGTATCAATTGAACAAAATTTATTCAAAATGAATGAATAAATTAAAAATAAATTGAACAATTCCTTTTGAGTGAATGAATGAATTCAGAATGAATTGAATAATTTATTTTGAATGAATGAATGAATTCAGTATCAATTGAACAAAATTTATTCAAAATGAATGAATAAATTAAAAATAAATTGAACAATTCCTTTTGAGTGAATGAATGAATTCATAATGAATTGAATAATTCATTTTGAAGGAATGAATGAATTCAGTATCAATTGAACAAAATTTATTCAAAATGAATGAATAAATTTAAAATAAATTGAACAATTCCTTTTGAGTGAATGAATGAATTCAGAATGAATTGAATAATTTATTTTGAATGAATGAATGAATTCAGTATCAATTGAACAAAATTTATTCAAAATGAATGAATAAATTAAAAATAAATTGAACAATTCCTTTTGAGTGAATGAATGAATTCAGAATGAATTGAATAATTTATTTTGAATGAATGAATGAATTCAGTATCAATTGAACAAAATTTATTCAAAATGAATGAATAAATTTAAAATAAATTGAACAATTCCTTTTGTGTGAATGAATGAATTCAGAGTGAATTGAATAATTTATTTTGAATGAATGAATGAATTCAGTATCAATTGAACAAAATTTATTCAAAATGAATGAATAAATTTAAAATAAATTGAACAATTCCTTTTGTGTGAATGAATGAATTCAGAATGAATTGAATAATTTATTTTGAATGAATGAATGAATGAATTCAACGAATAACCTGTCCCCCTTCACAAATCTAGAATGGCAAATTTTTTTATTACTTTTTCATTTGTCCAATCCTTATCTATCATTCTTCCCAGGACCTTCTTCCTAAAAGTTTTTGTTGCTTTGCTTGCTAAAAGCTTTGGTTTTTGTTTCCATCAGTAAATCCAGCCTATTGTATCTTCTTTTAAGTTAACCTTTCCTTTATTTCACGATCAGAAGATTATAATTTCGTATAAAAAGAACCTTAATGTTTTAAAATGAAAAAATAATTGAACATTTTAAATGAATTTGTGATTTATTTTTGTATTTCATTACAAACAACTATAAATACATTTACTTCTCAGACATAATATATATTTTGTAAAAAATTTTAAATTAATAAAATCACTTTAAATTATATAAATCTTTTTATCTTAATATATGACATTCAACTGTCGATTAATCACTTCAGTTTTGTTTATAGGAGTACTATACAAAAAAATGATTGAATTAAATGTTTCAGGAATACTTGATTGTTTAAATGAAAAGTCAATTGAGCAACTCATTTTGAATGAATGAATGAATGAATTCAGAATGAATTGAACAATTCCTTTTGAACGAATGAATGAATGAATTCAGAATGAATTGAACAATTCCTTTTGAACGAATGAATGAATCAGAGTGAATAGAACAATTTACTTTGAATGAATTGAACAATTCATTTTGAATGAATAAATGATTTCAGAATGAATTGAACAATTCATTTTGAACTAGTGAATGACTTCAGTATGAATTGAACAATTTATTTTGAATGAAAGAATTCAGAATAAATTGAACAATTCATTTTGAATGAATGAATGGTTTCAGAATGAATTGAACAATTCATTTTTAACAATGAATGAGTTCAGAATGAATTGAACAATTCATTTTTGACAATGAATGAGTTCAGAATGAAATGAACAATTCATTTTTAACGAATGAATGATTTTAGAATGAATTGAGCAATTCATTTTGAATGAATGTAGTAATTGAATAATACATTTTTGAAACAAATGACTTGAAAAATTTAATTTAAAAAGTATAAAAAATTACACATTTTTGTGACAAATTCTTTCTAGATATTGCTCAGTCCAAAGAAACATGATAAAAAATTAAGTTTTATAAATAGATTCGTAGTACAAATAATATGAAAAAGCATTCTCAAGAAAGATAATTGTCATAACGTTTTCAAAATTCATATAACCGATAAGCGCTTTCATGCTAATAAAATGATTAATTTAAACAACTTAATTGTAATGCATAAAACATAATTGCTCTAATTAAATCATGAATTCTCCAAAATATTAAATAAAATTGCTTGAAGCAGTCATTCATAAAATGAAAAGATATATAATACAAAGATTAATAAAATTATAAAAATATACAAGAAAAAAAATCAATTGAAAATATGTTTTCATCGCTTACGTTCTTTGATTTTTGAGAAATTTTAATAAGAGTAAAAAATAAATAAGAATAACAAATTTAATTTTACCTATATACCTATATAATTTCATAATTTCTAGTAATTTTTACAAAATCAGCTTGTAATTCAATATTAACAAATTTACTTGTATTTTAATAAAAATGTAAATTCAATAATAACTTCTTTATTCAAAGGAAATAGAGCTTATATTTACGAGCAATTAAAATTTTAAATTTAAAAAAATTAAAACAAAAATTGAATTTCAAAAATAGGAAAATAGAAAATAAGGAAAATAAAAATAGATAACTTAATTATTCAAAACAAAATAAACAATCTGATGGCCCGATATACAGGTTACCCATAAAATTTAGAAATTAATGTAAGAACAAAACGCATAACAACAATCTTAAAAAATAAAAAATATATATATAGAATTCCAAACGATTTTCTTTTCTTGAAAAATCTCATTTTCACTTTGAAAATAAATTTTTGCTGTAACCAAACAATTTTTAGAACAATTTTATATTATTTAATTATATAATTTGTTTGCACGTGAAAGAAATTTAAATAAATATTATATATATAAAAAAAAGGTCGCGAAAACAATTTAAGTCAATAAGAGTACCTCGTAAAAGAAATAAAAAAAAAAAAAAAAAAAAATAAATAAGAAACGATGAAAGCGACCAAGGAAACGAAAATGTGATCAAGGACACGAAAAAGTGATCAAGGAAACAAAAAATATCGCTCCTCAATACGATACCCATAATTTTGTGGGTAACAATTTTTTCTAAAAACTATGACAGAACTATCCAAAAAACATCAAAGATTTTTTTTAAAAAATGAGAGTTTTTCAGTTCTTTTACTTCATTTTAAAATTTCAAAAGGGAGTAAAAAAAAGGATTTTAAACACTTAAAAAATATTGAATTTTAGAAAAATTTCTTTTTTTACCAAAATGTATATTATATAAGGATGAGAAAAGCACATACTACTTTCTGTGATCAAAGGCAGAGATGAAGAATATAAAAGATGGAATCATATAGAATTTCTGCCGCTCCTCTTTCTTACACCCCCAATTCCATTAGCAAACAGCAATGAATAAATCTATCAATAAGTCGTACCACAAATCTTTGTTGTGATTTATTTTATCTCTCTCAAATACTAAATAATCTTTTTTTGCTTTGTTTTATTTTTTATATAGGGATCATAATTAAAAGCTTTATAAAAAAAAAACGCTATATAGGTCATTTAAATTTCTGTTAAATGTTTCAACTTTAGTTTTATTTTTAGCTTTATAATAATGCTCTTAATTTACAATAACATTTTTTGATTTAAATGAATTATTTTTGAAGTAATCAGAAAAAAATTATTGTTTATTTAAAACCATTTTAATTTTAGATCACTATTTTTGTATAAACAACACTGAAATGATTTCAAGTATAAACAAAAATATTTTGCAACTTTTCATTGTTAAAATAAAAATTATGTGTGCATAATTTCAAAATATAATATGTTACTATCAGAAATATTTCAAAAGGCGTGGATTTTTTTATAAAATGTTATTGTCCTTTTTAGAGAAATTATTTTAAATAATAGAAGCATGTATTAATTACCTAGTTCTCTAACATATATTAATTAGGAATAATGATTAAGATATGTCAGATTTAATTTCTAAACTTAAAAATAAATTATTTTTAAATTTTTAAATGTAATTAAAAAATAAAAAATAATAAAAAAATTAAAAATGTTAATAAAAAATTTTTAAATGTTGAGCACAAAGCCTGATTTCATTTAAACTATTAATGAAATTATATACCTAATCCATTCAATATTTTTTATAATATTGGAAAATTGTGATATTTTTAAAAAAGCCTTTTTAATTCAAAGAATAGTTTAATTTCGTTTTGCATAGTTTGTGTAAAGTAGTAATTGTTGAAACTTTTTTTAAAAATTAATGTATAAGAAATTAAATCTTTTTTTATATTTATTAAAAGGTATTCAGAAATGTGAAGGATCTAAACATTTTCTAGCATTTTTATTGGTTATGGAATATGGTTATAATGAACGAGTATTAGGTGTAGTATAAAATAATGATAAGGGAGAAAGTATCATTTTGGTTTCTACAAATTACCATTCTTTTAAATCTTAAAAGACTTAAAACAAAATGAATAGAAAGAACATACCTGGACTCCCCCTCCCCCTTCCCACCCCCCTCCCCCTTCCCACCCCCTCCCCCGAAAATCATTGCCGAGAAGTTATTTTGAAGAACCCATTCAGGAAATAAAATAATAAAAAAAAAATCCCAGAATAATCCTCGCATTTTTATACTGGAATATAGCTATAAATAGGTATTAGGTGTAGCATAAAATAATGGTAAGAGAGAAAGTATCATTTCGGTTTCTACAAATTACCATTCCTATAAATCTTTGAAGACTTAAAATCCAATGAATAGAAAGAGCATACTTAAACTTTTTCCCCGAAAATCATTGCTGAGAATTAATACTGCAAAATCATCCAGAAAGTAAAATAATAAAAAAATAATCCTGCATTTTTATACTGGAATAAGGTTACAATAAATGGGTATTAAGTGCAGTATAAAATAATGATAAGGGAAAAAATATCAATTTTTTTTTATTACTTTAAATCTTTGATTTGGTTTGTCATTTTATGGACATTTTTTGTACACTTTGTGCTAATTAGATCAGGACCTACAGTTTAACGTGGAGTCCAAACCACTAGCAAACATCCATGCCACCGTCAGGACTAGAACCTAAACCTTGTGGTACCACTAGCCAGAGCGATAGCCAATTAGCCATCAGGCAACTTAAATCTTTGAAGACTTAAAATCAAAATAGTAGGAGTATACTTAAACTAATTTCCCCAGAAAATCAGAAAATCAAGAATTTATCCTGCCAAAATCATCCAGAAAATAAAATAAAATAAAAACCAGAATAATTTCTATAACATTAAAGCAAAATTCCTGTATTTTGCCTCATATTTTAAAATGGTACATGATGACGGCAATTCAAAATTGTTAAGTAGATTATAAAACAAACAAAGAAGATATAGTAGAAAATGAATAATTTTTTTTAGATTGCTAATTACCATTCATTTCCGTGCCTTTCTTACAATGAAGCCATATTCCGACAAAGAACAATTAGAATTTACAAACGAACATTAGGACCGTATCCCTTCATATTTTAAAGTGGTACATGACTTGAATTCATAATTGTTAAGTAGATTATAAAACAAACGAAGAAGAGATTATAGAGATGGAATAAAATTTTCAGTCTGCTAATTACCATTCATTTCCGTCTTTTCTTAGAATGAAACTGTATTCAGACAAAGAAACAAACGAACAGGAGGACACTTTACTGAACTTCATTTTCCAAATTCTTCTCTTAGAATTGATCCACTGAAAGCCAACCCAGAGAAAGTAAAAAACCTCTACTGCAGGAGAGAACTCTTTCTCTAAAAAGGGCAGAGCGAGATTTCACGGCGGAGTTCATAATGGAGGTAGTTTTATTGTCAGTCCATTGTAGGGCCTTAAGGATCGGGCCTCATTGTTGACCGACGGACGTCGTCCTTAGCGGACGGAAAGTTATTGTAACTCCGTTCGGCTCCTTGAAGAAGAAAAACGTAATTGATCAAGTAGGATCCGGACAAAGGTACTCCTTATTAGAGGCATTCCGGTCTGGATAAACTGCGCCGGTCGCAGTTAACAAACACTGAGCCCCCTTTAGATTTTATGAGGAGGAGGCAATAGAAGACAATAAAAACCCTCTCTCGCATGGAGATTATTTATTTTATCGATATCGGTTCGTTCCCGTGCAATCGGATGTAGGGTTGCGGGCAAGAAAGGGTGGAGGGAGAAATAACATTTTTTCTCTAATTACTTTCACGAAGTGGTTTATTTTTATCTTCTTCTTCTTCAAGAGAATCAACATCTTGTAACAACGAATTGCTTAGGTTCCCAGAATCAGTGATTAAGAAAAACAATGTCTCTCTCTCTCTCTGTCTGTGGCATCATATAGCCTTCCAATTATCTCTATATCAAGTGCTTCGTAATAATTGTCATCGTGATGCAGTTTGAAATTAAATGGTTTCTATTTTAGCTAATTATTCTAGGAAGTAATGTATTCCACACACAGCATAATCGCTAAATTCGTCGAAAATTAGTGTTACGTCAATTCACGTGGCATGAAATGAAGAAATAATTTAAACAGCAAGTATTCAAAAGTTAAAAATGTTATTATTAATTGTGTATATTATTAAGGTACTTGTGCATATTATTAAGGCATCTTGAAGGGTAAAAAGTTAATTTTGAGATTATTGGTGAAAAATTACCTTTCTAACAACATATATATATATTACATTTGATAAAATTTCAAATAGAAGTGTATTAAAAATTGTATTTAAAGAATGTAAACAAACTGTCATATGATAGATAATTTGATAAACATTGAGCAAAGTTTCGAAAATAACGCTTGCAAAATCTCAGAATATATTTATTTCCCCTGTTTGTTCTACGTTTAGATTGACTGTATTTGTAACTAAAGGATTTACTCATTTTATGCAAGTTTTAATTACCTAAGGGATTCAGTATCTTGAACTGTAAAGGAAATAGATTTTGGGATTATTGTTGAAAAATTATCTTATTCCTTACCTTACTAACGATATATTACATTTGGTAAAATTTCAATTAGAAGTGATTTAAAATTGAATTTAAAGTCTGTCATATATATGGCCAACTACACTTATATTTTGGCAGATAATTTTGTAAACATTGAGCGAAGTTTCAAAATAACACTCGTAATACCTCAGAATATACATTTATTTTCCCTGTTTATTCTACGTTTTAGATTGACTGTAGTTGTAACTGAAGATTTTACTTATTTTATGCAAGTTTTAATTGCTTAACAGTACCTTAAAAGGTAAAAAAATCGATTTTGGGATAATTATTGAAAAATCTTCGATCTAGTAAAATTTCAATTATAAGTGTATTAAAATTGAATTTACAGAATGTAAAAAAAATATCGTATGACAGACTATAAACATTTTTTGACAGATAATTTTGTAAACATTGCGAAGTTTTGCAAAATCTCAGACTATATTAATTTTCCCTGTTTATTAGATTTTATATTCTGTAGTTTTAACTGAAGAGTTTAATTATTTTATGCAAGTTTTAATTACAAAAAAATGACCATTAATTAAAATTTCATAGATGCTTATAGTTAAAAATTTTAAAAAATTATATTAATAGATTTTTTAAAACCCCACTTCAGTATAATTAAGCAAATGTATATTGGGTATTGAAAACATTTTAAAGTTCTAACTACAGTACTTTTTCAGAAAAGGTACATCAAAAATTGCCCTTTTTAACATTGTCAGTATTCAAGGTACCGAACCCCCTTACCTAAAAAAAATGATTGCTAAAAATAATGCCACTTTTTCTTTTGTATTATCAATAAATCGCCATTAAATTTTTGAAAGACATTTAAAAATTCATTATTCTAATTCTGGGGAGAATAAATTCCTTACTGAAATGGAGTGCAAAAGAATTTACAAAAGCGAAATGATTAATATTTCTTTTAAAATTATATAATATTGTTACCACTAAAAATGGCTAGTGGCTAGTCAAATGTATAAAAAGAAGATGGGAAAAAACTTAAAATATAAATATGCACATTATAAATTACTGTAATCAATACTGTAATATAAATTAATCAAATTACTGTAATCAGGAATCTAATGACTCTCTGTTCCAGAGAATTTTTTTTCAATATTCTAATCGTGTTAAAACAAACAACGATATTTTGATACAATTGCAATTATTTTTTTTATTCAAATCTTAAGTAGTGTGAATGCAAATCCTATTATACAGAAACTGAATGTAACGTATTATACAAGGTATAATACTACGTAAGTCACAAAAACATTTATTATCTCATTTGCGTTATAGTCTGAATATAACGTAGTATACGTATATTCTGGCATAACGGATAAATAAAATCATTTATTTTTGTTATGAAAAATGTGATTAAAATGATATTCTTTGTAATAGATGAATTAATTTTTTTTTTTAATTTCTGATAATAAATTCATTTATGTTTTAAATTAAAAGAGAATCTATCCATGAGCAAAAAACAATTATATTAATTAATTCATAAATGTTTAATTTACTTTTATTCGAAAATGAAGTAGGTATTTTTTGGAAATAAATATTTTTACACGTGGAAAACATAAATTCAGAAGCAATATTTTTATTATCTGAAGTCGCTTAAAAGTTTTTGAATGATAGTTCGTTACATAAAAACTCAAAAACATTTTCAATATTTAACTGAAGAAATTTGTTATTATATATTCAAATAGATATGCATTTTTGAAATTTTTTTTAAAAAATTACAAAATTTTTCTAAAACTTAAAGAAAATGTCAATGCCATAATTGCTTTAATAATTTTGATGCTTTAGCAATTTAGATTTATTTAGCAATAATTTTGGTGACTTTAAGCTTTCTAATCATCTTGTTTACTAATTTTTTTTATCTTTTATGTTAAAGCTGTAATAGCTTTAACAGTTATTCTAAAAAAGTAATAGTTTTTCTAACAGTTAAAAAAAAAACAGTTTTAAAAAAGTTTTTAATAGTTTTTCTAAAACGTTAACATTTAAAAAAAAAAACAGTTTAACAGTTTTTCTAAAAAAATTATTTAGTTCCCTAATTTCTTAAAATATTATTCAGTAGTACATGATATATTATTTAAAAAAATTGGGGCGGGTGGGGAGGAGTAAAAATAATTCTATTAATGCAGGCAGAGTCTTTTTAATGTAAAGTTGAAAAATCGAAAATTTGAAAAAAAATTGTTAATAATAATAAGAAAAAAACTCAAATCGTGTGATTATTTTAATCTCAATTTCAAAAAAATGCTATTGGTTTACGAGTTAACAAAATTTTACTGCCAAAAAATCTCGTTAAAACATTTTAAAAATCAGGCGTGGTTCAACTGAAGCTCCGCCCTATTCCATTCAACATTTTCATCGAATCAATTTTTAAAATCTTTTCAATCCAATAACGGGAGCTTCAGGAGTAGGTGGCTGATGACGTCATTGTACAATCCTCCTGAGTGGAGAGGTATGACTCGGAGGGGGAAAAAAAGCCACCCCCTGCCCTTCTATGGGTGGGAGTGCTCTTGATTGCAAAATATCGATTTTTCTGGCCCCTTCCCCGTAAGCACGCCCGTCTTGTGGTGGCATAGCTATTTATACGCGAGATAATGTGTCATTACTTTAAAAACGTCTCGTTCTTTGAGGGTGGTTCGGGGGAGAGAGAGATTTAGGGGGCATGTCATATTTCTTTTGCTTCTGTTCCGAGTCGGAGAGAGTGTGGTATTGATTGTAAGGAATTGGGGGATTTGGGGATACAAAGCCGTTTCGAGGATGGAGACATGTAAATTGATTCAATAACAGCAGGTTGCAATTGTTAAGATAGATTGGTGGATCACTATTGCTGTTATTGTTGTTTAATAGTGGATGATAATTAATTTTTTTAAGATTTTAATGTATGATATTGTTGTTACATAAAACAGTAACTGAAATTAAAAAATATTATTTTAAAATATGAAATATTGCAATTGTTAACTTTTAATTTCATAAGTTACAAATTATTTTTATTGCAAAATAACTGGTAATCACAATTGCTGCCAATTGCCAATAGATCACCATTGCTGTTATTGTTGTCTAATAGTGGGTGATAAATAATAATTACAATATCATACAATATCATACAATGTTAATACAACACAATATCATGCAATGTTAATGTATGATATTGTGGCGATGTAAAACAATATATAAAATTAACCTTTATTCTTAATTATTTTTTAAAAAATGAAATATTTCAATTGATTAATTTTTAATTTCAGTGTAAGTTACAAATTATTGTTTTTGCAAAATAATTGTTAATAATTACCATTGCTGCCAATTGACGATTGATTCAATAAGAGGAGGTTGAAATTGTTAGGTTTGGTGGATCACCATTGCTGTTATTTTTGTTTAGTAGTGGATGATAATTAATAATTGTTTAAATGATTTTAATGTAAGATATTGTAATTATATAAAACTGTAAATAAAATTAACCTTTATTCTTAATTATTTAAAAAATAAATATTGCAATTGATTAATTTTTAATTTTAGTGTAAGTTATTAATTATGTTATTGTAAAATAGTTGGTTAGCACTATTGCTGCCAATTGCCAATAATAATTGGTGGATCACCATTGCTGTTATTGTTCTTTAATAGGGGTTGATAATTAATGACTTTCTAAGGATTTTATTGCATAATATTGTAGTTATATAAAACAGTAACTAAAATTACACTTTATTTTTAATTATTTAATAAAAAATGAAATAGTTCGATTGATTCTTTTTTAATTTCAGCGCAAGTTAGAAATTATTGTTATTACAAAATAATTAAGGAATTTGAATTAAAAAATAGTTATTTTAAAAATAATATATATTTTTTTTTTAATATTGTATGAATTTTGGAATAGTTTTCTTTTAAATAATTCTTCAAGATATATTGATAGAATATAAATCAAGTCTAATCTAGTATTCTGCAATAATTGTGGAATTGGATAAAAAAGTTTGTGGAAAGTCAATATTATTGTAATATTTCTAAAATTTTAAAATCATTAGAAAAATTCGTAGAAGTTTAAAAAGGCATTACAATGTTTTAAATTATGATTTAAATTCCAAATAATTGCTCATTCCCTATAAATACTCTTGAAAAGAGGGATTTAACTGTATTTTTTTTATAAAAACTGGAGAGAGTTTATCAAAAAAGAGATGATTTCAAAAATATTTGCAATAAGTGCACCAAAATGTATTATAGAAATATTTCTTGGTATATATTTCTAATAATATAATATACAGTTTTTTATATAATTGGATGAAAATAAATTAAAATATTTATATACTTATAAGGCAGATACAAAAATTCAAAATTTAAAAAAAATACAATAGAAAGAACATAACCTTTCTTAATTATTTTTTTTTCTCGTTTCTTTCAAAACATTTTTATAATTTTTCCCTCAATGCAAAGAATATTTTAATAAAGCCAATTCAATTTAATGCCATTTCACTTACTTAATCTATAAATAATGTTTAAAAACGTTTTTAGAAATTTTGATCACTATATTATAGATTGTTTTAAGCAATAAAAAATTATTAAATATGTTTTTCACGAAAAAAAATCAATTTTCTTAAACATGATATCAGAAAACTAAAAGAAATTTATTTACTAAATTTTACAAAAAGTATTGAGCGCAATTATTACTCTCAGTTTGGCAAATTGTAGTTACAACAATTTTTAAGATACATTAAAAATTTATCAAGTTGAAAAATCTGAAGATATTGCTATGCAAATTTTCTATTAAATGATTTGCAATTTCTAAAATAATTCTTTATCTCATAATAAGCAAGAAACAAAAAAAGTGTGGTAAATTATGCGATAAATCTTTAATTAAAATAGATGGTTCCGGTATAAAGTTATCAACTAATATTACAGATATTAATATTATGAATATAGATATGAATATGTGAAAGATAATTCAAGCTTAACTTTCAAAGCCTCTATTAATTTTGTTTAAAAGTCTAAATTAATCAACTAAAAAAATAGATATATTACAGAGGTGACAGATATGAATATTTGAAAGGTAATTCACGCTTAACTTTCGATGCCTCCATTAAATTTGTTTAAAAACACTAAATTTATCAACTTAGAAAAATAGATATAAATATCACAGAGATGACAGATATGAATGTTTGCTGATATAAATATAAGCAAGATAATTCACGCTTAATTTTCAATGCCTCTATTAATTTCGTTTAAAAGTCTAAATTTATCAACTAAAAAAATAGATATAAATATTACAGAGATGACAGAGAGGAATATTTGAAAGACAATTCACGCTTAACTTTCAATGACTCCATTAATTTCGCTTAAAGACTCTAAATTTATCAACTAATATACATAGATATAAATATTACATAGATGACAGATATGAATATTTGAAAGATAATTAACGCTTAAATTTCAATGCCTCCATTAATTTCGTTTAAAAACTTCAAATTTATCAACTAATGTAAATATTATAGATATCAGATAAAAATATTTGGGGATATGAAGAAAAGAATATTTGAAAGAAAGATTTGAATTCCCGTTTAACTTTTAATGCCTCTTTAATTTTGATTTAAAACTTAATCTATCAGCTAATAAAAATAGACATAAATATTAGAGAGATGAACGGACAGGAATATTTGAAAGAGAATGCTTGCTTAACTTCCAATAACCTCTAATAATTTTGATTAAAAATTATAAATTTATTTCCAGTAACACTTATGCAATGGAACACCAAAAGTATAGACCTATTCACGTTCGATGGAAACAGTATGAAAAAGATATTTTATTGTAATGTGCAAAAGATGTGTGGCACATAATATATAAAAATTTCAAGAAAATAACTGCTTTCCTTAAGAACAATGAATGGGTTTCATTTTGGACATGGATGTAAAAGACTCATTCATTTTCTCTTTCCGACGGACACCAATAAACTTTAACCCATCTGCTGTCCGCTTCTCCAGCTATCCGTGGAAAGTTCAATGATGCAATGATAACTTCATTCCTTCGCAATATCTCCATCACTCGTCACTGTCACAAAACTACTGAAGTATCTTAAGAAAAAGACTTGTACCACGTATCAAATCGAGGCATCTAACTTCCAAGACAAACTATTCCATTATAGACTGCGTGATTGGAAGTTTTTCTCCTTTACTCCTTTTTTTTCGGAGGAGGGGGGGCGAGTGTCTTTTGATGGTGTTCTCTTCCTCATGGTCGTCCCTGACGTTGAAGAATTTTCCCCTTCATGTTCGACAGATACAGAGGCGATCAGGCGTGAAAGCGCAGGTTCCGCGTGGTACCAAAGAGATTGAAGACAGAGATGACGGAGGCAACAAAAAGAAAAATACTAAAACATAAATGAGCAAGGAAATAAAAAGAAGAAAACACGAGTAGCAAAAGATTCTGCTAAATAAAAGAACATAAAAAATGTGTGGTGTCGTTCGTTAAATCGAAATATGACTTGCTCGTCGGAGAGGAAGACGCGATAAATTGCTACAATGGAACTAGATATGCAACATGTATGGTTTGTATTTTTATAGAAGTAAACGTGATGTCATTTTAATAAACATATTGTCATGTAAATTATTTTCATTATTATAAATTGATTGTAAAATTTATTATTTAATAAGGAATTTTCACTTCTTTTTTTACCTCAACTCATTACATAATGTATTTAAAAATTTTAAATCTTCTTTGTTTCAATAAAATAGATATGTCTTTAAATTTGGTAAAAATGCAATGAAGTATTGTATAATTTTCTTATAAAAAACTCGTCACTTATGAAAAATATATGTTATAAATAAAAATTATTTAATAACATCTAATTCTTATGAGATTCAATGATCTAATAAGGGTTATGAAAGTTCAAATCTTCATTTAAATAAGATAATTTCAAGAGAAATTTTGATTTTGAGAAACGATTTCGAATTATAATTTTTTTTTCAAAATATCTTAAATCAACCTACTATATATATTCAAACAGTTAAATCAACCTATTATATATCAATTATTATATAAATCTATTATAAATCAACCTATTATATTTATTCAAAAAATCAATAAATTAAAGCACAGCCAACATATTAAATAAAGAAGATAAATGTAATCAACTTATTGATGATGTTTTAAAAGATGATGATAACTTATTGATGATGTTGATGGGACAAAATATAAAAATAAAAGATGTGTTCAGATAATTATATCTGGGAAATTCAAACACAGTTTCGTAATGTTCAAACACAATTTGATTTAGGTTTATTATTATTAACCAATGTTGAATTTATTAGTTTCGTTTTCTAATTTATAATGACAGATAATTTAAACCAAATAAAGGGAAAACAAGATGATTTAAAAAATTTATTCCTAAATAAATCTGTTTTGTTATTACTTGTAAATTTTTTCTTCATATAAATGTCGAAATTCTTTCATCACATTTATAATTTTAGGTTATTAAAGGGAAAACAATTTATTCATAATAAGATATATTTTTCCACTACTTAAAAATTTTCTCTTCATTTAAGAAAAATTCTTAACTTTCCTTTAAATAAAACATAATTTATTTACAGGTCAATTTGTCTTCCAATAGTATCTTTCATCAAGAAAAATAACTTATGTTCTGATAAAAAAACACAATATTTAAAATAATATTATTACTAACTTCTTTTTAAAAAAGATAAAACTTCAATACATAGTACGTCAACAAGTAATTGTTCTCCTTATATTTTTATATATTTCCTTACATATTTATGAAAATTCATATTATTTAGAAACATTTCTACGTATAACTTTCTGTAACATTTTAAAACACTAATCATGATAATCATCATTAGTGTTTTGAGTTGGTAAAAGGAAAAAAATAATGCAATTGATTTTATAAAGATAATGTATTACTAAGTTTTTGAATTTTAATTTGCTGAGGAATAAATATTTCATTTATTTCAAAAACTATTGTTGCTATTAATCGAGATCATTGATTTTTTTTTTTCTATTTCCAGTAAAATATAATATTTACTTAAATGACTCAGAAGAGTTTTTTACCACTTGTTACATAATTTTTGTTGAACTTACATCTGATAAAAACAGATAATTCTCCTAGATTATTATTCTTGCCTTGTATTACTACAGACATTTTCATTAAACAATGAGCAACTGTGACCATAATTCCCCTAGAATTCTATATTTGCCCTTTTTACTATGGACATTTTGATTATACAACGAGCAACTATGACCATAATTCTCCTAGCATTTCAAATTATCTTTTATTATTATAGACATTTTGATTAAACAATGAGCTAATATGAACATAATTCTAGAATTCTATACTTGCCTTTTATATGGACATTTTCATTAAACAATGAACAACGGTGACCGTATTTCTCCCAGAATTCTATATTTGCCTTTTATTACTATGGACATTTTTATTATGCAATGAGCAACTGTGACTGTAATTCTCCCAGAATTTTATATTCGCAATTTTATTTTGATTAAACAATGAACAACTATGACTCCAATTCTCTTTTATTTTTGTAAAACTCTCCCATTAAAATTAATAGCTCCACTATATTAAACTGACCACCTACTAATCAATAACAAATGTTAAAAAAACTGAACCACTCCCTCATTTTATCTAGCTATCGAATCTGTACCAAGCCATGCCTGGTTCTTGGGGGTGGGGACTACCGGTGGGCAATATTTTAGAGTGCGCGACATCCGATGAGCGAAATCGGGACACGAATCCAGACAAATCGTCCACTCCGGAGTCCATCAACACTCGTCAGGGGCTTAGAGGGACCTAATCTCTTAAGACCCTCTTAAGAGTTTCGTTAAGATGAGAAAAGAAAGCTCTAATTACTGCGGCCGAAACAAACGTTGGGGGATTAACTCCTACTCGGGCCGGAGGAAACGTCAACAACTTCAAGTCATGCGTTAAGTTGCTAAGGGAGATAGTAATGATCAATCAGGGTTATATTTTTCCTGTTTATCTGCTGCCTGCCGACGTCCATTCGGTATCGACTCATATGAAGTGTGATCGGCAACGCGAATCAGATGATATTGCTAAATTTTGTTTTTCTTTCCGTCGATTTTTCAAGCACTGTGAACCTGTTTGATGGGTTTTCAGTGATGAGACGAATTAAACATCAAACATAAATAATTCTTACAGAAGTTATTTACAAGGAAAATATATCAGACATGGGCATATCCATGAGTTACATAAAGTAGGGAAAATGGTTTATATTTTATAAATAGCGATATTAACATTATCTTTAACATTATTATTAGACTTAACATTATAAGTCGTTAACATTATCTTAGACGTTTTAACTGAAAATGATACATTGATATTAACAAGTTAAAGTTAGTACATCCTTTTACACGTATCTTGTTTCACTTCTGCCTCCAGTAATCTTGAAAGCAAACTAAAATGAAGATAAATATTTAAAAAAATATTTCATAAATAAGTCTTTAACATTAGACTTAACATTATAAGTCTTTAATATTTTCCTCAACATTTGACTTAACATTTTCTTTAACATTATTAAACGTCTTTAAACATTACCTCAGACGTTTTAACCGAAAATGATACAACAATACTACAAATTAAAGTTAGTACATCCTTTTACGCGTATTTTGTTTCACTTCTTCATTTAGTAATCTTAAAAGCAAACTAAAGTAAAGATAAATATTTAAAAATGTTTCATAAATAAGTCTACTTCACTTTTACATAGAAGGTTTTAAATATTAAAAAATTGCTCTAAACTCTAAAATACATATTTTATATACTATAATTGAGTTAATAGATTGTTAAGTAACAGAAAAGAATTTAAAGATTGTTTATAGATTCTTAAGTAACAAAAAATAAAATTAATTCTCATCATTGCTAAGTTAGTTAAATGAAATGATTGAAACGAAACTACGAGTTTGAGTTCTGTTACGACAAGATAACTATGACTACTAGAGCTTACGTTCTTTTACCATTTAAAATGGTAAAAGAACGTAAGCTTAGGCACCAAGCTTTACTGTTGTCAAGGAGACCATATGAGTGTTTTCCCGGGATTTTGTGTTTACTTCTCGTGTAAAACAAATTTAAGTCAGATCTTCCACCGTCCTGTCCTCTGCTTTGGCAATGAGTACTGCGGATTATGTTAAAAAAAGTCCCATTTCTAAAAACATTAAACACTACCCTGCATTATCAGACTTTACTTCCGATCTTCAATGTCAATTGTTGCTTCGTATGTTTTCCCTTTCTTTAAAGCTTTTTATTTTTGTATGTAACATCTATATTTTCTACTGATTGTAATTTATATTTGTGTTTATATATGTCTGTTATGCATTTACGTATTTATATGTTTCTATTATGCGTTTATGTATTTTTATATTTCTTATATGTGTCACTTCCTATTTAGTTCCCCTCCCATTAATTTTTTAAAAATTTAATTTTTAATTTATTATTTTTTTAAACTTTTTTTCCTCTTAATAACTGTTTGCTTTAAATTTTTAATTTCTGCTAATTATGTGATACTTAGTTTTTAATTATATTTGAATTCCGAGCAGATGTGCACTTAGTAGTGTGTGCACAGTATGCAGTATGTGCACTTCGACTCTCCTATCTAATCTAGTAAGTCAGACCTTAAAAAAAAAATTTCACAAACTTTTTTTCTTACGAATATAGTGTAATGGTCCCTCTCCATGATTCATTTGGCTAACGCTGAATCTGTGGCAAAAGAATAACCTTAGATTAAGTGCCCTGTATTAAAATAAATAAATAAATGAAAGACTCGATACTTAAAAGATCGAAGTCTTAAGTACTCTTTCATTATTTTTTTTATCCTGATACGAACCTAAAAAGACCATGACTAAACTTCTAGACGTAAATACATAAATCTCAATTTACAGCGAAAGAGTAAGTCTCTCAAAAGATTTTCTGAAACTAGAAAAAGCACTTTAAGCTATTTCTTTTCCGGACACTAAAGATTGCAGGAAGAGGACGATGGAAAGAAAAAAAAATTCTTTTTGAATTTCTTTTTGGAAACACCAAAGCTTTTACCCACGAATCGTACTTTCATAAAAGCAGATGCCTCCTTTTCTCCCTCCTGAATTATTGACGCAGGAACATGAAAAGGTTCTTTTTCAATTTCTCCGTCCGCAAGAAACCCCATTACTAGAGTTTTACCGGACAGACCGTTTTCACTGTCCTGGCATTTTATTTATTTATTTACTTTTCTGTGACGTCATCCTTCCCCACCCCCTGGGGATTAGGTATAAGTCGTGTCCCCATAGGTCTTAAAGCAATACACGCGCGACTGCTGGAATTTTTTTTTTTATTCTGTCTATCGTCAGATTGGTTGAAAAAGAAATCAATAATTCCAGTTGGAAGTAATTTTCCAATTGGAAGTAAGAATTTCCTTTTTATTCTGAAATTCTCGTGAATAAAAATGTTTCTATTCGTTGTCAAAAATGTACGCCCATCATAATTTTGACAGTATTAAGGTGATTTTAAATGTGTTTGCATGTGTTTTATATGTATCCATTAAATGTTGTTATTTTTTAATATTTACTTTTTTAAAAAAATATCAAAAAGGTGCATTCTGTAAATCATCAGAATATTTTATGTTATCATCCCAAAAAAAATTTTTATTAATAAAAAAGAAATAAACTCAATAATTCTAGTTGGAAGTAAGATTTCCTTTTCATTGTAAAATTCTTGTAAAGCAGGGTATGCGATTCATTGTTCATTGTTGAAAGCTTACGCCCATCATAATCTTGATAATAATTGACTGATTTCGAAAATAACCCTTGTTAATTTTGTAAATCATCAGAATATTTTTGAATTACCATCAAAGAATCTTTTTATTGTGTCTATCGTCAGATTGGTTGAAAAATAAATCAATAATTCCAGTTGGAAGCAAGATTTCATTTTTATTTTAAACTTCTCTTGAATAAAACATTTCTATTCTTTATCGAAAGCGTACGCCCATCACAATTTTGATAGTCTTAAGATGACTTTAAATTGTGCTTTGCACGTGTTTTATATGTATCTGTTAAATGTTGTTAATTTTTGATAACCAATATTCTGAAAAAAATTTTAAAAAAAAAAGATCTCGTGTTAATTTTGTAAATCATCAGAATATTTATCATCAGAAAATCGTCGTAAAATGTTGTGTAAATCATCAGAAAATCGTCGTAAAATGTAATGTAAAACATCAGAATATATATATTATAATTTTTTTTATTCTGTCTATCGTCAGATTGGTTAAAAAAGAAATCAATAATTCCAATTGGAAGTAAGGTTTCATTTTTATTCTGAACTTCTCGTGAATAAAAAGTTTCTATTCATTTCCAAAAACTATTATAAATTTTTTTAAAACATTTTAAATGTAAAAATGTAAATTCAAGCATTAAGATTTTAAAATATTAAATGATATGATAATGTTACAAGAAGTAAGAAATATATAAAATTTTATTTTAAAATTACAATTTGATTTTTAAACCCCAAGAGGTATTATACAGGGCATGTGATTTCTTTTCATAGATTATTAACCTAATACTTGCTTTATTAAAATTCTTAAATGCGTCTTGTCTTTTCTTTGGTTATTCCAAATCATTTATTTACACTTGCAAAAAAATTTCTTTTTTTTTTTTTTATCATCCTTCCCCATCCCCTGGGGATTAGGTATAAGTCGTGTCCACATAGGTCTTAAAGCAATACACGCGACTGTTGGAAATTTTTTATTCTATCTATCGTCAGATTGGTTGAAAAAGAAATCAATAATTCCAATTGTCAGTAAGATTTCATTTTTATTCTGAAATTCTCTCGAATAAAACGTTTCTATTCGTTGTCGAACGAGTACGCCCTTCATAATTTTGACTATTTTAAGAAGATTTTAAATTATGCTTTGTATGTTTTTTATATGAATCCACTAAAAATTGTTACATTTTAATAACCACTGTTCTGCGGAATTAAAAAAAAAAAAAGAACTCGTGTTAATTTTGTGAATCATCAGAATATTTTTATAAGTTTAGTAATAAAAATTAGAAATTTTTTAAAAACGTTTTAAAAAATAAAAATATAAATACAAGCGTTAAGACTTTAGAATATCAAATTTTATGATAATGTCACAAGAAGTAAGAAATATATAGCATTTTATTATAAAATCATAATTTGAGTTTCAAAACATAAGAAGTATTTTGTGGCATATGTGATTTATTTTGATAGATTTATTATGATTTAACTTACTTGATTATTTTAACTTACTTAAAATTCTTAAATTTCTTTCTTCCTTTGGTCATGCCAAATCGTTTATTTTCATTTGAAAAAAGAAATAAAAGTATTACTTTATTTTTTCATTTGACGATAGAATATTTTAAAAATTTCTATGAATGAAATTTAAATTTTTCAAACAAATTCATGATTCGAAACTCATGAATTCATGATTTGAAACTCATCAATTCATGATTCGAAACTCGGAAGTCATTGGAAACACGGAACTCAAGAAGGTATCATTCGAAATTCAAATCATTCATTTCAATATTCGAGTTTATTAGGTCACAGAATATTGAAAAAGTTTTATCTCTACATTTTTTTTTCGAAACAAAAATTTTGGAAGTACAATCTTTGCAATATTTTTAAAAGAAGTCTTTATCAAATTTATCAAACTTTTTAATTTAATTCCAAGATTCATTGTTTTAAAAATGTTAATAAAATTATAACCAAATGCATTCCGATTTAATTCAGAAAGTTTAAATAATTTAAAATAATTTCTGAAATAAGAATGTTTATTTAGTTAACAGATAAAAATATTGGTTCTCCTTGGAATAAGAAAAATAAAATGAAATGGTTAAAATGAGGCTTGATAAAGTATTTATCATATATTAGAAAATAAATATAAAAAAGATAACATATTCATGACATCGATTAACATATTCATGACATAGAAAATTTTATATAAATAAAGTTTTCTACATCATAATAATGTACATGTCATTAAATTAATTGATTTATTAAATTTACATTAATTAATTTAATTTATACATTAAGCACTAAAAATAATATAAAAAATATATCATCTAGAATAAATACTCACGCACACACACACATATATAAATATATATATATATATGTGTGTGTACGTGTATGTGTGTGTGTGTGTGTGTGTACGTGTATGTGTGTGTGTGTACGTGTATGTGTGTGTGTGTGTGTGTGTACGTGTGTGTGTACGTGTGTGTGTACGTGTGTGTGTGTGTACGTGTATGTGTATTTGTTCTAGACAAAATAGTTTGTATATTGTTTTCAGTGCTTAATTGAGTAAAGAAATTTAATAATTCAATTAATTAAATGATTAAATGCACATAATTATGGAGTTGAAAGCTATATTTATATCATATTCTTATAACATTTTATATATTATAATAATATATATAAAATTATAACATTAACTAACGTTAAATTATTATTTAAATTAAAATTATATATATATATATACATATTGAAAATTTTGAAACAATAATCTTTTTAAGAGAATGTAGTCATGGTTATCCATATAATTTAATTCATTGTAACTCAAATTAAAATGGAAACTCGTAAAGTGAAATCAAAATTTCCTTATTAGTATAAAATTTCCTTATCTTTGCTAATTCTTTTTCATTTTGCCGTAAATAAAGGTATAGTAATTTAAAGTAGCATAATTTTCCATAAATTAAGATGTAATAATTTAAAATAGTATAACTTTCCATAAATTAAGATATAATAATTTAAACTAGTATAACTTTCGAAGACGACGAGGAATCAGATATATTTTTCCTTTCTTACAAAAGAAAGGAAGAAAATGTCTATCTTCATTGTTTGCTCGGAAATTGTGGGGTGGATGTAAGATACTGAAATAAGAGTTTCTGCAAATAGCTGAAGACACCAGAAGTATTTCTTTCTTACTAGAAGATAGGATGAAGAATTTGAATTGAGAAAACTTAAACTGTAACATTCAAAGAATTTCTGTATTATATAATTTTAGTTTTCTAAAATTAAACATTATCAATGTATAAACAATTTTAATTGTAAGTCATTAATTAAAAAATGTGTCTATATGTATAGATTAAAACATATTTTTTTGTATTTCTGAGCATTCCAAATTATTTATTTATTTAATTAAAAAATTAGAAAATATTAATTAAATATTAATGTTTATTCAGATTTGAAATTAATATATTATAGTCACATATTTATTAGTTTAATTTTTATTGCTGAAATTCAAGAAACAAACATCATATTTTTTAATAATTTTTTTATCAATGTAGAGTTATGAATAAATGTTTTTATCAATTAAATCATGAATAAATGTTTCTTACTTTAATGGAGATTTAAAATTCATAAAAATAATCAGCAAAATCATTAAACTAATACAGTAAAAATTTTTAAATTAAATTTTATTGATGCTTGCTTACCCAAAAGGAGATTTATTTAATGCTTTCATACAATAATTTTTAGTTATTAAGTAGTACAATAACTTATGCTCATGAGTTTCTTAAAATAAATTTTAGTTAATTGTAAAAAATTGCTTCAGAAATTTTTAACGTTTCAGATACATAATTTCGTTTAAATTAAAGAAAAATTTTGATTTTCGTCATCTTTCTTCATTGAAATCATATTTAAAAATAAAACATTACACGATTTTGATATAAATTAAAAAATTTAACTGATCTGATCGAATTCAGGCTTCAAAATGAATTAAGTATTCGTATCTCAATTTTGATAACATCAAAAAATCTTATGAAGCAAATTCCAACTAAGATTGTTAGAGAAACCTTTTTGCAAAAATTTGCAGAATATTTTCAATTTACATGTATTTTTAAGTAAATTTTTAAACATTAACTAAATAACAACAACAAAAAAAAACATTTAGAAATATACTTGTAAATACTAATGATACGTGTAGAAATTAGAAGGAATTATAAATAGCTATATCATAAATCAAACATATCGTTTTGAGAAAATATTAATAAATGCGTAAACTACTTAGAAATTACAATTTTATAATAATTTTTATTACTATTTTATAATAATTTTTATTACTATTTTATAATAATTTATATTACTATTTTATAATAATTTATAATACTATTTTATAATAATTTCTATGTATAATTTTATTATGATAAATAATTGTAAACTATTTTCTCTTTCATTAAATCCTGATGCATTTTAATATTTTTAACATCATTATAACATTTTTTATCATCATCATTATTTAAAAATATTTTGTAACGCAATGAATCCAAAATTCTTACTGAAAGTAGTAAGGAAAAAAAATTTAGAGAAACTGCTTTTAAAGGAAAGACAGGAAGTCTTTTCAGGGCGGAGAGAGAGAAAAGAGGGGAGAGGAAGTGAGGATGGGAGAGAGTTTGGAACGTAAAGTCTAGAGATTAGGAAGGGTAGTGGGCGGGAGAACAAAAAAGATTTATCTCCGGGGTGACTCAAGTTGGTTGGTCAAACGAAGGAGGAAAAAAAAAACGAGGATAAAAAATAAAAAGAAGAAGAAGAAACGAAGCTTACAATTCCAGTTTGATCCCTGGAAATTCAGAACCAATCAATATCCAGCACAGTTTATATTGCCCCCCTTTACTGGATACCTCCCCCTCCCCCATCCTGGACGTAAACTCTCCGAAACTCTAAGCCATTGTCTTGGGAAGGATTTTGTAGTCTTTTTTTTATTCCATTTTTTATCCTCTTCCTATTTTTTTTACTTTTACTTCAACTTTTTTTTTTTTACTTTTCCTTCAACTTCTTTTTTACGAAGGGTTTTTGTTTATATACTTTTATTTTCCACTTTTTTTATTGAGATCTTGGTACTTTCATTTTCATTTTTATTTTATTTTATTTATTTTTTTGTACTGTTGTACCCTCGGAGCAGCAAACGAAGCAAAGATAACGACCCTCTCTTTCGAAAATCGATGGTTACTGTAAAAAGTTTTTGCAGCGGAAGCACTGCGTATGAAGGTAGGGGGTAGGGTTTGGAGGAGGAGAGAAAAAAAACGCGGGAGATTAGAAGAAGAAGTGAAGTGAGCAGTGTGGGAGTGGTGGGTGGACATTGTTAAGGGAGAAGGCATGCCCTGAAAAGAGGAAGAATGAGTGAATGAAGAGAAAAGGTTAAGAAGAGTGATAGAGTGTGGGACAAAATTCCTTACACGTTCTCTCCAATCTACGACGTGTCAAGTAGAGCACGAAATAGCTGCTGTGTTTTTCTTCTCAAATTCTCGCCGATAAAAGGCGAAAAAGAACGAGTGAAAAAGTGAGGGAGGGAAGGAAGCAATGGTTTGAGATATGCCCCTCACCCCACTCTCTTTTAGGGTAAGGGGGAGGGGGGGTGGAAGATAGTTTTCTAAGTTAAAGGGGATTAGGGATACGGTGAAAAATCTATGGTGCTTATGGAAGAAACGCAGTGACCCGACCTGAATTTAGAAAAGGACGCTCTGATACGATGGGATTTTATGGTTTACAATAATTCTCCTGCCAAGTAATATGTGCTTTTCTAAATTGCACTTTAGGTTGTAATAAATGATGAGAAGGCAGTAAAGTTTATGTTTAATTCCTAAAGAAAAGTGAGATAAGACATTAGGAGGTGTTGAAAAAAATTGTGGATTTAAAAGGAATTTTTTTTTATGAGACTAATGAAACTTTGTGTCAATAATTTTTAAAAATCATATAAATTTTCTTATGAAAAAAAAAGAAAGGACTAGATTATAAACTAATTTTTTATCAGCTTGTCACTAGAAAAAAATAATAATCAAGTAACAATAATCTCATATATTTTTAAATTTATTATAATTTATTAATCTTATATATATAAATGATATTTATTGTTATTTATTTATATTTGTAAAATATTTATTATAATCTATATATTTAGTGTATATGCACTGAATTCACAAAGTTATCTTTAAAAATGAATGAAAATTTAATTTTAAAGATAACTTTGGTTCAGTAGTTTTAAATGAATAAGCTCATATTTTCTATGCAATAATACTAATAAATCAATATTAATATCATTAAATTTTCATTCATTATTAAAATATTTTTTAATCTTTCTGTATAAATAAGAATTATCACTCGAGATTAAGAAATATAAATCTAATTATAACAACAGAAAATAAATTACTATCATCCCATATTAAAAGTAAACTAAATGGATAAGAAAAACAACATAAATTAAAAAATGGGAAAGTATGAATTAATATATTTTCAAGCATTTATAAAAGTTGTGTAAAAATAATTCAAAGCCCACCCTAATTGCTTCTTCTATAAAAAATTTATAAATGCTTTGGAACAAATCAATTTTAATAAATATATATAAGAAGAATTTTTTTCCATTGAATAACGAGAAACATAAGATATCAAACTATTTTTTCTGTTAAAAACAAGTTAATAATTATCCCATATTATATTTTGCAAAAAAATAATTTATCCCTTGAATAGTTATAATTATAAAAATTGTTGTGTAAATCTGAAGTTCAATTTCTGCACTTAACTGAAAGAAAAACAATAATTTTTTTGTGATTTAAGGATGAATAACTAAGATAACATTATTGAATAAAAGATTTTTATTGTATTTATAAATTTAAAAAAGATACTATTCACTTTTTTGTTATATAATAAATTAAATTATTGATAGTAAATTAAGATTATTTAAAAAAACTAAAGAAAATTTCTAATTTTTTTCAAACTTTTATTTTGTTAACAAGATAAATGATTCTTCAAAATAATTATGATTTTGGTTGCATGTTAAAATAAAAATATCTTTATATACTGCTTTAAATAACGATTGTTAGATAATCAAATTTGTAAGATTCCCATATTCAAGAAACTTTTAAAATTGTATTCACTTTATAATTCTTACAAATTCAGAAAACTCAAGTAATATGTTTTGAAATATAAATAATAAATAACTGAAGCAAGTAACTGAATAGCAAAGAATTGAAAATTTGTAAAGTAGCAAAGAATTGAAAATATGTAAAATAGCAAACAATTGAAAATATACAAAGTAATGTATAAAAAGATTGAGAAATTTATAGGGCATGGCGACTATACTCGGCAACTTTAATTTAGACAGTCTTAAAAAAATTATAAACTAATTTAATCTTTAAAGAATTCCAATTTAATTCTAATCACTTTCTAATTTAATCTTAAAAAAATTATTTAGTTAACGTTACTTCGTAGCAATAAATTAAATATTCAGAAGAATTTAGTTTTGATTGCATTATTTTGTAATTGTTCATTTCGTTTAGTTTAAACAAATGTATATGTACACAATTAACAAATGTTTAAAAAAGTTTAAATTAAACTTAATTAACTTGTTTAAATTAACGTTTAAGAAAGTTCTTATTCAATAAGAACAAAAATCTTTGAAATTCATACAATATGCAAAGATACTGCATTTTTAACTTAATTAGTAATGTCACAACTAATTTAATTTAAAAGAAAACAAACACTTTTTCTTAAAATGATTTTTCTTTCTTTCATTTTTTTTTTTTTTTTTTTTTTTTTTTTTTTGCAATTTATAAATTTGAAATAGAATAATAAATAAAATATCATAATGATTTATACAAACTAAATTTAATTTTAAGAAAAACATGTGACATTTTAAAAAATTTCCATTACATTGTGAATTATAAATTTTTAAAATGATTATAGGCAATATAGCAGTATTGTTTTCTTGTGCATTTTTTTAAAAACTACTAAGTTCTGAAAACTACTAATCTTTTCTAAACTAATCATTTTATGATATCCGTAAACCAAACTTGTCTACTTCGCCAAAATAATGGAAAGCTTTAAATAAATATTTTAATTTTCAAATTCATTACGCTCTGATTTCCTTAAACCCAAACTTATCTTTTTTAAAACGAAATTTCAAGCATATAACCAAAAACTGAGAGACTTTAAACCGAAAATAATGAACATCACCTAAGGAAGAAAGGCCATTGTGGCGAAATAAGGGCCGGGCTCATATATCTTTGGCTCGTAATTCTCTGAAAACATAATATTTTTTTTTCTTTTCTTTTCAATAGAATTTATGTCAAGCCAAAATAATGCAAAGCTTTAAAAAATATTTTTCTTTACAAATTCATGATTCCTTAAACGTAAACATTTGTTCTTCAGAGCGAAATATGTATGTAATAAAAAAACTGAAAAACTTTAAACCGAAAACAAAGAACATCACCTAAGGAAGAAAGGCCATTGTGAAAAAGCAAAATAAGGGCCGGGCTCATATATCTTTGGCTCTTAATCCTTTGAAAACATTTTTGTTTTTCTTTTCAATAGAATTTATGTCAAGCCAAAATAATGCAAAACAAAACAAATATTTTGATTTTTTTAAATTCATTACTCTCAAAAAAATTCCGTGCATATATGCATGTAATAATAACATATGTTATTATATATATATTATTATTATTTATATGTGCTTTAAAATATTTATTCCGTGCTTACATAAACCCAAATTATTATTCTTCAAAACGAAATTTCGTTTCTTTTTCGAAATTTTCGTTTCGGGTTTTTTAACCAAAAACCGTGATACTTTAAACCGAAAACAAAGCACATCACCTCAAGAAAGAAAGGCCATCGTAGAAAAGCGAAATATGGGCCAGGGGGCCGGTCCCCTGACGTTTATACGCGATATCAGGCGGACAAACTGGTGGAACTCATAACATCGTTCCAGAGGAGGGAAAAGATAAAAAAGCGAGTCTCGGGGGAAGTTCTAAATGCAACGAATGGAGTACTTTTATTGTCGAAGCCAGGTTCTCTGTAACGAGCATTTAGCGTCCTCGCAAATTGTTCCAATTTTGAAAACCCGGGCTTCCTACGGCTCAAATGACGCTGGAAATTTATTCCCCAGAGCGCATTTCGCAATTCTTTTCTTCTCCTTTTTCTTTCTTTTATTTTGCTTGTCTTTATTATTTTGGCTTTTTGCTTGGCATTAAGGAGGAATTTCCAAAGATGAGGAGTCCGCACAGTATGTGCTGTTTGGCGTCCCTCGAATTGTTGAAAAGCGTTGAAAGCAAAACTCATTTTGAAAATATGAAATTCTCTAATAGGGATGTTAAAAAATTATTATTAAAATAGTTAAAACTCAGTTTCTTATAAAAAATAAGAAACTGAAAGAAAAAAAAATATTTTTTTTATAAAGAATCCTGTAAAAATGTTTTAAATATTTTGAAAATGTGCAAGAATTTTTATTTGAATTTATACAAAAAAAAAAAAAAAAAAATCTTTTTCAAGATTTTTTTTTATTTGTAGAAATTTTGAAAGTAATTGAGGAATTTAAAAAAAAATACAAAAATTAAAAAGGAAAAAGTAGGAACGAATTATATTATGTTTTTCATTAAATGAATTTATTAATTTTTATTGAAAGAAATTATTATGAAAATACATTTTCAATCATGTTAAAATAATTAGTAATCTTTTTTTGAGTTTTATGTTTAAAAGAATGTCGTTAATCTTAAATAAATGATGACGATAAAATATTTAATGAGCAAATATGGTTAATTTTTAAACATTTTAAAAATTTGGTAGTAAAGATGATCATTTTTTCACTTATTTATTTAATTCATAAATTTTCTATATAATTTCTTTCTCTTTAAGAAAATTAGGCTTATGCTCTAAATAGGAAATTCTAAGAGATTCCAGATTATTTAGCCAATATATAATATTATCTCCTTATTCTTTAAGTCTTTATCCATACAGAAAAGTAATAAATCATATGAGATTGTCTTTTTTCATGAACTAAAGTTTGTGAGAATTTTTATAATGTTATTAAAGAATTTCGATATTATATTTTTATTTTTATCTTTTTATTTTTAATTCCTTTATTTGTTAATAAAATTTGCATGGTAATTTATGTTATTGTTCCGTTAACTGCATATCAGTCATTTGCACTTGTACATAAGGAACACTTGTTGAACAAATATGATTCAAAGAACTGCATAATAAGATGATTTTTAAAATCTTTTTTAACGAATATTGATATTAGAATGTTTATTTTTACACTTTTATTTTTAATGCCTTCATTTTTTTTATATAAAAGAAATCTATATAGTAATTTATATTACTGTTCCTTTAACTGTATAGTTATCTGTACATGTGTATAAGGAATGTATCATATGATACATCAGAGATTTTTAATCCTTTATTTCTTAATGAAATCTACATGGTAATTTATGTTCACTCCTTTAACTGTATATTTATGATTTGTACATGTACAAACGGAACACTTGTTGAACAAATATGGTTCAAAGAACTACAGAATAATGTATCATATGATGTTTCAGATATTTTTAATATCTTTATTATTATTTTTTGATGAAGTCTACGTGGTAGTTTATATTATCATTTCTTTAACTGCATATCAGCCCTTTATACGTAATACATAAGGAAAAGTAATACGTATGTTGAACAAATATGATTCAAAGAACTGTAGAATAATGTATCATATGATGCATTTTTATATTTAAACATATTCGAATAATAAAAAAAAAATCTAAATAAAGAATTTACTTGCAAAAATTAAAACAGGCTTATTAATAAGCTAATAAAAATTTAATTGCATGTTATGCTGATGCTTTTAGGTTTTAATGAATATCATCTTTAATCTTTTATTGAAGATTTTTTTTTTTATTTTTGCATTATAACATGGTAATTTACTAAATGCACAGATTTAGAAAATATTTTTATGACTATTATTATTATTGCTATAATTTCTAATCTTGTTTAAAATATTTTATGTATTACATTATTTTAATTAAAAAATTTTATAACGAGCAATAACAAATGTTACATTTTATAATGCTATAATTTTATTCCGAAAATATATTTTTTTCTGATCAAGATGAGGAAATTACAAATATTTGTAAAAAAATTAATAACAGTACTTGATATCATTGGTAAATAAATAATAATGATATGTAATCATAATCGCAAATTGAAAATTTCATAACGTATTTTCTAATCTTAATAAGATTTATAATAACTATTTAATTAGAATAAAGTTCTAATCAAAAAATACTTTTAGATAAAATAATTTTTTATTTAATAACTTTAATGGGAAATTGCATAATAAGTTATTTTTTACTTAAAATTATATTAAATAAAAAAATGAAGCATTTCGGTTAAATTAAATGGTTGGTAAGCTTAATTAACAGTAGAATTTTGGTAAAGTTAACTTGTTGGTAATCTTAATTAATAGTAACGTTTTGGTAAACTTAAATTGTTGGTAATCTTAATTAACAGTAACATTTTGGTAAACTTAGAAAGTTAGTAATCTTAATTAATAGTAACGTTTTGGTGATCTTTGTTAACAGTAACATTTTGGCAATCTTTGTTAACCGTAACATTTTAGTAAACATAATTAACTATTGTTGTTTTTTAAATAATCTTTAAAAAAAAAACGAATTTCTTAAATTGTATGATGAAATATCAAAATACATTTTATTGAAAAGGAAATGATGAGAAGAGAATTAACAATTTTTAAAATTTATCAATTTTTTTCAATTCAACAATTTTTACATTAATTTTATAACGATAAATAGCTAAACAACAATTTAGAATTTTTTATTTTCATAATGTTTTTAGTTCTTAAAAGCAAATAAACATTACGTTATAAAATAATCAAAGAAATCGAATGCAAAAAAACGAAATTGCAACAAATCAATTGCAGTATTTTCAGAAGCAACCAGCAAAAAACAACTTTAAAATCAGTGCATGCCAGCAGACAGGGCGAGCGGCTAAAGAACATGGCCACTTTGCAGGACGGAAAGACATTGGATCGATAATTTAGAATGAGAGGGGGGAAGAGACTTTCATTATTTGGGTAGAAAAAGGCGGGGTTTTGGAGCTCCACCTTTTAACAGTGAAGGGTCGCCATGGCAACGGGGGATGGAGGAAGCCCGAGAGCACAGTTTTTCAATCGAAAATGCGGAAGCGGAATTTACGATTCTCTCAAAAGGAAATGAACCGTTATTTATTTGTTTTTTTCTTTCTTCTCTTAGGAATTTCGGTCGATGAAAATAATTTAAGCGATTTATCCTGTTCCTTGCTTTATTTTGTTTAATTATAAGTAATAAATTATATATTTAACGCTAATAATCATTGAATAAAATTTATAAGAGAAATTGAATAAGAAAAATAGAAAAATTTAAATCCGTAGAATATAAATTTTTTATCAGTAGAGGAATTTTCGATTAAAAAATTCATTAAAATATATTTTTTTAATTTAAATATAATTCAAAATATCTTTTCTATCAAATATAATTTGCAATTTCGTAAAAAAATGCATTTTGAAACAACGTGATATTTATATCGTTTAGTTTTACAAATACAGCAAGCAAAATTTCAACTGCTATTATTTTTTTTTGTACCGTGTATTTAAATATATTGTAATATTAGTAAAATACAAACTCATAATGATTTTGAAGAAATTTAAAGTAAAAAAATAATTAATTAGTTAAATTCAAGTAAGAAGTAATTAATCATAAAAGCCAAAATAAACTTGGAAATTAAGCAGAATATTTTAAAAAATAATATCAAAAATATGAAAATTTGTCCTTATAATTTTAAACAATAAGCGTAATTTAGATTTAAATAAACATGAAATTAGAATGCAGTTTTTACAAAATGTTGAAATAAGTATATTTTTCGTACATATTTCTTAATTTTGATGATTAATTCATATTTAAGTTCATTCTAGAATTTGTCACACATAAAGATAATAAAACCGAATTAGTTTCTATGGTTCAATTAGTGCGATTTTTATCGAAATTGTATTATTATATTATTTTATTATTTATTAATACATAAAATATTACTTATTTTATTTAGAAAATAAAGATTCTGAAGTGCCTTTCCTATTTCAGTAAATAGTTTAAATATAACAGTTCTAAGGAATTTCTTAGAAATGATTCATTAAATAGAAGATTTCATGAAGTTTAAAAAACAGCTCATAGACACTTTTAAGAACATAAGAAAATTAGATTTCATTAAATAATATTTTTAACATAAAAATATTTAAAATAAAAAAAAAAATCTTTCAAATAAAGAAAACTACTTTTTAATAAAAATAAAAGATAAAAATAAAATCTGTTTCGAAATGATTTCATTGGATATACGTAAAATACTCTGAATTTCAAACTTATTCTACGAGATTTAAAATAGTTGAACTAAAAATTTTTTAAAAAATAGCTTATTTTAGGCTACTTTTTAATTTAAAATTATATTTTTAATAGTTATATGTTTATAATTCAATTGAAAAATTTTCTGTTAACTTTTCAAAAATATTTTTCAAAAGATGAAATTTATAAAAATGGAGGAAATTAAAAATATAAACGCTAACCTGTGGTACATATACAAAATAAAGTAAAATTTTGTATATGTATATGTATTTTTTTAATATTTTTTTCTTCTAATTATTTACATTATATGGCATTGATGTTTTGGGAAGTTATAAATAATGATATACACAAATATCGACATTTTATTGACGTGGTTTATTGAAACACGTTTATTTTTTGTGTTGAAATCATTAGCTAAAATTTGTTTATGCACATTGTATTTATTACATAATCAGTATATAATCATAGAAGGTACATTACATAATCAATATTTAAAAATTTTAGAAATATTTGATAGTATTTGTGTATAGATAGGATATAGAATTAAATAAAATGCTTTCTTTTGCTATTGTGTTGCATTTTCGTTCAGCTTCAGTAAAAGAACAAATTTTTTCAGAAGTAGTGGCTATTTAGAGATTAAAACAAATGCTGAAAATTTTAACTAAACTCTCTAATATCTTTAATGTTTTTTTTTGTTTCAATTAAATAGAAATTGTTTTTGCCTGTAAGCAAATATCTTATGACGTAGATAAATAACTTTCACCATTCCTTTGCGAATAATAAAATTGTGAGTTGGAATTTGAGTTAAATAAATAGAGAATTTTGTAATTGCAAATTTAAAAATTTTTAAATATTTGAAATAATTAATGTAAAGTTTTTCTTTTTGGCTTTAAATGTCAGCAGGATAGTTTTTAGAATAAATACGAATGATAAAATTAAAGCTGATGACAATTAATGTTAATATAAATAAAAATGAATAGCTAATTTTATTGTTCAAATTATAAAAAAAAATATACTTTTTTTAATTCCTTTGACTAATTTTTTTATACTTTTGATTTTTGACTTAATTTGAAACAACATGATTCATGGAATTTGTAACAGATACAACGTTTTCCAGGATGCACACTGCACTTATTCAACAATTCAGTAATAGCACACACACACAATTGTTCTTTTAAAAAACTAAACCGGTCAATTTAAGTGGGTTATATGTATTTATAAAAATGAAATAAAAAGTAATGGTTTAGATTTTTTTTTCTTAATTTGCATAATTAAAAGTTATTAATTGTTGTAAAATATTACATATAGATTTCCTTAATAATTAATATTAGTTAAACATATTATATATTCACTGGCTTAACAATTAGTTTTAACGTGGATTGTACTGAAATTTCAAAAAATAATATCTAAAATGATGTTGAGAAGGGTGTTAAAAATCAAAGGGGTCTACAGTTCAACGGGAAGAATTTAGTCAAACAATACAACTTCGTAAAAGACTGATTTACTTTATTTTACTTTGGAGTCGACCCCCTTTGAGAATTTTCAACGACTTTAGAAACAACGTGCCCTAAATGTTAAGATACACACACACATAAAAAAGAAAAAAATCAAAGCCGATTGGGCAGAAATAAAAATCGTTCGAAAAGGGGGTGGTGACATGGCGGTTCTTTACTTTGGAGAAAGAGCGAAATAAAAGGAAATGGAAAAAAATAAAAATAATCTAGAGAAGAAAAAAGAAAAGAAAAAAAGTACACGAGAATGTAGAGTCGAGTAAAAAAAAAAGAAAGAACAAATTCGATAGAGCCGTCTTTGAAGGAAAGAATCACACTTGAATTTCAAGCAGCCAATCGATGGCTTTGAAGCAAAAAGCACCAGTTCACGACGTGGGATGGAATTATGATTGAAATGGTAAAAGAAAAAGACATCAGCGGGGCCATCATTATAAACGTCGTTTTACACCCCCGTGTTGAAGGAAATATATAATATAAATCCTCAGGGTCATATATTTGTTTTATGGGTGAGAAGAAAACTTTTCTCTCTCTCTTCGCTTTTATTTCCTGCCGCCATTTGTTTCGGATTAAAGTTTATACTCTAGGTTTACAGAAAAAGAAAATTTCTCGGTGGTTGTTTCCTCGTACAAAATATTCCTACAAAATGTTTACATCTTAAATATGTATCCTGATATAAATTTTGAATAATTGCTATACTTTATGTATATTATTTCTATACTTTAAAATGACACCAATCTTAAACGAAAATCTTTACACTCACTTATATACTATATAGTAAGTATTGTTAGGATAATTATATATTTATATCCTAAATGTTATCTTGATATAACTTTCGAATAAGGGATAAATGGTTATTTAAAATAATAGTTATAAATTTTACTTTCTACTATTATTTGTTTTGTATTAAAGTTTATATTCTAGGTTTTGAGAAAAAAATTTTCTCGGTGGTTTCCTCGTACAAAATATTTCTGCAAAAATATCTACTAAAATATAATTCTATTAGTATTACTATACTTTAAAATTAATGTAATTATCGCTACGTTAAAATGAAAACATTTACAATTTTATATATAATATTTTGTTAGGATTATTAAATATTTACATCCTGAATATATATCTTGATACAACTTTCGTAAGTATATATTTTGTCTAACATCTATATCTATTATGTATCTTGCATAGCATCCTAAATATGTATCTTGATATAATGGATAAAGGGTATATTATTTAAGATAATAATTATAAATTTTATATTGTAGTTTTTAAAAAAGAAAATTTCTTAGTGGTTGTTTCCTCATACAAAATATTTCTACAAAAATATCCAATAAATAATTTTTTATTGCTATTATTGCTATAATTTAAAATGATGCTACGCTAAAAGAAAAATCTTTACAGTTTTTATATAACTATGACATATTGTTAGGATAATTGAATGTTTACATCTTAAATATGTATCGTGATATATATTTCGTAAATATGTATTTTGTGTAACATCTATATCACATATTGTCTTATATAACATCCTAAATAGATATCTTGATATAATGGATAAAGGGTGTATTCTTTAATATAATAATTATAAATTTTATTTTCTACTGATTTTTGTTTTGTATTGAAGTTCATGCTATGTTTTCAGAAAAGAAAATTTCTCAGTGGTTTCTTCATACAAAGTATTTGTACAAAAATATCCAATAATTTTTTTTTCTATTATTATTGTTATACTTTAAAATAATACTACGTTAAAAGGAAAATCTTTAAAATTTTTATATAATTAATATATTGTTAGGACAATTAAATGTTTACATTCTAAATATTTATCTTAATATAAATTTCGAATAAGGGATAAAAGGCATATTGTTTAATATAATAATTATAAATTTTATTTCCTGCTGCTATTTGTTTTGTATTAAAGTTTATATTCTAGGTTTTATGAAAAGAAAATTTCTCAGTGTTTTCTCATTCAAAATATTTATACAAAAATATCCAATATTTTTTTTCTAATATCATTGTTATACTTTAAAATGATACTACTCTAAAATAAAACTCTTTACAATTTTTATATAAGTATGACTTATTGTAAGATAATTAAATGTCTACATCCTAAATATTTATCTTTACAAATTTTGAATAGTGGATAAAAAACATATTATTTAATATAATAATTATAAATTTTATTTCCTACTGATATTTTTTTGTATTAAAGTTTATACGAGTACTAGGTTTTCAGAAAAAAAAAATTTATCGGTGGTTTCCTCGTACAAAATATTTCTACAAAAATATCCAATGAATAATTTTTTTAATATTATTATTGTTATATTTTAAAATGATGCAACTGTAAAAGTAAACTTCACAATTTTTACAAAAGTATAACCTATTGTTGTAATGATTAAATGTTTACATTCCAAATATGTATCTTGATATAATTTTCGAATAATGGATGAAAGTAATATTTGCTTTGTATTAAAATTTATACTATGTTTTCAGAAAAGAAAAATTTTTGTTTCCTCATAGAAAATATTTCTACAAAAATATCCCCATAAATTATTTTTTTAATATTATTATTACTATATTTAAAATGTTGCTATTCTAAAAGCAAACGAAAAGCTTCACATTTTTTTTACATTATTGTTAAGATAATTAAATGTTTACATCGCAAATGTATATCTTGAAATAATTTTCGAATAATGGATAAAAGGCATATTGTTTAATATAATAATTAAAATTTATATAATTAATTAAAAAATTTTTGGTTTTTTTTGCTTAATAAAATAATATATGTACATTATATTTGTGTAGTTTTAAAATTAAAGGATTTTGAACTCAAAATAAATTTACTTTCAAATGAATAAATACTTTTAGTACTACTACTAATAGTTACTACTACTTTAGTATTACTACGTTAGTAAGAATGAAATTATTAGCTTTTTAATAAAGATATATTTCTTCAAAAACATTAGCGAAACCTTCATTCAATTCTATTCTAGTTTTAATCAATAATTATATGTTTTGAAATATATTTAAAAAAATTATGAATCTAATTTCAACAATGAAAAAGTTTAAAGAATTATAAAAATAAGTAAATAAAATAAAATAAAGTAAAAAATAAAATAAAATAATAATAACTTCAATTAGAGTAAGGAAATTGGGAAATCACTTTGCCCTTCTAACATTAACATGAAATAAAACAAAAGAAAAATTGAGTAGTGGCAGACGAAATACAAAAGAGGGGAAAATTGGCTATTACTTTTGGCAGCAGTTGCATGATCAGGCGATTTCCTTGGTCTAATGGTTATTCACCTCCCACAGTGTTTTTCGTGACCACCTGGTACGAATGCAAGGTGTTTTCTGTACTTACTTCCAATTACAAAACAAATTTTCTATCGAGTGATTTCATGCTAAAAGAAGTTGTTTTGTTTTTCTGTTACACGAAGTACATCCCGCCAACACTGTCTCACACTATCTTGTAAGCTGTCTTTTTTTACTTTCTTATACCATAATGCCTTACATAAATTTTAAAATATTTATTTTAAAATTAATTAAATAAAACATTAAAATATATTTTTCAGATATAATATTAAATGATAATAATTCCGTAATTATCCATGTGAGGATGTTTAATAAATTTTTCAGGAATTGTTATCAAAAATTGTAATCAGAACTTTATAAAACTATATAATCAGAACTTACCACTTTCAACAACGATTAAAGATTATGTGAAATTTCTTACAAATTAAATAAAACAAGGAATATATATACTATAAATATATATGTGTGTGTGTGTATATATATATCACAAAAACAAGTAATATAAAAAAAAAAATTTAAAGTCAATTCCTACTTTTTTTTTCACTGTATTGCAGAAAGTCCTTTATAAATAATTTTCACTCCTTTTTTTAAGTTTAACCGGCGCCATCTATTGTATATGCAACTTAAATCTAAAAAAAACTAAAATTAATTAATTAAATTTAATTACTGAATTAATATTTGAAAAAAACTGTATTAACATCAAGTGTCATCCACTACAAGTTAAAAAAAATGTATTTGAACTTGAGTGGATGAATAAAAAGTATTTTATGAACGATTGGAAATTTGAAGAAGATATATATAGGGAGAGTGTGAGCTAATAGAAGGAATTGAATAAATCTGTGATATGATATAATACAGTGAAGGCATTCATACAGTGCATAATTCAATTACAATCTAATACTTTAATGGAAATTACTAAATATGCTTGTTTTTTAGTAAGTACAAGGCTGGAATTAAAATATTTATTTAATTTTCATTGTTATCGTAAAACACAAAATATTTGGTGTATTTTAATAATAAAATTTTAAATGAAATTTATTTTCTAATGTGACATTTGTTGAACAAAAATAAACATTTACAGGATTAAGTATTAAATATTTTAGCTTACATAGATACCTAATTTTAAATAAACGAAATCATACTAAAAATATTAAATAATATATATGTATGTATATATATATATATATATATATATATATATATAATAACCTGCTGGGCCGATATGCAGGTTACCCATAAAATTTAGAATTGAATATAAGAACAAAACGCATAACAGCAATTTTAAAATATAAAAGAATCTATAGAATTCCAATTGATTTCATTTTCATTTTGAAATAAAATTGCCTTTGCTTTCAAGAGACGATCTTCTTTTAGAACAATTTTATATTATTTCATAATATAATTTTAGTACGCGAAAGAAATTTAAATAAACTAATAAGAATTTTAATTAGAATATTCTTTTTTGTCTGTCATAAAAATATGCATAAAAAAGAATATATTTGAGATATTTTTTAATAATTATATTTTTACATAATATTTAAAAAACTGCTATTTCTTTATAAATCATAGTTTCACGAGAAATACCATTAAATTAAAATGAAACATAAAACGTTCAATATACAAGATATTTTTTCTAAAAAGATATGCATTTAGAGTACAATTATAATTTTTAAATAATATATTTTGGGTTAATGTTAAAAAGTCGGTTCAAAGTAAAGCAAAACGAATAATTTATTGTTTTTTGCATTTGATTGATGATTTGAAGATTGATTTTAAATATTTTGATTTTTGAATTTAGCTATCGTTTAGTGAATTGTAATTTAAGTATCTTCAAATGTTTCTCTCAGATTCTAATGGGTAGATAATCTTAGGTCTTCGTTAGATAATCTTAATGGAAATACAATAATTTATTTTTGTATTTCATCTCTCATAACTTTCTATTTTTGCTATTTTTAATTGTGAGTAATAATGAAAATGTCTCAACAATATCTATCCTTACCAATGTTTAATAGTTTCTTATTTAGTTATACTTCTGTTGTTTTTTTACTATTTTTTTTGTTGATGGCATACAACTTGAAATCATAAAAAAAATTACGCAAATCTTTTAGCAGATAAATATTCATAAAGCAACATTTTTTTTCAATTGTTCAGTTTTTCATTTTTAACAATGATTAAAAGTGAAAATGTCTCTACAATATTTATTTTTACTGCAGCTTAGCAATTTCTTATTTAGTTATACTTTCGCTCTATGACATCAATAAAAAAATTATAAACATAAAAAAAAATCCTTTAAATCTTTTAACATTGTTACATAGGTTTACAGTTGGTTTTTACAGTTGATAAATATTCATAAAGCAATATTTTTTCAGTTGCTTCAGCCTTATTTATTAATGTTTTTAAGAAAAACTCGAATTAAGAGTGATGAATTAACAGCATTAGTTTAATCGAATTTCAGAGAATAAATAATGGAGCAACTTCCAATGTACAACTCAAATCAATGGTGTATCTTATACTATAAAATATATTTGTTTTGTTGAAATCCCCTTGAAAATACGTAGAAAACGTATAACAGTAATATATATATATATATATATATATATATATCATTCTTATATATCTTTAGAATTGAATTATATTTCTACATTTTAATAGTTCATGTTTTTTTTAAAATTAAATATAATAAGTTTCAAGTGATCATTGAATTCTTTACAAATAATATAATAATCTACAAATAATACAGATCTATTCTTATAATAAAATTGGATATTTTTGATTTAATAATAAATATTATCTATTTTCATTCTACACTTTAATTCGTACTATACAATTTAAAATTACTTAAAATTAGTGAATTAATTAATTTCTTTAATTTAACTTTTATGAAATATTAAACTTACACATTAAATAATACCCAACGACATAGTTTAAAAATAAATTTTAAAGCAAACTAAGATAATAAATGATGATAAAGAAATTAAATTATGAAAAAATAAAATACTGAATTAGAAGATAATTCTCAAATTATTTGAATATGATTGGCATAGCAATTTACTAATGAAATTATTGAAATCATAAATTGTTGCTAGCACACTTTGGAATTCTCCGTATAAAGAGGTCTTTTAAGTAGTAATTGTATCTGCAAAATTATTGAAATATACTATCATAAATTATTGAAATATACTATCATAAATTATGGAAATATACTATCACAAATTATTATTCTTATTCTATAATTTTAAATTGTATAGCAAAAATTGAGGTATAATTTAAAAATAGATAATATTTATTATTAAATCAAAAGTATCCAATTTTACTATTTGTATTGTTAGTGGATTAAATGTTAATGATTTATTAAAAAGCCAATTTGAAAGAAAATAGCGATATTTAAAACTTAGCAAACTTATTTTTCATAGTAATGCCCCACATTTCATCTCTAACATTCAAACAATTCATTTGTTAGCAATGAATTATTCTTCTATTATGTATGTGAATTGCTGTTTATTTGTTACTAAAATTTTTTATCAGTAAGTGAAACATTTAACTTTTACTTTAGTTTATTTCTTCATGTTACAGAAAGAATTATTTAAATTTGAAACTATTATCTATATATTTTTATGTGAATTAGTTGTAAATTAATTGATGATTATATAAAATTCATCAAAATTAATAAACGTTTACAACAGTCTAGTCTTTTTCTATTAAAAATTATTATGATACGAAATTATTTTTTTTTAATATTGAGAGTCGTCTAATCAACATTTTATTTGTTTTTTTAGGAGTGTTTTATTATTAAGTTTTTCATATAAGTTTAATATTATATCATTAATATAAGTTTAGATCATCAGATCAGTTTAATATATTAATATCAGCTTAGATCATCAGATCAATTTAATATTTGCCTGATGGCCGAGAGACAAGTGCTCTGGAGCTCGGTGCTGTAAGTTTCGGGTTCGAGTCACGGCTGTACCATGGATGTTGGTAATGGTTCAGAATCCACTTTAAACCGTAAGTCCAAGTCTAATATGACAGATCTTTGGACGTAGGGCTAACAACCCTTCCCCCTAAAAAAAGGAAACATTTCCTGTTTCTGAACCTGCCAGTAGGTGAACGGTCATGGTCCAACATGGGCTGTAGTACCAGGGAGTGAGTTAGTTATTAGATCATTAATCAAATAATAAAATTCCTACTGAAAATTAATACCTTTATTACGGAATAAATCATGGAATAAATACCTTTATTATTTAAATTAAAGCATTTATTTGTTTAAAAATAATTAGCTGTCGTCGGAATCATGAAAGTGGTTTATACTTTCCAACAAAAATACTTAAGGATTTGAATAAGCCTTTGGAGTTAAAGTGGTGCCAAAAGATAATTCCACTCTAAAAATCAAAATCAATGACGCACCCATTTAGAAAGAAAAAAAAAGAAAGGTGAAAACATAAAAACAATAAAAACCTCACCATCTGTTTCAGAACTTGGAGAGTTAAGCTGGCACATTGACGACCGAGGGCGCTGCGAGCAAGGCGTGCGACAACCGCTGGTCGAAAGCCAAATGAGATGCAAAACATCCCCATCGCCAACAACTGGGATGGGAGTGGTGGGCGTGCGAGGATGCCAAGCGGTTTGCTTTGCCGACCGCTCTGTGTCGTCACCTCCCTCCGAGCCTCCCAGTTGGATGCGGAGAGACTGGGAGGGTGGGGGATGCTGACCCTGAATCACAACACACCCCGCGCGTGCCACGCGTTGCAGACGACTTTAAAGAAGAAAAACTTCACTTTCCCCACCTGGCAATCAGTCACGGGGATTAGGTAACGGAGCAGGGCTTGTGTGTAGTACCTGAATCACTCTCTCCTGTGACGCATTTTCACAATGCCCTACCGAATCTTTTGTCTGGGAGGAAACTTTCTGGTCGTGCATCTTTAGAAGGTTTGGGGGTATGTCACTCCCCTCCAGCTTTGATCGGGATCATTATCGATTCGAATTGAGAATCGATCACGACATAAAGCCAGACAACTTTATCGATCATTTTAGTTCACTGTGAAAAATGCCTTTCAATAAAATGAATATACATATATGTTGGGTTGAATATCACACGCGTTATATGTTAAGATATTATTCTGACTCAATGTATAATGGAAAAATTGATTCAAATTTTAAGGATAGTACATATCTTTTTAAATATTAATCATGATATTAAAATATAATTTAATAAAAATTGAAAATCACAAGAAGATAATAAAGAAAATCAGTTTTTGTAAAAGAAAAGAATCGATGCAAGTTAGATCAAAATTTGTTTAACCATTTATTTATTTCATATACAAATGAGTAATAACTGTTTATTGATCTTTCTTATCATTTGTATCTCCGCAAATGTAATTTAAAAATTAACGCAGTTAAACATTGATTAGTATTTTAAAAAATCGATAATTGTTCAATATTCTTTCAATAAAATAAATATATATAAATGGATGTAATATTACACGTGTTATATGTTAAGATGTTTTTCCGACTCATTAAGGAAAAGTAAGTACGAATTTTAAGATTTTCACTAATTAAAACATTAATGAGGACATACAAGTATAATTTAATCAAAATTTAAAATCCCAGTTAAAATAATTAAGAAAATCAGTTTTTGTAAAGGAAAAGAATAGATGTAAGTTACATCAAAATCAGGAGTAGCCAACCGGCGGCCCGCCTTGAACATTTTTCAGGATAGTGAGATTTATCATACTTTTACAAAATATATTTATTTTAGAATGGCCAAAGTAGTGAAAACCAATGTATTAAAAAAATACATTATGTGTGCATCCACATATTCAAAAATTAATTGTCGAAATTATGAGAAAAAATTTACCTTGATTTTAAAATAATATTCTTGCGAATAAAAGTCACATATTTCCTGTTTTATTTATGAGTTCACAGAATAATTAAATTATATTCTACGAACTCATGTAAGCGCCCATCTTGGAATATCTAATATAACAGGTTGTAATATGAATATAAAAATGTCTATAGTGGGCCTAAATCTAATATGGGTATATATAATTTCATACGCGGAACGCGGAGTTATGAACATTTTCAAAGTGGCAAGATCATTTAGGTTGGCCCTACCCTGATGAAAATCAAAATTGATTTAACGATTAATTCATTTCATATACAAATGAGAAATAACTGTGTATTGATCTTTTTTATCGTTTGTATCTCCGCACATTTTATTTAAAAATTAATGTAACGTTATGCAGTTAAACGTTGATTAGATTTTTAAAAAAATCGATAATTGTTCAATACTCAAAAATACCATAAGAATGCATCATATCATCATCCCTTTAAAATAAATTAAATTTCTCCTTAAGCACGTTTCTTTTAAGATTATGAAGTGACTATACAAATATGAACGTCACTTTTTTACATGTATCAGATTGAATTTCAAAAACGATAAATCGACGGAATTTTTATAGAATTTTATTAAAAAAAGACGTATGTTTTTTATAAAATTGTAGCATAACTATAAAATTTTTAGCAAATTTTTATGAAATGAGTATTTAGTATTTCAGAAATACTCCAATAAGAAAAATTATACTTAAAAAGTTATACTTCGATAAGAAGTTGTACTTTTAATAAATTTTAACCACTAAATAAAAACAATTTTTAATTCATAATTCTGTTTAGTTATAATTCCTTCTGTAAATTAAATTTTAAAAAAACATAAGAAGAAGAATTAAGCTTTCCTTTTTTTATAATAATAAAATTTTCATATAAACAATTTTCCATTTAAACCAACAACAATATTTAAATAATTTTCCATTCAAACCAACAACAAACAACAATATTTAAACCATTTTCTAATCAAACCAACAACAAACAACAATATTTAAACAATTTTCCATTTTAAACGATTACTTTTCTAAAAATAATTAACTTCTTTAAGTTAATTATTTTTATTAGCATTATGTTAAAAATCTTCAGTTCAGTTAATTATTTTTTAATTTAAAAAAGAAAAGAATATAATATAATATGCCTTAAAAGGTAAAATAATTTTCGTAGATATATATGAACAATATATATATATATATATTTTTCAAACAAAAAATTCCCCTTTCCAAAAAAAAAAAAAATAATATATATATATATTATAAATAATGTAAAATTTTCCATTGAAATCAGTTAAATTAATAAATAAACAGATTCAAAATCTATCAGAAATATATTCTTATCATTCTTATCATCAAAGTTCATTTCATTCTTAATCTTTCATTCTTATAAGTTCATTTCTTAAGTTGCGTCAATTTGCATTTCTTATTAAGTTTAAATTTTAAAAATTTCAAAAATATAATTAAAGTTTAAAATATTTTCAACGAACAACTTGATTCACTTTTTACTGTCAACATTTTCAAACTACAACAAATACATACATATAAAAAAAAATTTTTTTTTTTTTTTTTGAAAATTTAAATTACACTTTAAACCACCCTTTCAACAACAACAATTAGAAAAAAAAAGGCCACCACAACAAACTTAATAAAGGCGTCACTGTTAAAATGCAGCATTCTAAAAATAACATTTAAAAAACCGAGAGAGAGAAAGAAGAAAAAAAAAAAATAAAGAGGAACAACTTGCTGCTAATATTTCGCGTCAGGTCTGCTGTCATACGCAGCGTGGCGCCTGTCTTCTTTCCTCCTCCCATAATAATTTCTGCACAGTCTGCTGCTCGGCCTTCCTTCTTTTTTGCATTCCCCCTCCAAGAAAGAGGGAAGGGGGAGGCCATATTTATAAAAATGTAATCTTTCATGTTAATAGAATCGCGTGCCCTTGAGTGCCTCCTTCCCTCCCTCTGGGTTGGGCAGGTGTTTCGTTCTGACATGCTTCTGCAAGCATTGGAATAGCATAAAGCAATATGGCTTTTAGCAGTGATGTTTTTCAGTGAGGGAATAAATAGACGTAGCAGAGGCGTACTCATATGTATAAATGTTTTAGACATCTACAGGTGTTTCTACATTATTGATTTGTGCTTAATGTGTATTAATTTATAAAAATGTATATAGTATATATTGTTTTTTGTTTTATTTTATTCCCCAAAGAACTAACTGCAGATTGTTTTTATAAATTGATATTTTATATTTAAATTAATGTAGTAATGATGGCATTATAATGTAAGAATGTAGTATTATGATATAATGCAATAATTTAGTAATGATGGTAATTTAGAGGAATATTGAGTGAATTTAAACTAGAACAATAGTTTAATTACTTGGTACTATTTCAGTATTGTTTCTTGGTACTAGTTCAGTACCTATTTGCTAAAAGTATGGCTTTTAGCAAATAGGTTTTTTAGTGAGGGAATAAATAGACCTAGCAGGGAATACAGACTTAGTCATATATAGATGTTTTAGATATATACACGTGTTTTTGCATTTGATTTGTAAATATGTTTAATGTGTAGCAATTTATAAAAATAATGTATATCGTTGGAATTTTTTTGCATTTTTTTCTCCTAAGAATTAACTGCAGATTATTTTTATAAATTGATTTTCTTTATATTTAAATTAATGTACAAATTATGATAATTATAATGCAGTAATGATGATAATTTAGAGGGAAATTCAGTGAATTTAAAGTAGAATAATGGTTGAATTGCTTCTTACGATTTCGGTATTGTTTCATTTAAAAGATATATATATAATTATAATATATATATACATATATATATATATTATAAAACTGCAAATCATTCTGTATACGTTCTGTATACAGATTTTCGTCATGTTTGTATTAATATTTATTGATTATTTTCCACAATTGTTTCAACAAACCCGCAAGAAAATTCAAAATTATGCAAGATTAAAAGTTATTTTAGAAATAAAATATTGTAAATATTACACAGTGGAAAAAAATATTATTAGAAAAAATAATTTTATGCATAATAATAAATTTATTTTTAAAAAAAGAATTTTTGCAAATCACAAAGAAAATTAAACATTGATAATATCAACTTACAAAAATCGAATAAATAACTAAAATAATAAATAGGAAATTAAATAATAACCAAACACGGAAACTAAATAGTTTATATTATAGATATAAACTATTGAAACACTATTTTACTATTAAATACTATTTTACTATTATTATAATTAAATATTCAAATTTCATAATATTCAGTTTATCATTTTATTGGTAATGCTTGACTTTTAAAAATATTAAATTCATAATTTTGAGGAAATAATTTTATATTAATTAGTAAAAAAATGTTATTATTTTTTAAGAAGTTTAAAAATCTGGTTGTTGCTAATAATTTATATTGAAAAAAATTGAAAAAATTAGTGTAAGCAGTACTATAAAATATATAATGCATTGAAACATTATTTAATACTTTTAAAGATTATTTCATGCTTCTTTAAAAAAAACATATATTGAACAGACTAAATACAACTTGAACCAAAATAATTTTCAAGAAAAGTAAACCCTGAATTTCATTTATCAAAAGTATGAATTTTCAAACGGTAAAAGGAGAAAACTTTAAATCTAATATATCTTATTTCACACAGATATCGCTTATTTACAAAAATATCACTTATTTTCCAATCAATCATTCGTTTATTAATATTTTAAGTAAATGAAGAACTAAAATAACTTCCACATTTGATCAATCTATATAACATTTTAACTTAATAAAAATATACATTGTACTTAATATATATTTTATCAAAACATATTATATTTTGTATTTGAAATTTAATATACTAAATTTAAAATAAAACAATTTCGTTTCAAAATATATTTTATCATTAAAATGTGTGTTTTCCCCCTTGGAAATATTATTATTGAATAAAAATATTTTATTTGAATTCCATAACATTTGTGAAATAATACAGATTTGTGAAATATTTTGTCTAAGGGCTTATTGTACTATCTCAGTAAACCCTATACAATATCCAAAATGGTATACTACCATAAATTTTTTAAATTACATAATATTTCTGTATTAATTATTATCACTTATCTAACACCATAAAATCATGAAATTTTCTATTCATTTTATCCTACAAATATACTTAGTTGTTGTAGGTACGTTATAAAATCTGGTGATTGTTCCATAAAACGTCTCTTTGATAAATTATTGAAGATGATGAAATTTTATAATAAAACAATATAAAGTCTGATAAATTATTTTTTTATAATTTATATCAACATCTAAAAACTTTTTAATGTATAAAAATCAATAAACTAATTATGTATAGAGCTCTGGATATAATTCTCTGGAGCACAGGGTTCTGGTTCAAATTCGGGGTTAGCGGTTCGGAATCCACTTTAATCTGTACGTCCCAGTCGAATATGATTGCACAGCTTTAGGTGTAGGGCTGACAACCCTACTTCTTAAAAAAAAAATATCATGATTCTGAATCTGCGAGTAAATAGACGGCTTTGCCCCTTGAGCTGTTGCGCCAAGAAGAAGAAGAATATTCAATATTCATTCCTAGAGCTCTGTGCCACAGGTTTCAGGTTCAAGTCCATGCAGTACCATGAAGATTTGTAGTGGTTCGGAATCCACTTTTAATCGTAGATCCCAGTCTAATATGACTGTACAACTTTAAGCGTAGGGCTGACAATCCTACCCCGTAAAAAAAGAAACATCGCATGTTGCGGAATCGCAGACGGCCTTGGCCCACCATGGGATTATTGCGTCAAGTAGAAGATTCAAATTCCAAGCGCTCTATGCCACAGATTTCAGATTCGGGCCATGAATGTTTTCAGTGGTTCGAAATCCCCTCTAAGCCGTAGGTCCCAGTCTAATGTGTCTGTAGAGCGTTAAGGTTGACAACCCTAACCCGTAAAAAGAAAGCATCTCATGTCTCAATGCCTTCCAGTAGACAGACGGCTTTGGCCCACCATGTTCTTCTTAGGGCTGTTGCACCATTAAAGAAGAAGAAGAATTACGTATAACGTAGAAAATAAATAAATAAAACATAAATACAAGTATGTAATCGGATGAGGGTAAGGTTTAAAGCAGAAAAATTGAGACATTCTAAGTAATTTAGTAGGCATTTATCTATGGTAGCTTAAATATAGCTGAGGTAAATTATAAAAAGCTTTCTGTACAAGTGAGTGGTAATTTATTCGTAGACAAAAATGACTCAAGAGAGATAATTCATTATTAGCTATTCTCGTTTCATGCTATAAATATGAAACCATTTTTTTTTACCCGGCTAGACTTTTAAAATTATTACAGTAGTCTGGCAATGAAAGACTTTTGGAAAGTAATCATAAAACTTTTTCTTTTTTGCTATCATAAACATAACTTCCATAAGATAAACAGTGAACACGACGTGGAATAAAAAGAGGCAACTCATATGTTCGTAGATTACTCTTCTGTAAACTTTTCCAGAAAAGATATTTAGAAAAAAAAAGAGGACAAGAATAATAAAAATTAAGACAAGAAGCCGTAAAAAAAAATTTTTTTTTTTTTTTTTTTCCCGTCATATTTACATTTTCTCTCCAAAAAATGAGTTTCCGTAAATATACGACTCGAGGGAGGGGGGAGAGAACTTGCAAAGGTAAGAAAAATGTAACGAGAGAAAAATGCCAATTCTATATGTGGAACGAAACAATATGGTTCATATCTGCCGCGCTCATCTCATTTAGGTAGACAAGTTATTTTTGATGTAATACCTCCGTAAAAAATAGCAGGAAACTCTGCCTCAGATATGTAAACAGTTGCCGACAGTGTCTTGGGGGAGGGGTGCAGGGACATTAAGACGTGGAAATCAGCGCCGGGTGCCGCCATTGAAGTGACATATGCGAGCTTGCGGAAGATGCACAAAAAAGAAATGGTACCTGTTGCGCTTGGCTGCGGCTACTGTGCAGTTATGGGGAGGAATCCGCGCGAGAGCGATGACTTTATAAGTGATACGGATGAGGCGCGGTGAGGCTGAGGAGAGGCGTAAACTTGTGACTCGTCTATTATTTCTGCAGCAAATGCATTGCAGGGAGAAGTTTCGTCTATTATTTCTGCAACAAATGCACTGCAGAGAGAGGCTTCACAAAGTCAACTTCAACTACTCTAAGTCTTGACTTGTTACCTATAAATATATGGATATTGCTTTGGGGAACAGGGTCCGCGGCTTCCTTAACCGGCTTCAAGTTAGGGAATTTTCTTTGCTCTCTGTAATTTAAAGTTTTCTTTCACGGGCTTTTTTATGACTGTAAGTTTGTATCCATAACTTTAAAAAAAAATTGCTTCAGTTTTTTTATGCATAGCTAGCTTTTTTCACGATAGATCCATGGCAGTGAGATTGAATCAAATAATGATTCAAGATTTTTAAGTAGAAAATATGTTAAATAATTTCAAAATTTTCAGCGCTTCAGTTCGACTCATACAAGATTTGAGAAACTCAAAACACATTCATAAAGCTATGTACAAAAATAAATAAAAAATAACATCAAAAAGGAGAAAGAAAGAATAAGATAGAAAAAGATAACTTTCATGTTCAAAACAATGTAAATAATCTGCTGACTGATAGATACTGGTTACCTATGAAATCTAAAATACAATGAAAGAACATAACGCATTATCATAACAATCTTTAAGAAAAAAGCCTTTAGGATTTCAAACTATTTTCTTTTTAAAAAAAATATCGTTTTTACTTTTACGTTTTACTCTCACCAGGCTATTTTTGAACAATTTTACATTCTTTAATTATATAATTATTAGCAAATGGAATGAACTTAATTAAATATTATGTGTAAAAACCCTTGAAAAGAAATTTAAATTAGTATTATTTTTAAAAAAACTCGTCAAAGAAATCTGAATAAATCAATAAGAATAGCTCGTGAAAGAAATTTAAGAAAAAGAAAAGAAAACAATTAATCGGCTTAGCTGATATACAGGTAAACCATAAAATTTTGAATTTATTGTAAACAAAACGCATAACAGCAGTCTTAAGCAAACAAAGGAAATACAATATCAATAAATCGTATTCAGAAAATAAATTATGTTCATTAGTTATCATTCAAAATTAAAAAACGAAAACAGATTTAAAAAATTTAAAAAAAATTGATTTTCAAGCGATTTTATACAAACGCATCAGAAAGAAATTAGAAATAAGAAGTAAACAAATATAAAATTCCAAAAGATTTTGCACGATAGCACATCAACGAAATTTAAAGAAAAATAAAAAACTACAGAATTTCAAATGATTTTATACAAAAGCACGTGAAAGATATTTTAAGAAAAATAATAAACTATAGATTTCCAAACGATTTTATAGAGAAGCACGTAAAAGAAATTTAAAAAATAAAAATTATAGATTTCCAAACGATTTTATAGAGAAGCACGTAAAAGAAATTTAAAAAATAAAAATTATAGATTTCCAAACGATTTTATAGAGAAGCACGTAAAAGAAATTTAAAAATAAAAATTATAGATTTCCGAACGATTTTATAGAGAAGCACGTAAAAGAAATTTAAAAAATAATAAACTATAGATTTCCAAACGATTTTATAGAGAAGCACGTAAAAGAAATTTAAAAAATAAAAATTATAGATTTCCAAACGATTTTATAGAGAAGCACGTAAAAGAAATTTAAAAATAAAAATTATAGATTTCCAAACGATTTTATAGAGAAGCACGTAAAAGAAATAAAAAAAAATTAAAAACTATAGCTATCCAAACGATTTCATACAGAAACACGCAAAAGAAATTTAAATAAAAAAATTAAACAATTATAGATTTCGAAACGATTTTATACAGAAGTACGTAAAAGAAATTTAAAAAATAAATAAATAAATAACTATAGAATTCCAAATGATTTTATATAGATACAAGTGAAAGAAATTTAAATAAAAAATAAAAACTATAGATTTTCAAACGATTTTATACAGAAGCATGTAAAAGAATTTAAAAAAATAAATAACTATAGAATTCCAAATAATTTTATATAGAAACAAGTAACAGAAATTTAAAAAAAAAAACGAATAAAAAAAACCAATAGATTTCCAAACGATTTTATAAAAAATCAAATGAAAAAATTTAAATAAACCAATAAGAATAGCTCGGGAAAGAAATTTAAAAAAATAAGAAACATTGAAAGTGATAAAGGACACGAAAAAAATGATCAAGGACATGAAAACTGACCAAGGACGCCAAAAACTGATTCAGAAAACGAAATACCCCGCTCCCCAAAACAATGACTACAATTTAATGGGTTATGATCCTATGTATGTTATTTACGTATTTGATAACTAAATGGTACATGCTTATTTTACCAACAATTCGGTAAATGATGATTACGATAAATACTGATGAATTTCGATTACACATAATTAAAGTGGTAATAGATAAATTATTTCATTTTTTTCTGACATCCAAGCGTAATGATCATGAAAAGTATTTTGAAGCAGCTTTCGCCATTGTATGAGGCGAGAGCCTAAAAAAAGTATAACATTGCATTGTTCGATCCATTAGGTAAATGGGGCGCCCATGGTGATTTGCGCCACATCCGTCATGCTTATCTCACGTATCGGAATCCTTCAACAGGTGCTACGAACAGCGCCCCGCTCCTGATAAATTAGGGAAAAGAATCAGATGCCAGCCATCAGTTATTTAGCTTGGCTCCTGCCTCGTTCGATTCCCACACCTTCAGAATCCAATTACATGCTATTTTCGTTCGAAACATCGTTTGCTACTGTTTCAGCAAACGACTCCACACGGAGCGAGGGTGGGCAGGTAATCTTCATACATCAAAAAAAAAAAAAAAAAAAAAGAATAAAAAAATAAAAAAAGGAACGAAGGAAGGTGAAACTTATTAAGTGAAGGCAGTTCCATTAAAAACATGTTTTTTAAAGGGGGTAGTCCGAAATCGTTTGCAAAGTGCAGCGATGTCAAAACACAAAAGAAAACTGAAGGGGGGAAGAACATTCCCGTGTCTGCAGAAAGGCGCAAATGAGTTAAGGGGGCGAAGGGGGGGGTGGAGGGGGGATCGAGAAGAAGGAGAGAGTTATTAATAGTTCCCTGCGGTTGGGCCCGAGATGAAGAGAAATATTCGAGACAGAAGAATGTTTCTGAATGACTTCCAAGCTTTTTCCTGGCTAAAAGACGTGAGTAATAACTTTTAGCAGCTGAAAAGGTTTATGAAGAGTCGGTAAACACAACTTGTCACATTCCTTTATTAGAATAAAAGTATGAAAATATAAATACATTCATTTTAAAGCTGAAGAGTGTGTTTTCAATTTCACGGAAAGGAGTTGTTATTGCCAAATTCCGTTTTAGAACAGCGACTACTGAAGGTTTATTTAAACCACATACTCTTTTTCTCAACAAGATTTAAATGAACTCTTTTATTAACTAATGATCAAAAGACAACTTGTCACATTCCTTTATTAAAATAAAAGTATGAAAATATAAATATATTTATTTGAAGTTGAATGGTATGTTTTCAATTTCACGGAAAGAAGTTCTTATTGCCAAATTCCGTTTTAGAACAGCGATTACTTGAAGGGATTATTTAAACCAGCATACCGTTTTCTAACATGATTTAAATGAATTCTTTAATTAACTAATGATCAAAAGACAACTTGTCACATTCCTTAAATAAAAGCATGAAAATATAAATACATTTATTTGAAGTTGAATAGTATGTTTTCAAATTCACGGAAAGAAGTTCTTATTGCCAAATTCCGTTTTTGAACAGCGATTACTTGAAGGGATTATTTAAACCAGCATACCGTTTTCTAACATGATTTAAATGAATTCTTTAATTAACTAATGATCAAAAGACAACTTGTCACATTCCTTAAATAAAAGCATGAAAATATAAATACATTTATTTGAAGTTGAATAGTATGTTTTCAAATTCACGGAAAGAAGTTCTTATTGCCAAATTCCGTTTTTGAACAGCGATTACTTGAAGGGATTATTTAAACCAGCATACCGTTTTCTAACATGATTTAAATGAATTCTTTAATTAACTAATGATCAAAAGACAACTTGTCACATTCCTTTATTAGAATAAAAGTATGAAAATATAAATATATTCATTTTAAAGCTGAAGAGTGTGTTTTCAATTTCACGGAAAGGAGTTGTTATTGCCAAATTCTGTTTTAGAACAGCGACTGCTTGGATTCTTTAAACCAGCATACTCTTTCTCAACAAGATTTAAATGAACTCTTTTATTAACTAATGATTAAAAGATAACTTGTAAAATTCCTTTATCGAAATAAAAGTATGAAAATATAAATGCATTCATTTAAAGCAGAGTAGCATGTTATCCGTGCTTTCAAATTCAAGGAAAAATGTTGTTATTGCCAAATTGCATTTTTGAACAGCGATTACTTGAAGGGATTATTTAAACTAGCATACTGTTTCCCATAAAGATTTAAATGAACTCTTCTATTAATTAAAGATCAAAATACGCCACATTCCTTTAATAAAATAAAAGTAACAAAACATAAATACATTATTTAAAGCTGAATATTATGTTTTCTATATTTTCAATTTTAAGGGAAATAATAGTTATTGCCGAATTTCATTTTAGAGCAGTGACTACTTGAAGGGATCATTTAAACCAGCAAATTGTTTCCTAACAGGATTTAAATGAACTTTTCAATTATCTATTGATCAAAAGACAAATTATTCACCAATCGAGCATATTAATTATTTATTGATTATTCAGACTTTAAATGATATATTATGGAATATGAAATTGTGATGCATTTAGTTAAATTTTTCACAACAGAGATTTAGAATTATCTGCAGACAGACTGCCTTGGCCCACCATGGAGTTGTGGCACCAATGAAGAAGAAGATTTAAAATTATAAAGTGGTTGAAAATGAAAGATACGGTTTAAGTAAAAAATTATAGACAGACTTTTATTTTATTTTATTTTTTAAATTACTATTTATGTTAACCACTAAAAAGGTAAACGTCGCACAGAAGAAAACTATTCGATTAAGTGTTGAGCTTCCGAATTAAGGTACCATAATTCAAAATCATGGTACCTTAGGAAACGGAATAGAAACAGAACTTATTACACGATCTATACCAAACCGAAAACTTCGACTATGTGGGGGATGTAAATCCGTAAACCTGAAAATTTCTCCAATGAGCTCAAGGAGCAAACTAAGAATTCACTAAGATGCCTTTATTTCTAATTGAGATGACAAAATGAGGGTGCATAAACATGCATACTTTCGAAAATCAGATAAATTTTTTACACTTATTAATTTTAAGTGTTTATTTATTTTCGAAAATTTTAACTGTTTATTTACTATTGAAAATCAGATACATTTTTTATACTTAATTTCTTTTACTTACTATTGAAAATCAGATAAATTTTTTATACTTAATTTTTTAACTGTTTACTTACTATTGAAAATCAGGTACATTTTTTATACTCTTTAGTTTTTTAAGTGTTTATTTATCTTTGAAAATCATGTAAATTTTTTATACTTATTTAGTTTTTTAAAGTGCTTATTTTAAAATTTATTTAAACTGTTTAAGAGAGATTACCTTTGTATAGAGCAGTTGTTATATAATTTTTGAAACATAACTTTTTATTTTACATATGGTTTAAGTATACATATCAGGAACTAAAAACTATAACAAGAAAAATCCAAAGAAAAGAATTATATCAAACTATGGAAAGTTTTATTTAGGATCATGTTATGCATACTTCCTGTGCATTTATAATTTGATTTTATACAGGAAACATTACCAGATAAATATAAACATGTTTTTTCCTGCGTCTTTCTTTTCGAGCCCCGATTTTCGAAGTAACAGACACATCCTTATAGTTTTGAATAAACCCCTTCCCCCTTTTGCAAAATCATATGAAAGGGGACTTTTATGAGTGGGGGGCATTTACAGACCGGAAAAGGGGGTTTCCGGTCAACAACCTCTCTCATCATGACGTAGAGAAAAAAAATTATTTTGCAAATGAATCAGAAGAAGAAAAATAACATAATTTTGTGAAAGTATTTGTCGAAAGTTTTTTTGTGACAATTGTTTGGTTGTTAGTTTGTACATGTTAAAAAGAAAATTGTTATCACATTATTATTGCTTCGCAAAGTTATGATGAATCCATATCCCATGATATATCATAACCTTTTTCTTTGTAAAATTTGATGAATCCATATCCCATGATATAATACATCAGGATATCATATCAATATTTCTTCCTAAAGCTATGAGGAATCTATTCCATGATATCTCATAATCATTTCTTCGCAGAATTCATATTCCATGAGATATCAAAACTATTTCTTTGTAAAGCAAACCATATTCCATGATATATCATAACTATTTCTACGTAAAGTTATGTGCAATCCATATTCCATGATATAGTTTAATTTTTTTATACATTTGTAATGAATTTATATATATATGTGTGTGTGTGTGTGTTGTATTGCAATTACAGAAAATTCCTATTCCGAAAGAAAAATGGATAATAAATAATTATTTATTAACTATAATTAAAGATAATATATGGAATAAGAATAAACTTTCTGACTGTTATATAGTACAGACGTTTTTATTTTTAATTTTTTGTAGAAATCTCTCAGAAATCACTTTTTCACAACACTGAAGCCAAGTATAAGGCGAAACATACTAATATCGCATATAGATACACACATAACTTTTTTTTACATATGGTTTAAATTTACATATCAGAATTCAAAACAATAGTAAGAGAAATGCAAAGAAAAATATTATTTCAAACTAATGAAGATTTTATTTAAATTATATTATACACACTTCCTGTGCATTTATAATTCAATTTTATACAGTAATATGATTTATTATCTTTCTATTCATATGATGATTATTTTTTTAAAGTTCAGTCCTAAGCATATAATTGATAAAATATTGTAAATAAATATATGTCCACAATTAATTGATTGGATATATATATAATTTAATTAGATGAAATAAGCAGTATTGATAAGGTTAGGTTCTTTTTTTAAATAATGTTTCTTAATTATTATCGAATTTCACATTAATTAAGAAAACGTTTTTAATTCCAGCGTCGTTTACATTTTATAAGAATGATAGGTGTTTCTCAATAGAAGAATAATTTGAAGTTGGTGAGCTGATTCTTCAAATATAGACGATAGATGGCGCTGCTAAAGAATTACAAATGGATGATTGAATCTTGGGGAATTTTCTAAAGTCTTTTTGACAGCTTTTATTTCTTTTAATAGAAAAAAAATGTATAAAAAATTGTAAATTCGCGTTAATATATCAAAAATTATTTGGATTCATGAATCATCTATTTTTTTTTTAATAAGAAGAAATACGGACAAATAATTTTTTTCTACTTAAAAATTACAATTTTATAACAAGTTTTATTGTTAATAATAAAAACTTTATGACGAATTTTAACGTGCTTCACACTTTTTTTTCTGCTTAAAAATTACAATTTGATAACGAATTTTAACTTTACTTTCACTTTTATTATTCTATATTTCATCACATTTTGGAAAAAAAATCCCACACATAAATAGAAAAATGCTTGTTTTAAAACTTTTCTTTTTGTATAATGAGTACATAATAAAAATTTAAAAATTAGAATTTTTTTATAAAAAATTAGAATATAAAATAAAATAAAGAATTTAACTGTTAAAAGAGGACAAGAAACTTTAATAATAATAATAATAATAATAATTAAAAAAATGTTATTATTATTATTATTAAAGTTTATAAAATGAAATAATTTCTGAAAATAACGGAAAGGTGGCAGTAAAAGGTGTTCTTATAGCTTTTCTTTGCTATTAAATATATAGACAAAATTGTTTCTCTGCTTCTTTGGCTTTGGTAATATTATTATATATAATAGGATTTACCGTTGGTATTTATTATGTATAATATACATAATATGATTTACCTCCGATACGACCAATTTGTATAATTTAATTCACTAATAACATCTAAAACTATTTTGAGACGATTTTTACATTCCTTGAGAAATGGTGTCGCATTTATTTGTACCTTTTTTCTTATTAAATTAAATATTCTATGACTTTGATATTATTTTTCAAATACATTAAAAACAGATTTTTCTAATTAAAAATTAAAGCATCTAGGTTATTAAGTTTAAAATAAAATATAAAATAATTATAATTAATAAATATATGTATAAATATATTATTACAATTAATAAATATATGCATTGATATCTAATAATGATTAGTAACAAGTGTTTATTTTCTATCATACAAAAAAAGTAAATCTCAGATTTTAAAAACGTAACGTAATAAATTTATTTTGAAATAATTGGTTAAAAATGAAACTATAAAAGAACAAGAAATATAGTTAGTACATTAGTGTCAGAGTTATTTAAAAGTTAAAAACCAAAAATCCCTTCAAAGCGTATGAGAAATTTCTATGCATTTCTATTTCTATGTCTATATTTCTATGACTTTTCATTTAATAACCAATGCTATTTCTGTCAGATGCAGTTTTACAATCATTAGTACAAGAAACTTTTATTTTATTGAGAACATAATCACCTGAAATATAGTTAATAAATTAGTTTCATAGTTATTTAAAAGTAAAAAATCAAAAATCCCTTCAAAGCGCATAAAAAATTTCTGTGTGTGTTGTACATTGAATATCCAATGCTATTTCTAGCAGTGCATTTTTATAACCATTGAGAATCAAACTTAACCAAAACAATAATAATTAGTAATTTAGTTTCATAATAATTATTCATAAAAAGTTATTATTATCCATATATTTATTTCTTCTATTATAATTCTTATAAAAATCAAAAATATTGGGAAAAATACAATGAATGATTTTTAAATGTTATTTTATATTAAAAAAATTTACTATTTGCTTTAAAGTGTAACAATTTATCCTATTATGAAAAGATAAAACTTTGGTTTTTCTTTACCTGCCTCTTGCCATATTTCTCTCTATCTCTCTCTTTTTAAATCAAGTAAAGTGTATTCTCTACCCAAATATACTTCATTTGCTCAACTAAGCATTCATCTAATTCCTGAATATCAACTCATTTATCTCCATTAAGTAATGAAACTAAACGAATAGAGAAAATATACCACAAAAAGGTGAATTTTTTTATTATGAATATATATATTTTTTTTATATTGGGAGTGGTTTTTTTTTAAATTTTTTTTTATAAAGAATGATTGGCTTTAGAGTGTAACAATCTATCCTCTTATGAAAAGACAAAACATTAGTTTTTCTTTAACTGCCTCTTGCCATATTTCTCTCTCTTTTGTTAAATCAAGTAAAGTGTATTCTCTATCCAAATATGCTTTACTAACTTTTTGCTCAACTAAGCATTTATCTAATTCCTGAATATTGACTCATTTATCTCCATTAGATAATGAAACTAAACAAATAGAAAAATACACTGCAAAAAAATTAATTTTTTACATTATGAATATTGATATTTTTTCTATGGTGAATATTATTTTTCTATAAAAAATAATTTGCTTTAAAATATAGTAATTTATCCTATTATGAAAAGACAAAACATTAGTTTTTCTTTACCTGCCTCTTGCCATATTTTTCTATCTATCTATATATATATTTATATATATATATATATTTGTAAAATATTATCTCTATCCGAATATACTTCATTTGCTCAACTAAGCATTCACCTAATTCCAGAATATCAACTAATTCATCTCCATTAGAAAATGAAACTAAACGAATAGAGAAAAACACTATGAAAGGGTGAATATTTTATATTATGAATATTATTTATATTTTTATATGGTGAATATTATTTATATTTTTTATATGGTGTATATTATTTATATTTTTATATAGTGAATATTATTTATATTTTTATATAGTAAATGTTATTTATATTTTTATATGGTGAATATTATTTATATTTATTTATATTATCATCCTCATCAGTGACACAACAGCTCCTGGTGGGCCAAAGTTGTCTGCCTACTGGCAGATTTCGAGACATAGCCCCTATGCTCAACGCTCTACAGTCATATTAGATTGGGGCCTACTGTTTAAAGTGGATTCCGAACTACTACAAACATCCATGTCCCCGGCGGAACTCGAACCCGAAACCTGTGGCATCGAGGTCCAGTGAGCTATGTTTCATACGCTAGTCACTCGGCCATCAGACCCCATATTTCTTTACGCGGTGAATATTATTTTTATAAAAAAATTATTTGTTTTAAAGTGTAATAATCTATACTATTATGAAAAGACAAAATATTCTGCTGTTACATACAATTCTTTACCTGCCTCTTGCCATATTTCTCTTTTTTTTTCTCTCTTTTGTAAATCAAGCAAAGTGTATTCTCTATCCAAATATACTTCATTTGCTCAACTAAGCATTCATCTAATTCCTGAATATCAACTCATTTATCTCCATTAGATAATGAAACTAAACGAATAGAGAAAAACACTACAAAAGGGTACTTTTTTTACATAGTTAATGTAAAATCTCAGTACCATAACAGAAAAAAATAACAGGACGAAAAAAAAAAAGTCTTTAAAAATGGGAATCCTAAAAGGATGTTACAGTTTCACTTCAATAATTAATGCCTAGATTTTTCCCTACCGTTGTTAATTCAAGCATGTACTGCTAATTTTCTACAAAAAGCGGAAAGAAAAAAAAAACACCATGATTAACTGGAACGCGCTCATTTTTAACGACATTTTAATCGACGCCTCCATGAATGGTTAATGAAGGTGGAGATCATACTTTTAATTTCGCTTGCTAATTAACCATTCTTAGTTTCGGCGGTTATGGTTAAATGAACCTTACAATATTTCGTAAAATGAATTGGCACGTAATGCGGCCTAAAAGGCCTTTTTTCGGGAATAGCTAATGGAATACAAAAAACGTTCCAGAGGTTCGTTAAATGATCCAGAGCATTATTTTTTCCAGTTTTTTCATGCATTTTTTTTTGGGTAAATGAGCAGGGCGAATTATTGAAACGAGCCATGAAGCCAAGGATGTAATCGTAGGAATGGTAATGAGCCAGGCAGTACAATATGCATAATGTAATCATGAAACGGAGTTGTTATCCAATACAAAAAGAAATATATTAGTGAAAGTACCACTTAACAAATAAAGCCATACATTCTTTTAATGTGGACTATTTGGAGAAGTATACCAAATGAAAAGTATTCTTAAAAATGTATGCACATGAAAAAAAATACACTTTAAAATCTTCGCCTTTACTTCAGCAAAATCAGTACATTCAAAGCTATTTATGTGGACAGAGACCGCATAAAAAATATCCTGAAACTTCATAAGTAACTATTAAATATATTGTTTGCAACACATAAAAAAAATTCTTTTATGTAGTAAATATGGATCGCATAAAAATGTCTCACATAGAGGATATGTAAATCAAAATCTCACAATGTAGCAGAAAATTGGTTTTTCACACAAGAAAAAATTGAATTGACTGGAAAGATAATAAGGAGGCCTGATATCCAAGTGACTAAACAAAACAAAGATAACATTTCACTCAATTCTAACCTCCAATCACCTTAATTCGTATTTGAATAAAATATTTGCATGGAAATGAATGAATTATTAATCTAATAATTTAAGTGAAATATTTATCCCTTTCAAGAACTGTATATACAATCTGTGCCTCTTCATCACAAAATCGTTAAAGTTAAAGAAAGCGAAAATGTTTTTCATTTTAATTAAATTAGTTATATCATCAGCTTGTGATTCAGTTTGAAGATAAGAACTACTTTGAAAAACTTTACATTTAGGAAATAAGGACACCGCAGCAAAATGGATTCCAAATTTCATCAGACACAGGAATTTTACTGTCAAACGGAGAAACACTGTATCGATGTCGTTCATAGAATCAAAAAAAGTTTATTATTCAAAATAGTATTAAAAAAATAGAGTTTACTGTTTCAAAATAGTAAAAAAAAAGAGTTTACAATTTCAAATTAATAAATTCACTATTCTTAGCATTTTTAGAACATGGTTCTCCTATTTTTATTTGCTCCAGTCACAGCGATTTTCAAAATCTTACTACATAATTTTGATTTTCATTCGCAACAGATCTCTCCAAATGGAAAAATAAAATAACCATAATTAAATAAAACCCATTCAAAATCCCACTCTTCCATGTACAGTTTATGTTGATCAGCTTTTCTTTCTAAAACAAATTTCCTTATGGTCATCCTCGCCTCACTCTAAATATCTTAAATCTGATAATTGTTTTCCCCAGTTGAAGCATATTATTTCTCTTCAGACTTTTTCCGCTAACCTTCTAGAAATTTTAAATATCAATTCTTCCTTAAAACTTATAATCTAGATAAAGTTAGTAAAAAGGATAAAAATTGCATTTCATCTAGACGATTTACACTTCGAAAACAAACAATTCCCACATCATACAAAGTACTTTTTGAACAATATAAACAGAAAAATTGGGAGAAATAAAGTTATTTTAGCATCTGACGCATCTAAAACACATTCAATAGCATTCATATTTTCATCTAATAGCACTAATATTATATATTCAGAACCACTAACAAACATCCTGCCACAGCCAGGATTCGAATCCGAAGGCCGTGGTACCAAAGGTGAGAGCTCTAGCTAATTAGACATCAGATTAGGCCTAGATTTGATTAAACTTTATCTCTGATGTATTCACTCTGCAATAAATCAGAAAGGAGGAACGTATTCTATTTTAATACATAAAATAGAGAAATAAATTACAAAAATGCTTATAGGTACAAGGATTTATTATATTCTTGTTTATTGGGTATGTTCACTGTTGTCTATTGCAAAGCTACACCAATTATTAGTTTCACCCGAAAATAACAGACAATTGGGGTTATTTCAGAGTTTTATATACATTTCCATAGCTTATAGTTGTAATACAGTTGATTTACAAATTCATTTTAATTATTTATTCATCTTATAACTTGTTTTTCTTCTTTTTATTTCGGTGGGTTGTTTGTGAGCTGCTCTATTCATAAGTGGAACATGAGGCCCACCGATGTTGAACCCAAAAGTTTTAACTGGTTCTATCTAGTGGCAATATAAGTAATTTTTTTTATTTAATTGATAAAGAGGAAAATAAAGGACTTAAATTGGAAAAATAAGAAGAATATCAAATTTTTAAAATGTCCTATGGATTTTGTAGCCCATAACCCACGTACGTACGGGCCAAATGTGAAAGCTCCAGGTTGAATGTTATCAATTTGGATAATGGACAAATAGAATTTCAGTCTCACGGAGTTTCTGCCCAATATCACAACGTTTTAGAAAATTTTACTCATAAAATAACTTTGGAAGTGTTGAAATTTAGCTGATTACATATAATCTCAGGAATTAGGGATTCTTGATCTCTTGGCCAGCCATTGGCGAACATAAATCTCAAAGCTTACGTCAAATTAAATAAAGCCAAGTTCTTTACATTAGCAATATTTACAGCTGGAAAGCTAAATAGGTTATGTAGATAAAGACATGACTAAAGATTAATAATATGACTTAATACTTAAAGAATAATAAATACGTAAAGAATACATGTTTCTACAAAATGAAAGCTATACATGATTTTCAACTATTGATCAGAATTTTTTTATTGCGTTTTTCAATCATTTTCTCTGAGGAGAATTCTTTAGCAGTTTTTATATATAAGTTTTATAAACCATGATCATAAATAAATTTCAACAAAATTGATATAACTCAATAATAGATAAATTTTAAATTGCTGAATTTTAAATCGTTATATTTGACTCATCCTTTAGATTACACATAAAAATCAACAAAAGGAAATTCGGTGCCATCAGCATTGAAATCACAATGCATTTAGAAATCTCATCCACACAAACGATATGCGATAAATTATGGATATTTTTTTTGCTGCTGGGAGACGAGAAACCCAGCAAGGTCCACAACCTCGGGAACTCATCTTTTGTACCCATCCCAAAAATCAGCAGAACGAAGCGTACAAAAGAATGTCAAACATAACGCCCTCGCGTTGACAGTCGCTTCCCATTTACTTCTGTGTTTGTGCATTTACACGCATATATCTCTTCTCTCTCTCTTTGTTGGTTTTTTGGCAGCCACCAGCGCACCCCCGCACAACCCAAAAGATAAAAAAAAAGAGAACTACACACGGCAGGGTAGTGGGTAGGGGGTGGGGGGGGGATGAGATGGAAAGGAAAGGTAGGTATGATACAACAGATGCGGCGCGTCAACAACAAGCGCATAAAAATCTTTCTTCAGCTGTTAGCAGCTGTTTTCGTCCCTCGAAGTCCGCGCACAACGTACGGACAGACGCTCCGAGCCATGGCACTGTCTGTCTGTCTCTTTCGATGACAGTAATCGCGAGCATTCGCTTGTGTGTGTGTGTTTGTGTTTTCTTCTGCTGTGGCAGGGGATGGTCCTGTCTTTTGGTTACTGAAAGGAACTCTCAAAAGGGGGATGGCGAAGAAGAAACAACTGTGGAACAGTTGGGGTTGATACGTCTAACTCATAACCATCTCTAAGTTCCAGCCTTCTCAGTTGTTGTTTCTTAAATATTATTCTAAAAATTGTTATCATAATCAAGTGTGTTTCTACGTCCTATAATATCATAAGACTTTGCTGCATATTATTATTCTGGGAAGTACAACAATGTTGATAAATAATATTACCAAGCAATATTATTTATTGCTATTCATCAACTACTAAATTTGATTGATGGAGTGCAATCCATAAACAGCCAACAAAAAAAAAGTGGCTTGTTTACATAAAATTGTAAAAATAAAATTTTAAAAGGATTTATGAATCAATAGGACACCAATTAGTGTGTATTCTGGGCATATATTAGATAAAAATTTAATTCCAAAACATACATACTTCTATAATATCGTAAGATGTTTCTGCATATTATTGTTCTGGGAAGTACAGCAATGTAGATAAAAAATATTATTTGTCAATATCTAAAATTGATTGTAGCTTGTATGCAATCCATTAACAATCAACAACAAAATTCGTTTTTTTACATAAAATGGCAAAAATAAAATTTCAAAGGGATTTATAAATAAAAAGGACACGATTTAGTGTGTATTCTGGGAATAAATTTGATAAAAACTTAATTTCAAAACATACATATTCCTATAATATCGTTAGACGTTGTTGCATATCATTATTCTAAGAAGTACAGCAATGTTGATAGAAAATAATGTTTGACAATAACTAAAATTGATTGATGAATTGATGGATCGACTAAAAATCAACAAAAAAAAAATGGTTTGTTTACATAGAATTCGAAAAAATAAAATTTCAAAAGGAGTTATGAATAAATAGGACACGAATTAGTGTGTATTCTGGGCATAAATTTGATAAAAATTTAATTCCAAAACATACATAATCCTATAGCATCGTAAGACGTTGTTGCATATCATTATTCTAAGAAGTACAGCAATGTAGATAAAAACATTGTTTGACAATAACTAAAGTTGACTGATAGATTGTCATTCTTTATCCATTAGCAATCATAATAAATTGATTGTTTACATAAAATTGGAAAAATAAAATTTCGAAAGAATTTATGAATAAATAGGACACCATTTAGTGTGTATTCTTGGCATATATTTGGTAAAAGTTTAATTCCAAAACATACATACTCCTATAATATCATAAGAGGTTGCTACATATTATTATTCTGGGAAGTACAGTTACGTAGATAAGAAAAATAATAATAACAGCAATAACTAAAATTGATTGTAGCTTGCATGCAATCCATCAACAATCAACAACAAAATTCGTTTTTTTTACATAAAATAGGAAAAATAAAACTTAAAAAAGATTTATGAATTAATTTCTATCTCCTACCGTATATGTATATAATATCGTAAGACGTTATTGCATATTATTATTCTGGAAAGTACAGCAATGTAGATAAAAAATATTGTTTGACAATAACTAAAATCGATTAATAGATTGCAATCCATTAAAAATCAACAAAAAAATTGGTTTGTTTACACAAAATTGGAAAAATAAAATTTCAAAGGGATTTTTGAATTAATAAGCACGAATTAGTGTGTATTCTGGGCATAAATTTGATAAAATTTAATTCCAAAACATACATACTCCTATAATATAAGACGTTGCTGCATATCATTATTCTAGGAAGTACAGCAATGTAGATAAAAAATATTGTTTGACAATAACTAAAATTGATTGATGGATTGCTATCTAAAAACAATCAACAAAAAAATTGTTTTGCTTACATGAAATTGAAAAAAATTAAATTTCAAAAGGGTTTATAAATAAATAGGCCACAGTGTGTATTCTGAGCATAAATTTCTTGATAAAAAATTAATTCCAAAATATACCATATTTATATATTTTGATATAATCACTTACATTGATGTTGGTTTAATTAATTAATTAATTTAATTAACCCGCCTTTGATATAAAATCATTTGATGCTTCACAAATTGTGTGAAATATTTAATTTTCATCAATTTTCGACAGAATGGAAAATTATTAAATCTTGAAAAAAATCTGTATAAAGATAATTAAATTTTCTTTATATTATTGCTTATAAGCTTAAAAATGTAATTAAAATTCCAGCTTATAAATAACAATAAATTTTGGAAAAAAAATTATGGATCTCCAATTTTTTTAGTGATCTTCAATATCATTAAAAATTTGCAAGGACTATATCGTTAGAATTGCAAGAACTATAGCTTTTGAAATGCTATTAAAAAATTTTTTCAAAAACTTAAGAAATTCTTTTTGGCAAATTGTTCAATTTTATTTTTTATTTTTAAACTCAGTACATGTTGATTTAAGTTAATTAAATTTTGTAGATTCAAAACAATTATATTTTAATTTAAATAAAACTGCCAAATAATATTAAAGTTAGAATAAACTATTACGCATTGGAACAACTACACTGAAATTAATGATAAAGTATTACAGAATCATTACGCTCTAGAAAAACCGTCAAAGCAAAAGCTCTCTAAATCGATACAAAACTGTCAAATCCTATTAATGTTAATATAAACTATTATGAACAGGAACAACTACATTGAAATTAATCAAATATTCTATCAACATTTCGCTCTAGAAAAATCGTCAAATCAAAAGCTGTCTAAATCTAAGCAAAACTGTCAAATCATATTAATGTCAATATAAACTACTGTGAATTGGAGCAATTACATTGGAATTAATATAAATCAATCAATCATCCTCAAATATTCTACCAACATTTCGCTCTAGAAAAATCGTCAAAGCAAAAGCTGCCTAAATCTAAGCAAAACTGTCAAATCATATTGATGTTAATATAAACTACTGTGAATTGGAACAATTACATTGGAATTAATATAAATCAATCAATCATCCTCAAATATTCTACCAACATTTCGCTCTAGAAAAACCGTCAAAGCAAAAGCTGCCTAAATCTAAGCAAAACTGTCAAATCATATTGATGTTAATATAAACTACTGTGAATTGGAACGATTACATTGAAATTAATATAAATCAATCAATCATCCTCAAATATTCTACCAACATTTCGCTCTAGAAAAATCGTCAAAGCAAAAGATGTCTAAATCTAAGCAATACTGTTAAATCATATTAAGGTTAGTATAAAATATTATGAATTGGAATAACTAAATTTAAATTAATGATCAAACATTGTACCAATATTTCTCTGTAGAAAAACCAAAACTATTATTTACTGGAGAAAAAGTATGAAATTTAGAAAGGCTACCAAGAGTACCTTATTTCAAGACATTTGTTGACAATTTATGTGCCCTGATCATAGATTATACGATTAATGCATATTTAAACATCGACAATTTTCACTTTTCTTTAAATTATTGTTTACAAAATATTCATCATAAAATATTGGCTTTATTTAAAAGGTTGCTGAATAAGAACATGGATAGAATCTGACTTTCCACAACCCATAGGTTACACTTCTGCATCGTAGTATTTTATGGAGCGTGTGGCCTTATCTCCCTCGAACATTTTTGTGCACTAGGGGAGAGGGAACTGTCTACAGTGTTTCTGTAATGTTTCCGACCAAAATGTTGTTATCGACATTGATCGCATGAGATACTGCATCTTTCTCTTTACAATCTCTTGGTGATTGCCTCTATGATAAACAATAATTGGATGGACTGAAGCCTTCTGGGGGGATTTCCCAACACAATATGTTGATGGTACTAAGTGGCAGGTAATGGGGGAAAAATGCCTTTTCCAAATCGAACTTACTAACTGGACTTTCCAACAGTTAGAAATTAAATATTTTTCAGTTGATGCATATATAAAGAAAAGATGTTCTTCATATTTGAAACTCGAATTTTGGAAAGAAAAAAATTAAAATTTTCCTTTTGCAATTTAAAATGAAAACATTGAGAATTATTAACAATTTTTTTATAATAAGTGATGCCTGATTTTAAAACCCATCTATTTATTTATATTTTGTTTTATGATAACTATTCACAGTATCAAATATAGTGATAAAACTTTTCCTCTACTTAAAAATTCAGTAGTAATAACTATACATTTATAAAAAGATTTATCCATAACATAAGCAAATAATGTATTTTTTACTATATTGCTGTTTAATTGGATTTTTCAATAATCTCAAAATGTTGTTGTTGTGACTAATCCTCAGTGTCTGGCAGCACAGGATGGACACCCCATGAGTAGTCTACTCCTCTATGGAGAGGAAGAAGGGCAGCTTCTGTTGAGATCAAGTAGTCGTAGGTAGAAGTGTGACTTGAAGAATGAGGGCAGTGCCTTTCGTGAGGACTTTTAGGGAGAACTACCCGTATACGCGTATTTTATGTGAGAAAACCCGGAAAACTCCCACTGACTAACGAGGAAGTAGCTGAACATCACAAACGATATCGAGTCTCCGCGTATTTGAAACAGTGTCTACAATAACGCCGCCAGCGGATTGAACCTCAGCCCTAATGCTCACCAGTGGCTCCCGTTACCACTGAGCCACGAGTCGGACAGTCTGAAAATTTAATCTTAAATTAATAAAACTTAATCTCTTATATATTTTATTTTTCGAATATTTGAGAATATAATAATAATATTTTTGAAAACAGAAATAAGGAGTTTGAAACGAATTACTTTAACATATTTCAATTCGTAATTTTGTTACTACTATTATAAATAGTAATTAGATGACATTTTTATGAATAAATACTAAGTAATAATTGAATATTTTAGTGAAATAAATATTTGTTATAATTTTTTTAATCGAATAGTTTAATGAATTTCATTTAATTCTTTACAAAAACTGCATTTTTTTTTTTTTCTTCGTTCTGATGGAATAAAGAAAAATCACCTTATTCACCTAATCATTTCACTTAATAAATTATCTTAATCTTTATCTTATCACTTTATCCACTTAATCACTTATTTACTTATACTTCAGATGATGATCACCTTATTTGAAGATACTAACTATTTTCACTACTTATACTATAAAACAAGCAATAAAGTATTATTGAATTGCCATGATAGTAATTAAAAAGCCATTGATTACCAACAAAAACAGATGATATTCTAGACATGAAAACAAATGAAAATGAAAATAAAAATTCGCGGAATTATTAATGAGACAGGGAGCAGTGTGTGCTCATCCATCGGCTCGGTGAAAAGGAAAACAAAATGTGAGGGTGGAAAGTTCTTAAACAAACGGAATTAATAAATTAACCGGGAACTCGTGGAGGCCTCTAATCCAGCGGAAAGTCTAAAGTAAAATCAATTTATCAGCGTTAGTTGGAGCAAGTCAAACACTATCGCGGACATGTTGACTTCACTTCTCTACCACAACCATGACTGAAACATATTCCCCTGGGATGTCTAGGGGGACTGAAAAGCTGGAAGATAGAATTACGTTTAGTTTCGGAGTTGTAAATGAAAAATGTACCGACACAATTTAATAAATAATTTTCAGATACCTAAGAGTATTTTGAGTAGCAGTTAGTATAGTAGCACTGTATTTAAGAAATTTAAGTGAATAAACAAAACAAAAAATTGTCTGTATACATATTAGGAAGATTAAAAATACTTGAATTTAATCTCAGAATCTGTTAATTACATTATTTATTAAATTGTATCAGTGCATTTTAATATAAAATGTGTATGTTGTAAGACATTTTATATACATTTTAATATAAAATGTATTGGTACAATTTAATAAATAATTTTGAGATACCTGAGAGTATTTTGAGTCGCAGTTAGTATAGTAGCATCATATTTAAGAAATTTGTATGAATAAAAAAATTATCTCTCTCTCTATATATATATATATTAGGAAAGATTAAAAATACTTGAATTTAATCTCAGAATCTGCAACTCAAAAAACAAATTTATAATAATAATAAAAGCAATTTTTTTTTCATATTAAAAGGGTTTTATAAAATGTACTGACACAATTTCATAAATAATTTGAGAATCATGAAAGTATAGTACAGTATATTTAAGAAATTTAAGTAATGAGAAAAATTTTCTATATATAATAATGAAGATTAAAAATACTTGAATTTAATCTCAAAATTCGTTTTTCAAATAACAAATTTATGATAATAAAAGCAATTTTTTTTTTTCATTTCAAAGTTCTTATGAAATAAATTAAAAGCTTTTATAAAATGTACAGACACAATTTAAGAAATAATTTTGAGATACCTAAGAGTATTTTGAGAGGCAGAATAAATTATATATACTAATTGACAAACTAGCCGATTAAATAAAAGGTGTTTTTCCTAATATTCTCTTACGAAAATAAAGATAGAATAAAAATGTTTTTTCTAATAATTTACATAACACTATTTATATAATAATAATACTTCGTAATGATAATTTTCTGAATTTTTAGCAAACAAATATTAATTCAACTATTGCACATTAGAGTAAATTATATAAACTAATCTACAACAAAGCTTATTGAACAAAGGGAGAAATTAATTTTATCCAGATGATACCCAAAGAAGGTCCAGTTTCAAAAATAATGAAATAGGGGAAGAAAAACATTTAATTACCGAAGAGTAAAATGAATGTATCAACAATGATTCATCATCATTATCATGGTGGCCAAAATCGCTTGCCTAGATTTAGAGACAGGAGATATTTTTCTTTTTACCGGGTAGGGTTGTCAACCCAATGCCCAAACCACGTATTAGACCGGTTTAAAGCGGATTCTAAACCCCTACAAACATCTATAGCACCGCTGGAACTTGAACCCGAAACCTGTGGCACCAAGCGCCAGTCACTCGACCATCATTCCCCACGCTGTGCATTCGCTTAATGGTAATTAAACATAAACTACTTGAGATTTTTCTTATTTGAACTATTTCATTCAAACTATTTAAGATTTGTCACAATCGAATAGTACAGTGTTGGTCAAAGCAATATCGGATCTCCCTTATGAAAACCTGACGGCAAAAAGTCACAATAAATTTGAGAGAAAAAAATTCCTAATATTATAATTGAAATTAAAGTATTTCATAAAATATAATCATGATATGTATTTTTATGACACATGAATACTGTATCCTAATATTTATCCACCTTCAGTTTAATCTGTTTTTGTTTTGGAATTGAATTTGAATTCAATTCCCATAATTACATACGAGGGAAATATGCTAATTAACCTTGCCTGTTTGGAAAGTAAAATAGTTCTAAGCCATAGAGATTGTGAAAATCCACCTATTTCAGCACTATTTAAACAATTATCTTAAAACAGTACACGCCGTTTTGTTGAACTACACGTCTACAAAGATTTCCTTTTCTTCTCTCTGTTTTTATCCGAGGTAAAAAAAAAATCCAAGGGGTTCTTTTTCCCTCGCCCTGATTTCTCAAAGTCAGATATTTGCTCATTACTTCAATTGGGTGCTGTTACCACAAATCGTCGCCTCCACACCCAGTGCTCAAGCGGTGGATTAAAGGCAAAGGGGGCTTTAACAACCACAGCCGTTTTCTTGTGCATTTCGATGGAGGGTCGGTTTATGATGTGCGGAATGACCTCACGTTGGAGTTGATGACGACGCCATTGGATTTGATGAGTGCTCGCCCACCTGCTGATCGGAGGTGTGGAAGACTTTTCTTTTTCTCTGCTATCTCCCTCTCTCTCTTTCTCTTGAGTTTCGTTTCGAGGTACCTGTGGTTGTGACAATGTGCGATGTCCTATTTTATTTAGGTTGAGTGCAATTCAAATTGAGGTTTTTTGTGGGTTGCAATGATTAATTGTGTCTCTATAATAAAAAAGTATTTGTCCAATAGATTATTTTTCTTCTATTGTGCATACACGGTATGTAATGAAAGGTAAACCAGTCGCTTTTATTTCATCCCAACAAACCAAATGAGTATTTTACGTTGCTTATCTTATTTCATCTGATTACAATAAAGCAAAGAATTTCATTTCGATGTACCTGTAGTTGAGAATGGGCGATGTCCTATTTTATTTAGGATCAAATTGAGGCATTTTGGGGATTATAATGAATAATTGTGTCTCTATAATAGAAAAGTATTTGGCCAAGAAGGTATTTTTTTTTCTTCTATTGTACATAGTAGCTATCTAATGAAAGGTAAGTCAATCGCTTTTATATCCTCTGTTTAAAATAAAGCAAAGAGTTTCGTTTCGAGGTATCTGTGATCGAGACAATGTGCGATATCCTATTTTATCTAGGTTGAGTGCATTTCAGTTGAAGCATTTTGTATATTATAATCGTTAATTGTTCTCTATAAAAAAATATTTGTCCAAGAAATTATTTTTTCTTCTATTGTAGAAGAAAGGTGTATCAAGAAATTATTTTTTCTTCTATCATAATCATATTTAAAGGATACTCATATTTATAGTCAATGTGTACTCATACTCGTAGTGAATGGGTGCTCATACTGATACTCAACGGTTCCTCGTAATCAATGGGTACTCATAATCATTGTGAGATATTCTTTTGCATTTGTGGAGGCATTTTGTGGATTATAAAGATTAATTGTACTTCTCTAATAAAAAAATTTTTGTCCAAGAAAATATTTTTTCCTTCTATTGTGCATACTAGTCATCTAATGAAAGGTAAATCAGTCGCGTTTATTTCCTCATAACAAACCTAATGAGAATTCCAAGATATTTATCTTAAGTAATGGATTTTATTTCCTCATTTCTTAAGTACTGAAATTTTTTTTTTCATTAAAATAAAGCAAAATATACATGGTGATGAATATTCCGTCAATGGGTACTCATACTCATAATCCATGGGAACTTATACTCACAGCAATAGGTACCCATACTCAGTCCATGGGTACTCATACTCATAGTAATAGGTACCCATACTCAGTCCATGGGTATCCATACTCTTAGTAAATGGGAACTTATAATCAATAGGAATTCATAGTGAATAAGTATTTAAAGTCAAAAATTAAAAAAATCTGAGAAAATTCATATGCGTTGCATATGAGGGAAAATTGTTTTGGATATAACACATCATTCATCGAAGCATTATTATTCATATTACATACTGAAAAGTTGAATAAGCAAAAATTACTGATAAACAAATACTGGTACTTGCTGGTTAGTATTAGTAAGTTACTGGTGAATTATTGAGTGAAACGAGCAGAAGTTACACATCCATAGAATTAAAAGAGATTTAGGAATATTGTAAAATAATGGACCAAAAAAAATCTAGCTTTTGAAAACTCCCATTGAAAATATTCTTGCAGAAACAAAATAGATTATTTTTTTATTTTTGAAAAGTTTAACAAAGAATGAATTTTTTAGAAGATCATTTTTAAATATCGCATCGTAAATACAGAAATTAAAGTTCTAATGAAATGAATTACTACTATAAATTTACGAATTATTAAAAATAAAAAATAATTTACGAAGTAACGTTTTGACTTATGTGCATTTTATGATGTCATTAAAAAAAAATCCTTAATATATGTTCTCACAAATAGCAATAATATTATTTGCCGAGATTTCTTTTAAGCAAGAAAAATTTCCAATATGATTTAAGAAGAAACCTGTTATAATTTTCAATGATTCTTTATATGAATAGTTTTTTTCAACAAATTTACATTTTAATTAAAAATTAGTTTTGTTATACACTGAAGTGACAAAAGTCATGGGATAGCAATATGCAAATTTTCAGATGGCAGTAGCATCGCGTAGAACAGGTATAAATGCGCAGTGCTTTCGCAGAGCTTTCATTTCTGTTCAAGTTATTCATGTGAAGAGGTTTTGACGTGATGATGACCGCACGACGGGAATTAACAGACTTTGAACGCGGAATGTTAGTTGGAGCTAGACGCATGGGTCATGCCATTTCGGAAATCGTTAGGGAATTCAACATTCCCAGATCCACTGTGTCAAGAGTGTGCCGAGAGTATGAAATTTCAGGCATAACATCCCACCATGGACAGCGCAGTGGTCGACCGCCTGCACTTAACGACCGAGACCGGCGATGTCTGCAAAGAGTCGTAAATTCTAACAGACAAGCAACACTGCGTCAAATAACCGCAGAAATCAATGTGGGACGTACAAGGGACTTGTCTGTTAGAACTGTGCGGAGAAATTTGGCTTTCTTGGGCTATTACAGAAGAAGACCGACTCGAGTGCCTTTACTGACAGAACGACATCGCTTGCAGCGACTCTCGTGGGCACGTGAACATATCGGTTGGTCCCTAGATGAATGGAAAACCGTCGCCTGGTCCGATGAGTCACGATTTCAGTTGGTAAGAGCTGATGGTAGGGTTCGAGTGTGGCGCAGACCTCACGAAGCCATGGACCCAAACTGTCAGCAAGGCACTGTTCAAGCTGGTGGTGGCTCCGTAATGGTGTGGGCTGTTTTTTTTCATGGCATGGACTTGGTCCTCTGGTGCGACTGGACCGAACATTGACTGGAAATGCTTATGTTCAGCTACTTGGAGATCACTTGCAGCCATTCATGGACTTCCTGTACCCAAACATCGATGGGATTTTTATGGATGACAATGCGCCATGTCACCGGGCCACAAATGTTCGCGATTGGTTTGAAGAACATTCTGGACAATTCCAACGAATGATCTGGCCACCTAGATCGCCCGACATGAATCCCATCGAGCATTTATTGGACATCATCGAGAGGTCTGTTCGTGCCCAAAATCCTGCACCATCAACGCTTTCACAATTATGGACGTCTATCGAGACAGCATGGCTCAATATTCCTGCAGAAGACTTCCAACGACTTGTTGAGCCCATGCCACGTCGAGTTGCTGCACTTCGCCGGGCGAAAGGAGGGCCGACACGATATTAAGAGGTATCCCATGACTTTTGTCACTTCAGTGTATATAGAGTAAAAACTAAAAAATTTCTTTAAAACAAATTAAATTAAATAAATTATTCCTTAAAAAAAAAATAGAAGAAACATTAATTATAAGACTTTAGGATCAGACATTTAACCGAATATATAGTTTTAAGATAATTAAAAATGCGATTTTTTTGTATTTGTATTGCTTTTTTTTTTTTTAAATCAACAATATACACCCACCTGATGCACAAAAACGTCTGCTCCACCGTCGCTGGGGGTGATGAATCCCCATCCCTTGGCTACATTGAACCATTTGCATTTACCCCTCCTTCTTCCAATAAAAGAACCGTTGCCACCTGAAAAACAGAAACTTTCTTTAAAGATCGTGATCATACGCATAACCATCACTTTTAAAACATATTATATCATACTACAACATACTTATCAACACATTTATAATTTTTTTATAATTTTAAAAACAATTATTTATCCCTTTTTAAAATTAAAAAAAAAAAAAATGAATTACAGCAAGTGTTTAAATTTTCGAAGAACATCATCTTTTTGGAATTTGTTTAATTAATTTAAATTTAAATTTAATTATTATTAATATAGAACATTAATTTAAATGTAATTTAACTGCAATTGAAGCAAAGGATGGAATAAAAAATATAAAATGTGTGATCTATTATTTTTTTTAAATTTTAAAAGGATTATTTATCCTTTTTAAAATTTAAAAAAAGGGAATTACAACAAGACACTAGACAACTCTTTCTAGAATTTATTTAATTAATTTTAATTTAAAGTAAAATATTATTAATATTAAACATTAATTTAAATTTAATTTAACTGTAATTGAAGCAAAGGAGGAAATATAAGATAAAAAATGTGCGGTCTATGAATTTTAGTATTTCCATTTGTAATACAATTTAATGATAGATATACGTTTATATACACTCTCCTTTATAAGTGTGTTTACTTTTAGATTTGTCACATTATACATGTATCAGTGATAATGTGGGGAATCTAGCGTGTGAAAAGACTAGGGTTTGATTTCTCATTACGATAAGTACTATATTCCTAGTTTTCTGCATTCAGTACCATTGCAAGTACAACTTTCTTTCATTGTTAGGTAAATTACAAGTGAAAGTCTTTCTAGAAAGCAATAATCAATCTCAAAGGTGCATTAAGCAGAATGGTATATGATTGTTATAAAGCTATAAAAAAGGGATCACAATGTTATAATAACAACACAATTTCCAATACAATTTTCTCTCGTGTGTTAGGCAAATTACCTTTGAAAATCTTCCTGAAAAGCAATAATCGATTTTAAAGGTGAATTAAATAGAATGCTGTATGATTGTTATAAAACAATAAAAAAAGGGATCACAATGTTATAACAACAATAAAATTTAAAATATGAAACATGAAATATAATTTCTAAAATATTATCTGTAAATTTTGCAATAAATATCAAATCTTATATTTATAAAAAATTTTCTCTATCAAATGAGCTGGCCTCGCTATATTTTATTAACAGCTGTTACTTCTTTCACTTACACCAAGTTCATATTTAAGCGACTCAAATAATTAAAACAAGTAATATAAAAAAAAAATTTTAAGTCAATTCCTACTTTTTTTTCAATCTATTGCATAAAGTACTTTATAAACAATTTTCATTCATTTTTTTTAAGTTTATGTGGGGCCATCTATTGGTAGATATATGCAACTTAAATCTAAAAAAAACTATAATTAATTAATTAAATTTAGTTACTGAATTAATATTTTATAAAACTGTATTAACATCAAGTGTCATCCACTACAAGTTTTAAAAAAATGTATTTGAACTTAAGTGGATGAATAAAAAGTATTTTATGAACGATTGAAAATTTGAACAAGATATATAAGAGTGTGAACTAATAGAAGGAATTGAAGAATAAATTCCAAGAAAAGTACATTACTATTAGCTGATGAACTCTGTGTTATGTACCATTAACTGGTATATAACAAATATTGAAAGACGTTTTAATAAGAAATTTAATTTGCAATGTTAAACAATCAGAGTTACGATATGCATTTAAAGTAGCTTGTTTTTTCAATTAAATAATAATTTGCTCGTGAAATAAAATATTTGTAGCAATCAATAAATAAAATTCACCTGAAAAAATATACCTTTAAATAGCTTATCAATAACAAATAATGAAAAATTAATATTTTAAATCTGTTAGTAATAATAGTTTGATTTTTTATTTTATTTCAAAGAGGATTAATATCTGCAATGAAATTTGTACATGATTATGTGTCAATTCCATTAAAGTTGTAAGCTCGAAGAGAAGAACTGAGCAATTAAAATGAACTGAACGCAATTTAAAAACATAACAAAAAGAATTGAAAGCATTCAAATTGAAATATTAATAATTTACATTTCTGTTTCAGATTTATTAAAGTTCATAAAATAATTTGTGCCGGAATTTATGGATGCTTTTCTATTTCCTCAATCTTTCCAAACGGAAATTAATTATTTCGAAAAATCTTTCACAAAATAATTATTCCGGCAGATTCATAGAGGAAAATTACATCCAAATTTTCCTAAACGCCTTACAAGAACGAGGAAGGAAAAAAAAAAAAAAAAAAAAGAAAAGAAAAGAAAAATAAATTGCATCCTTCAAAAACCCCATTGGCACGGAAAAAACAACACTACAATAGCCCTGCGTAACAACATAAATACCAGACAACGTCTCTAATAACGAGCCTCACGACGTAAAAAATTACAGCAATAAAGCAGGGAAGTGAGCGCAAAAAAATTAACAAGCCCTGTAGAAAAAAAAAGCTACAAGAAAAAAAAAAGGGAGGGAGATGAGTCTGTAGAAGCCAATTTGCAGGCCTAAGTAGCAACATAAATTTAAGCTTATGTACATAGTAGAGGAAGAAAAATCCCTCATTTCCCCTCTCTTCCTAGAAGCATGGAAATCTTGATTGAGGAATACGGACTACTCCACCCCGAAATTCAGACGAGAATCTCAGCAACGGGTCTAGCACGTGCCTTCCGAACAGTAGTGTCACTAAACATGCCTGCAACACCCCAAAAGTGCCCCGATTTTTTTTTTCCTGTTCTTAAAGCGAGTCGGTGCGCCCCTGACCTTAGGAAGTTGGGGACCCCCCCCTTTCCCTGCCCCCTGGTCTCTGAAAAGTGAAAGGAAGTATTTCCCCGTAAAAATAGCACCATCCCCTTGTCTGCTGCTATTGCCTTTCCCCAAAGAGAAGCCGCGCTTCTCTTGTCGGCGGACGTTTTGGGGAGAGATTTTTCTGTCGTTGCGACTTTTACGGTGATTGTTGTGAAATTGAGATTTGGAACAGATAAATGACTCGTCGAGAGTCGTAAAAGCGAACGTTTTTATCTCCGAGGAACACGCTTGCAGCTATCTGTTTGTCGTTCTGTATTAAAGCACACAAGGTGCGTGTCTGTTTTTGTATTTCCAATGGTTCTTTGATAAGATTTTAAAATCCAGAATTTCTAAAGCTATTGAAAGTTTTAAATTTCATGAAATATTATAAATTATCTATTTTTTTTTCAGCAGATATAGATTATAATCGCATTTCATTGATCAAGAAGTATAAAAGTTTAATTATTTCTTATGCAACAGTTTTAGTAAAATAATAAATGAATTTTATCTGTCGTTGGGACTTTTACGGTGATTGTTGTGAAATTGAGATTTGGAACAGATAAATGACTCGCCGAGAGTCGTAAAAGCGAACGTTTTTATCTCCGAGGAACACGCTTGGAGTTATCTGTTTGTCATTCGGTATTAAAGCACACAAGGTGCGTGACTGTTTTCATATTTTTCTCCAATGATAAGATTTTAAAATCCATAATTTCAAAAGAGCTTTTTAAAGTTTTAAATCTCATGTAAGGTCATAACTTATATATATTTTTTTCATCAGCAGATAGAGATCATAGATTATAATCGCATTCCATTTCATCAAAAAAAAAGAAAATAGTAATTACTGCTTATATAATCCATCATAAAAATGTATCAAAATCATCGTTTGATTGTAAATGAATTTGTTAATGTACCTAAGACAACTAAGAATTATGGACCAAGAATCAATATAAAATCTTAAGACGTTATTAGTAGAGATACACTCCAAAATTTACAAAAATGTAGAATTTTATTTGAATAGAAAGATATCGAATTGATCAATGACTCTCCGAGAATCGTAAAAGTGAACGTTTTTCTCCGAGGAACACGCCGCAGTTATCTGTTTGTCATTCGGTATTAAAGCACACAAGGCGCGTTTATTTTTGTATTTTTTTCCAATGATAATTCCAATTTTAAAGTCCAGAATTTATTTTTTCACTCTACGCGGAGAGTCGTAAAAGTGAACGTTTTTATCTCCAAGGAACTTGGAGTTATCTGTTTGTCATTCACTATTAAAGCACAAAAGGTGTATGACTGTTTTTGTATTTTTTGTCCCTATGGTTCTTTGATAAGATTTTAAAATCCAGAATTTCAAAAATCATTGAATGTTTTAAATGTTATAATTTATATTTTTTTTTCTCCGGTTGGTACAGATTATAGATTATAATCTAATTTCATTTGATCAAGAAATAAAAAAAAAACTTTAATTTTTTCTTATATAATAGATTTCGTAGAATGATACTAAAATAATACTAAATATACTAACTTTTAGGCTGATTGTTGTGAAATTGAGATTTTGAATAGATAAATGACTCGCCGAGAGTCGTGAAAGCGAACGTTTTTATCTCCGAGGAACACACAGGAGTTATCTGTTTGTCGTTCAGTATTATAGCACACAAGGTGCGTGTGCGTCTGTTTTTGTATTTTTTCCAACGGTTCTTTGGTGAGACTTTAAAATATAGAATTTCAAAATTTATTGAAAGTTTTAACTGTTGTAATTTATATTTTTTTTTCTCCAGCAGGTATAGAATATAGAATATAATCGCATTTCATTTGATCTAGAAATATAAAAGTGTAATTCCTTTTTATATAACACATTTAGTAAAATAACAAATGAATTTAACAGGCCATTAAATGCCTCAAAATTATATTTTGAGTGTAAAGAAATTTTTTTAATGCACCTATTATCATAAAATTTAGACAACCAAGAATCAGTGTGAAATCTTAAACATTATTTGTGGAAGTACACTCCAAGTTACAAAAATTTAGAATTTTATTTCAATGCAAAATAGAAATAGAAGTTACACAATAATTACACCAAAGAAAAAATGGCAAAAAAATAAATTTACTAATAAGTATTATTCTTAAAAACTATTAGGAGAAAATTAAACAAATATTAATAAGTTAAAAAATTTTTTTAATGTATTTATATCTATGAAAATAACATGTAAAATAGTTACCCTATACAAATTATTTCATCTTCATTTTTTATTCTAACGCTAACTTAAAATAAACAATAAAAATTGTTAAAATAACAACGAATAGCGCGTTGGGTTACTGAATTTAAGGAGCTTGGTTTGAATCCTACAAGTGATTCCGAACAGAAAAGCGCGTCCGTGCCTATTCCAGATTTGGAAACAATTAATCCCAAGACCAGAAAGCTCTTTTTTTGGACTTGTATAAATTAAGAAAAATATGTGAACATGTAAATACCATCCTTTGAAGTATTTATTTTATATTATTATGGAAAAATAATAAAAAATACTGCTTTTCCATGCCCATAAAATATCTTCATATATCACATATATATTCAGTTACAGTGACTTATTCAACAGTTTTGTTGAATAAGTTTTGTTTTATGGATTTATCAACATTATATTTTAGTATACTGATATAAACTAACAAAAATATTATAAAGTCTAACGTGACAAAATATTTTAAAATTGTTTCATAGAATTTGAAAACCTATTTTCACCTGAAAGTTAGGGCGTTACTTCTTGAAATATAGAACTTTTAATAGTATAAAAAATAATTTTTTGAGAAATTATAAAATAGTATTTAAATAACACTGTAATGAAGATATTTTTTTTTTACTTTTATCTTCATACCGTAGGGAGAAAGATAATTTTTTTATCAGTTCAAAAGAAAAAATTTCGATCTTTAGCAATACAGAAATTTTATTTCTTAGTTGGATTTGCTTAATCGCTGCACTAATATAATGTGAAATTATTACCCGCCAAAATATTCATTTGTTATAATTACGTTTTATAAGATTCAAATAATTTAAAAGTTTCGTAATTTAAATTTATGTTTTCAATAAAAATAATAAAAAAAAAAAATTCTAAATTAAGTAAAAATAAAATGTAATGTTTGTTACAAATCAAGTAAAATTGAACATTTCTTTCTTAAAATAGCATTTTTCACCATATTCGCTGCTAAATCAATATTGAAATTTAAAAAAAAAAATCTTCATTTAATGATTCCTCATTTTAAAATTTAAAATCTTGGAAGCTAAAATTAATATAAATAAACATACAATCTACCATATAAATTTATATAATAATTTAGATAAATACTACCAAATATAAATTAAATAATTGAACAATCATTAAGTTTAAAATCAATGTCAAAACTATTATAATATACTTAAATATTAGTTAATAGAATACTATAAAGTCAGCTTTTTCTAAAATTCAAACTTTATCTACAGAAATTTAAAAGCAAAAAAAATTTCGATGATGACACAAAATTCCACCATTTTTACATTGTTACTAATTAAATATTAGTTAATTAGAATAATAAATATAATTAAATATTAGTTACAAGGTTTTTCTAAAATTAAAGCTTTATTTACAGAAATGTATAAGCAAAGTAATTTCGGTAATGACCCCATATTCCATTATTTTTACATTATTAATAATTAAATGTTAGTTAAATAAAATAATAGATATAATTAAATATTAGTTAATTAAAAGAACAAATATAATTAAATATTAGTTTATTAAAATAACTATAATTAAATATTGATTAATTAAAATAACAAATATAACTGAATATTAGTTTATAGAAATTATAAAACAATCTTTTTCTAAAATTAAAGCTTTACAGAAATTCAAAAACAAAAAAAAAATCGATAATGAACCCATATTCCACCATTTGTACATTGTTATTAATTAAATATAAAAGTATAACTAAAATTAAAGCTTTGTTTACAGAAATTTAAAAGCAAAAGCATTTCTTTGCGGCATAAAATTTCATCATTTTTAAATGAACATTGGAAGATCTTCTCCTCAACTGAAGTCTAGTTTTTAAATTTAAAAAATGTTAATCAAATAAATATTTTAAATATTTTAAAACACGAAAAATTATATCAGATATATTCCTTTAATAAGAGTATGTTTTCAAACTTTCCCAATGAAGATTTCCTAATTTTTCAAAATGATAAAAACAATTATGGAACTCTTTAACTTCCCATTAATCTCTCCTTATAGAAGCATGAAATGTTGCATGCACATATTTAATTACATAAAAATATTTCTCTTTTGAGTAGGAAAAAAGTAACAATTACATAGCGATAACAAAACTTATCATTTCTACATTTAAATTTGTTTTTCTAAAATTAGTTTAATTTCTAAGAGAGATTTAAATAGTTATAACATGTTAAATTAAGTCCTTTAAAACATGCCAAGGTATATCAGATACATTCCTTTAATAAGAGTACGTACTCAAGCTTCCCTTTGAAAATGATAAGAACAATACTATTTAACTTCTCATTAATTGCTCTTTATACATGCATAAATAAACTGTATATGCATATGTGACTGCATAAACTGTTTCTCTTTTAAACAGTTTAGTAGGAATGAGAAACAATTACCTGGCGATAACAAAACTTATTATTTATAGGTTTAAATTTAATTTTAATTTTTTTTTCCTCAAATCAGTTTAATTTCTAAACGATTAAAGTAGTTATAACACTTTAAATTAAGTTCTTTAGATCATTTCGAGTGATGACATTAGTCACATTCCCTTGCGAGTCCTTTTCGTAACGTCACCCGTCAAATATTTCACCAGCAGGGTGGAAAGAACAACCATAACACCATAACCCATCACCAATCGAGCGGTCTCTCTTCATAGATGTGCGAGAAAAAAATTGGGGAGGGAGGGGATGGGGGGGTTGAGAGAAGGGATGAGTGAGATGGCATACCTTTCTTCGATCCCAATCTCATTCTTCTGCAAACCACAGCCTCTTTCCGAGAACAAAGCCCCGCCCAGGCATCGGGCCTACATAACTGAGTTGTTTGTCACTTGAGTGACTCAACAAGAGGCATCAGGCCAAAAAGATGCAGCAACTCTCCATTGGCCCGAGGAGTGTCTGTGACGCGCGTGCTAACAACCGCCCTCCTTCGCATTTTTAAACACAAGGTTTGTTGACTTCACCGTTCCTTCTCTCTGACAGCACACATTCGGGCTATGATGCGAAATGGATTTAAATATCTGCAGGTTTTTGAAAGGTGGTATTTATATATACGGCAGGGGAAGTGCGCCGTTTGGGGACTTTTTGGCTTATGCTATCCTTTTCGCCTGGCAAGGTGATGGCATTGTTATCTTGGAGCTGGAGGTCGCGAGGTGAGGTTTGGTTTGGAAAGATTATATTGGAGATGATTAGTCACGAGGAGCGCATACCAGGATATGACAAATGGGTGTTGGAATTTCTGGGGCTGGTTTTATTGGCAGTGCTCAACTCTTTGTTTAACCTCCTCCTTTGCTTGATAAACTCTCAGAAGAGTTGTGATGACTAATCTTACTGCTTACAAAGAAAGATCAATAGTATTGGAAAATAAGCTTATGTGTTTCCTCGTGACAATTGCATAACTACTTAATGTAAAAATTTATTTATATTTTATAGAATCTTTATATTGATTAAATTTTGTTAACTAATTTAAAATTATTTAACAATTTGGATAAGTTTAAATAGAAATCCACTCCAGTCAATCGTAAACTGATTGGTTTGGTTGGTCGCTCTACGTTCATTTTTGCAACACTTTAGACTAATTAAACTAAAACCTGCAGTTAAACGGGAATTCCGAACCACTAGCAAACATTCATGCTACCGCCAGGGTTCGAAGCTGAAGCCCGTGGTACCAAAGGCCACAGCACTAAACTAAAACCTACAGTTAAACGAGGATTCCGAACCACTAACAAACATTCCTGCTACCGCCAGGGTTCGAAGCTGAAGCCCGTGGTAGCAAAGACCAGAGCACTAACCAATTGGCCATCGGGCCTCAATCAAAGACTGAGTAGCTGAAACAGAAAGTAAAACGCTACAAAGGTCGCTAATATAGAAACAGAAGCCAGTTAATCTCAACAAAGCATTACCCTGCCTAATAAAAAATTTAAAAAAAAATTAAACAACTTTGAATAATCTTTTACCAGTTCTGATAAATCAATTACTATCAAGAGCTTTTTCTATGAATTTGACCAAGACAATAGATTTTAATTCATTAACCCTCTCAGCGATCACAATTTTGTCCAAACACGCTACTCAAATGATCACCCTTTTAGTGAATGCTGGCAGGGGTTGAAGTTCTTCTTTCACCGATGAGTCCCTTAAAACCTCATAATGTTTTGGTTTGTTTTTCTACCTAACACCGGTTAGTTGATTTCTTTGAAATTTATAACGTTAAAAAAATCAAACACATGAATATTGTATTTATTTCCATATTCAGAAAAGAAAAATAAAAGAAATGAAAGCATTTATAGAAGATATATTTTGAATGATATGAAGACATATTTTGAATGATTATGTGATTGAAATTAAACTTCAAATTAAATCTTGATCAAAACAATGCTTTGGATAAAAATTTAATTTATTTTCTGTGAAAAGAAAATGTTAAAAAACGTTATAAGTATACTTTAAGTTTGTAAAAATCATTATATTGGTAAACTTTGGTTTAAGTTTTTCCGTGGTTAATAATATTTTCGCATGTTTAATCTTTCTCTATAAGTAGAAAGATTTTTTTTAAATATAATTAACCTTCAGAAATTATTCCACATTTTCAGAAATAATTAACAATAATTTATTAACAGATAGATTTCGTAACAAATCAATTTATATATATATATTTTTTTAACTCGACCAAAATGCTTAGAGTAATTCTGAAGATTTTACATTTCATTTTCATGAATGTCCGTATAAAAAGCGCAACTTAAAACTTGAAAAGATTAAATAGCTTTTAATTTGAAAGTTTTTCTGACTATGAACAAATTTTCTGTAATTTTCATCATCATTATTTCTGAAAAGTTTCAGTAAATGATAATGATGAAAATTTCAGAAAATTTATTCTAGAGAAATTTTTTCAGAATTTTTTTTATTAAGATTGTTAATACAAATTTATTTAGAAATAGAAAATCTTTAAAACCTTGATACTTTATCTAAAGCAATAGCTGTATATAGAATTTGGGAATCAAAAATTGGCTAGGGGAAGGTTTTTATATTAAAGACCACCTTCTTAAGGACCACTGCAATGAAGACAAGTTATATGACTAGCAAATTTAAAAGGGTATAAAATTTAAATGTGTGGATGCTAACGCAGTTGCCAAAAGCCGACTAATTCCCCATAACTTTAAGAAGCCACTAATCACGGACTTCAACTGCCCTAGGAAGTTGATATCAGTTATTAGCAGACTCAGAACTAATCATTACAGAGGGACGAAGATTCTCCCAGACAAGACCAGGGAATGCATCCCCTGCAGAAATTCGCTCAAAGCTTTCCTAACACCTAAGCACATTCTAGAGTGCCCAGAACTCACTCCTCATGTTTTGCAATTGGGTAGGGTGCCAATCGAGGCCAACTTAAGAGAAGTCCTGTACAGTGAAGCGGCGCATTGCTAGCGGCAGCTATCATGAAGACTTTTGACTTGATCTAACTTTGATAATTTATTTTAAATCCATGGACACGATAATAACAAAGCAACATTGAAATGTGTAACTTAACTTGCCAATTTAAAAATAAGTATCATAAACCGTATTTCACTTGCTGTTCCCAATTATCTGATGCAATAGACTACCTTTACAAAATAAATCGATCCAATGCATTAATAGAATTATTCGGTTTCTTATGGTAGTTATGCAGAATTAAATATTATGTAATTATACGAAATGCTAATTATTACTTAAATGTTAATTATTTTCCAGTAATTTCATTGTTTTGGATGTACTGAAATAGTTTGCATATCAGTTCGTAACAATTTTACATTTAAGTTATTCAGCAAAAATTATATATTTTTAAAATTATAATTCAAAGTAGCAAATATGTTTAAATGTTTTCTAAAAAAATTCACTGAACATTTTCTTAGACAGAACATGCAAATTATTTTAAGTTTTTTCCTGTCATGTTTATGTGTCTACATTAACTTTCCTACCAAAAATTTTAGAAGTAATTGTAAATTGCAACAACACTTATTAATTGCTATTCATTAAAATTATTTTTAAATAATTTTCCACATCTGGAAAATAGCGTAAATTTTTTTTTAAAAATTGATTATACCTATAAAAATAATAAGTTCTAAATTTCTTTATGGCATACAAATATCTTTACATAACTAAAAAATGTCATATTTGTTTAATATTCAATTGTAATGAATAGTAGAGTAGAAGTAATGAATGTAATGAATAGTAGAGTAGAAGTAATGAATGTAATGAATAGTAGAGTGAATAGTAGAGTAGCACAGTATTTAAGTAGTTAATGAAACTCAAGAGAAATAACAGTGTAAAATGCAGATTTGATTTAAGCAAATTATAATGTTTAGTAAAAATTACCTAGTTCCTAGATAAATTTAAAGTTGCTTTGAATTATTTTTTTTTTTTAATTTTAGCAATTATTATTAATGTTGATTTATTATTAAAATATTTTTGACGGACAATTTAATCTTCCTTGTATAATACCAAAGCACTGTTTCACAAAATTACACGTCATGGTTTATTGAAAATTATTACTGCATAATTTAATAATACGTATTGGATAATTTTGTAGTATACATTATAATTGTAGTAATTTTGAAGTTTTGCTAATATATACTGGTTTCCAAAAATAAGGAAAAATCAGAATGGTGACCAATATAAGGTCGAAAATAATTTCAAATAAAAATAATGAAGTATAATTTAAGGCTATATCAGAATATGATATCCAAACAGGTCTTAAAAGAGTCAATTTCTGCAAGAATAAACTGCATATTGAAATTTCGAGATAGCCATGTTTTAAACAGGAATGCTCACCATCATTTGTTAGAAGAATTACAATGGTGAGCTACTTGCAATTTGCACAGCTACAACAAGCCACAACAGTTTTCTTATGATAACTACTGTAAGGCATACACTATGTATATAGGATGGTATACATCATTTGGTCATAGAAGGTTTTACGAAGGATTATATGCAAAATGCTCAGAATTGTGTGTAGTGCTATCAGCAAAACACCGCCAAAATTAAAAGGTTAATTGGGCACATATCAGACGGAATGCAAATCAGTGGTGGTTGTTTCCTTTACTGACAATTCTGTTGATGTTTCTGATCCCCGATATGGTCTACATTTGACCAAATCCATAAGTCCATAAACCTCTTAAAAGTTCAACAATAGAAGAGGTTAAAAGAAAATCTCGTCTAATGTAAAATCAAGATAGTTTAAATGATGAGCAGTTACAGATGTGACGGAATAAAAAAATGAAACAGTTACAGAGGAGTAGGCAATGCTTGAGCAGTCCTACTCTTGGTGCAGGTCTCAAAAATCTTCTGTCTTTGTTTATAGGAGCGACACCTCAAGTGCCCACTGGCAAAAAAGCAAGTTCGTTGGCTTCTATGGCCCCCAAAAAGGAAGGGCTACCACTCGAGTACTAATCCTGTTCTGGAGGCACATTCCAGAGATCTTTAATTGTTTTCCCAAACTCAAAAGACATCTCACTATAAGTGCGAATCATATCGGATTGGGAAGTCTCCGAAGAAGCAACCTTTTTCAAGAGAATCCACAATCTCGATGTCACTAATGCCGACATGTGAAGGAATCCATTGTATACACAAATCTGTATATCTTCCCTCTATTATTGATCAATTATATAGAGACAACATTCTTGATATTAGAGAGTTTTTGCATATCGTATTTTGGACGTCCGTTAGCTTTTTCTCCCTAGCGCGCATTCTCATAGGAAACATTATTACAGATACGCATGCGCAGTTTCCTATGAGCATGCGTGCTAGGGAGAAAAAGCTAACGGACGTCCAAAATACGGTATGCAAAAACTCTCTATTATTGCTTCGCCCTTACTTAGGCACAGTCAGGGAACTTCTGCATTCTATAAGACTGTAATGCTAGATCTCACAGATTTAGGCTGTTAGAGAATTAACTTCGTGAGAAGATTAATGATCAATTTATGAAGCATGCTTGTAATGTTCTAATGAGACGTATAGCTGCACTTAACACATCTTCTACATCACTTCAATATTTTCGAACTTTGAAACAATGAACTTGATACCAATTTACTTCATAAACTTCACCATTTTGAACATGGATTATTACTACCATTGTCAATATTGCAGATTACCCACCATATTGAAGTTGATCATACATTGAAATTAAATACTACGATTTTTGATATGCTTCCATTTTTGAGACAGGAAGCCAACTCATTGTTTTTATCTTGTTCCTTCTTTGAAGCAATATTTGAATAAATCCTTCCTTGAAGCAATATTTGAATAAATCCTTCTTTGAAGCAATATTTGAATAAATCCTTCCTTGAAGCAATATTTGAATAAATCCTTCCTTGAAGCAATATTTGAATAAATCCTTCCTTGAAGCAATATTTGAATTCCTTCTTCCTTCCTTGAAACAATATTTGAATAATTTTTTTGCCATATTTTATTAAATTGTAATAAATAGAAATTTCAAAATAAAAAATTCTCCAATTTTACCCTAATTTCTGGAAGCCAATGCGCCAGAATAACATTTAGTGTATTATTTCTAAATTTTCTCTTTCCTTTTCCAATCGCCACTTTACTTTGAGTATTGATAAAGCTATCTGGCGGTTGTACTATATTAGCTACTTAATTTGCAAGAAACATTTAGTGAATGTATCGTACAATCTGACTCTATGACTGTATCTGACTATGGGATGGTTGGATAAAAAAACTCTGATGATCTGATATATACCAAATTCTTTTTTGTTTCAGTTAAAAATCTGAAAATTTGGCATTTGACAAGAGAACTGAAACCATATATCCTGATAAAATATTTTAATTTTAACATCTAACATTTAATTGCCAAATATATTTTCAATGTAGCCATTCAGTGTAATTATACACAATTTTCTATTATAATGCACAACTGGAAATATTATGTATGTATATAAATATATATATATGTATATATATATATATATATGACTTATGAATATTTTTCAAAATTTATATAGAAATACAAATCTAAAAATTTCCCTTGTAAATGAATAATACGTGAAGACTGCTAAGTTCTGCTAGTCATTCAATTCTTTCTCTCGCTTATTAATCTCTTTTTTAAAGGGAGTTGGATTAGATTTGTGTTAATCAAAAAAAAATCAACTACACTGTTTGCGCGATAATAGCTTATGCATAATGAAATGTTTGTCAACCTCTATTATTCAACATAGACACACTTTCTAATAAAAAATTTCAAATTCTTCATAAAAAAGATTTATGAATAGCATGCCCTTGATCGTCGATCAGACAATGACATACACAAACATTTACAATGACAATATTCTATATGTTCTATATATGACAATATCTATATATCGCATATTATGTTGCTATAATATATGTTGCCTCTATTGGAGACACCAATTAAAATTATCTGGGTTTACAGATAAATCTCAGAACTAAATAATCGAAATACAAACAATCGGAAGCAAAAAAATATGCTTACTTAGATCACTTAAAAATGAAGTAATAATAATATGCGATATTTATCGCTGTTCATTACTATTTCTCAGTAATATAATGCGTTAACTATCTAAGTTTTACTTATTCTGGAAAAAGTAATAAGATATTTTTGAATAAATTACAATATTTTAGGTTCAATATTTTAGGTAATTTTTAAAATAAAAACGCGAAGAATACAATTAAATATTTCATTATTCAATTAAGACAAAAATTTAAAAATTTAAATTACATGTAATAAATTGTAGTCCCTTCTAATTTTAACAGAAAAAGAAATATATCAGAAAAGAAAAAGGATTAAACCATAAAAAACATCTTTTAACTCAACATATGGAATTTAGGGCAGTAAATCAAAATCGTGCAATCTTGTAATTTGCAAATTTTTCTGATCGCGTTTATTATATAGTATGCGTGCAATATATATTATCGCGCAAGTGCCAATATATTTAATATGAAATCCAATGTAATGATAACTTCTAATTATATCAATTGCTTCCCAGTTTTATATTCTTAAAACTATTCTAAGTCATTATTATTTAAATCATAATTGAATTGAATTAAATCTTAAATGATTCCACATTGAACATGGTTCTTACAAATCGCTACAAGCTTGAAGTTTTATTAAAAGGTTGGCATTCAAATATACTGTTTAAATTTACTGTTTTTATTTTGAATAAACAGAAAATATCGTTGCCTAGTTAGCTATTTTGTTTTAATTCGAAAGATTTTATTTATTAATGAATAATATCTTGCTTAACTCGTTTTTGTTAAGGATGCAATTGTTTTAAATAAAAATTAGTCAATATAAAAAATATAAAAATGTGGGTTATTTGTAATTAATTTCTATACTTTAAAACTCTTTTCGTCTAACTTTTCAAATTTGTTTATTATGCCTTTTTTTAATTATTAAGTATGAATGATATTAAATAATTTTTTTTGTAACACAATATATAAAAAAGTTATATATTTTTTTATTTGGAATGAATATAGTAAATTCGGAATAGAATTTTCTGAAATTTACCATGATTATTAATGTTGAAGTATAATTAAATTAATTAATGTTGAATTAATTAAATATTAATATTACAATGTTGAATTACTTAAATTTCTTCTAATAATAACAATATTATTATTTTGATAATGTATTTCTAAAGATGCTTATGCTTAAATAAAATTATCAAATTTAAAAGCTTTAACAATGATAATGATAATTTAAATAGCGATATAAAGTTTCAAAATTTGAATACAACGCAATTTTTAATTTATTATATTATAAGAAAGTTAATATTTAAAAAACTTATTTGTTTCTTCAATTTACTTTATAGTCATGTTTTAGCATTTACGTTAGTTCTATTTAATATTGCAAATTGAATTAAATAAATTTTATATTATTATGCAATTTTATTATTTTTGAGCAAACAAAAAAATATTTAAATAAATAAAAGAAAAAATTATAATCTGTTGGGTCGATATATACGTTACTCATAAAATTTAGAATTTAATGTAAGAACAAAAAACATGACAACAATGTTAAAAAATAAACGACTATAAAATTTCAAATGATTTTCTTCTTTTAAAAAACCTCATTGTCAAATAACATTGTCTTTGCTTTCACAAAATCTCATTGACAATATTTGAATACAATTTTACATTTTTAATTTAAAATTGTATTGAAAGATTTACAATTATAAATTAAAAATTATTTAAAATTGTAAATCTTTTAATATTTTAATCTTACAATTTTTATTTATTTTCTTTTATTACATTTTTTATTTTATTAAGTATACAATTAATAGCTCGTGAAAGAAATTTCGGAGGAAAAAATCTAGTGAAAGAAGTTTAAAAAAAAGGTTAAAGAAATAAAAAATATTATGCACATAAAATCTCCTGAAAAAAACTTAAAAAATTGAAAGTGCCGAAACCCTGTCTCCTCAAAACAATACCCATAATTTTATAATAAATTAATTTTTTAAATTGTACAAAAAATTTTGTTACTTTAAAAGTAAGAACAGGATATATTTGTTTTATATACCTTTTATTCCCCTTAATTAATTATAAAAATATTATTTTTTAAAAAAAGAGGTATAATTCGAGAAAGACTACGTTATACAATACTCCTTACTGCGCTTTGTTTTTACTCTTCAAATGAAAAATCTTTTGAAATTGATTAAAAAATTGATTTAAAATAAAAATTTAATTATTAATTATTAAAATTTGACTTAGAAATTATATTTTAATTAAAATCAAAGTACTCAATTTAGTACTCGAGATCAATATAGTTGTACAACTATGTATATAAAAATAAGTCCAATATTTTGATCCAATTAATGAAAAATCGCCATTAAATTAAATTTTCATATATAAATGAGAATTTCAATAAATCTGTACGTATGTTCAAATTAATTCAAAATGAAATATTAAAGGTAACTCTCAAGCATGTAAATTCATTCGTCTTATTAAATTTATAATAATCTTAAAACATATATTGATCAATACACATAAAATACTTAATTTTCTGAATCTCCTCATAAAAAGTTTAATCAGTTCTGATGATTATTTTAAATGATTTATGTAAATTAAATGTTCTTTCCAATAAACCCAATTAATCAAAAATCGCCATTAAATTAAATTTTCATATATAAATGAGAAGTTCCATAAAATTGTGTGTTTGTCCAAATTAATATCAAACTGAAACAATAAAAAGAAAAATCATATTTACAAATTCATTAATCATATTAAATTTATAATAATCTTAAACATATATTAATCAATGCACATATAATATTAATTTTCTGAATCTCTTCATAAAAAGTTTAATTGGTTCTGATATAAAACTGATCAGAACCAATTAAACTTGGTTCTGATGATTATTCTAAATAATTTATTTAACTTAAACGTTAATTTATCTGAATAATATGACCGATAAAAAAGCAATAATACAACTCACCTTTCTACATCAATGATTTTATAAAGATGCAAAGTTTAAGTGTATATAACATAATCCAGAGTAATTTCCCACATTACTTTAAGAACAGATTAGATTCAAATCAATTCAGTCACAAATGATAGCGAATAAAAGTTGAGATTTTAATAACATTGACCTATCATAGACTGAGATTAATATAGTTTTACAAATATGCATGTAAAAGCAAGTCCAATATTTTGATCCAATTCATCAAAAAACCCCATTAAATTAAATTTTCATATATGAATGAGAAATTCAATAAAATTGTAAGCATGTCCGAATTAATTCTAAATGAAATATTAAAGGTAACTCTCATATATACATATTCATTAATCTTATTAAATTTACAATAATCTGAAACGTATATTGATCAATACATAATTAATCGGTTCTGATGATTATTCTAAATAATTTATTTAACTTAAAGTTCATTTATGTTTTAAGTCTTATTAATATGACCGATAAAAAAGAAGCAATAATACAACTCACCTTTTTACTTTCAATGACTTTATATAGATGTCAAAGTTTAAGTGTATATAACATAATCCAGAGTAATATCCCACATTACTTTAAAAAGAGACATTTATTCAGACCAATTCAATCACAAACTGCAGCAAATAAAAGTCGAGATTTTAATATCATAGACCTAACTCATTGATAACGCGCTACTAGGAACTGCTGAGCAAAATCAACGTTAAATCACCATGCTGCTCGTATAAAGCATTCAAAGGAAATGGGGTGCCTTACCTAAGAGCCAGGTTAAACTGTCTCCTCCCTTATCCATCTTTAGAGGGGTGCTTTTGGGGTGCAAGGTTTCTTTTTTCCCTTTTTTGCACATTTCTCTCCCCCCCCCCCTTCTTCGGGACGGCTAACGTTTCTTTCAAAATCGGCACCGGATTTTTAGGAAGATTGATTGTTTTCGTTTTTGGAACTTGGCAGTATTTATTATCATAAAACAAATTCATTATATTATGGTAAAAAAAGATGAACAGATAAAATAAAACTAGGCATTTTGACAAATGTATTTTTTTCTATTTCTGTAATAAGAAGTAATTATAAAGATAATTTCTTTGAGTTGTTCCACATGAAAATAATATTGCAAATGTATATGTTTCAATGTGCATCATAGTTTTTGTTTAAAAAAAAATTTTTTTTTTTAAATAAAATAGGGTTAATGGTATCTATTTAAAATAATGCAGAGGTCGTACAAAAAAAATCGGAAATCGTATTCTTTTTCAATGAAGCGACAGCTCCATGGTGGGCCATCAACTTCTGCCTATTGGCAGATTCTGAAACATGAGATGTTGCTTGTCGTTTTACTGCCTACGGTTGCAAGCCCTACGGTCCTATTAGGCCGAGACTTAGGGTTTAAAGTGGAGTCCGAACCATTACAAACATCCATATAGCATCTTCCAACCAGAAACCTGTAGTATCAAAAACCTGTAGGACATCACGCCACACCAAGTTAATTGGAAACTCAATTACTTGATAATGGAACATTTAATATACACAAATTATTTACATTATTTTAAATATGTATGTAAAGTATTTAAAGCATACTCTTGCCAATTTTTAGACGATATATTTCCATTAATAATTTTTTTTTATCACCACTATTATGTTTTTCTATATTACAATATGATATTATATCAATATTGCAGTGCACATATAAAAGGATTAATTTACAAACCAACATAATAAATAGCAGAAAGAACGATAAATAAATACATAGCATCTCCCCCTGCCTTAAATATCACAAGATGTTTCGCTGCACAAATGTTTATTTACATTAATTATATTATATAAAAAAAATATTTATGCAATTTAAAATGTAAAGAAGAACGAAAATTTAACCTTATTATTATAGAAAAAAGAAACTTACTAAATTATTTTTCCACTTAAATTCTAACAAAGAAAAAAATTTAGCTAAATATTATAAAATACATTAATTATTTATTTTTCTTGAGAAAATGAGACTATTTTAAACTACGATTTTATAGATCATACCATTTTTGCAAAAGAAAAGTAGCCAAAATTCATTATAAAAAATTAAATAAAACCCTTCTTTGCTAATGAATATTGAAATTTATTCAAAAAAATTTATTTTTAAACTATAAATATATTGATTTCCAATTTAAGAAACAAAACTAAATAAAGGATCAAACAAAGTCGTTACTTTCATATAAGTACATAACGTTCTTACTGAATAATTATTTTAAAAAAATGCAGTGTTAGTCATTTTATTATGTGAAATCAGTTCTTAAATAAACTGACACAAGAAGCCTAGTTTATCAATTGATGACTTGGAAAGTTAAGAAGGAAGTTTTCCTTCCTGTTTTCCAGCCATTTTCCCTTCCCGTCAACTCCTTTTTGCACCACCCCCACCCTTCCGACCATCGAAAGGGGTCTTCCAGGATGTCGTTATTTTTTAGTCAACAACTCTCGACATGACCGATCTACTTCAGAATCTCCAGATGCAAAAATTTTCCCTTTGACCCACCCCCACTTTCGGATTGTTTAAAGGGGGTCGGGGACCGTCCGCTCTCTCCCCCACAACGCACAAGGCAGCACAGAGAAGTCCCAAAGTGAGGGTGGTAAACCGTTTCCTTTTTACCATCTTTTTTCTTCTTTTTTTGTGCACTTTGAGGGGAGGGTGCACCGAGGAACGTCATTTCCGGAGCACGGGGGTGTTGAGTGGATGGTGGGGGAGGATGTGTTGGAAGGTTAAGGCCAGATGTTGGCATTCAAGACAGTTTACCGTTTGTTCTCGACCAAGTCTCTTGGAACCCTTAACCTACATTTGTGTGACATGTGATTTTAATATAAAACGCTTCTTAAATATCTTAAAATAAACTTTATAGATTGTGAAACTTGTTATATAATTGCTAATCATTGTACATTATAAGAACGAATTAAAAATATATACTAAATATAATTGTTTTACTTGAACTGTTAATTTATTTTTTAATTTTGTAGTTTCATAAAAGAAGCATTAATTAATCAAAATTCGATATTTAAATAAATTTTAAACATCAGTATTTATATAAATACAAGCGCATTATAAAGCTAATATAAACCTATAAAAAATATGTTTGTGATAATTACGTCATTTGAAATAAATTAATTCTTTCTCTTAAATATTTAAAGTTCCTTTCTATTTATTTAAAAAATACCAGCGAATTTAAAGGCTATGTTATTAAATATAACAATAGAATTCGAGTATTTTATTGAATTTATTTAACTGAGTTATTTAATTAATATTTAAAGAAATTAATTTTAATTACAATTTTAAAATTAATTACAAATTTAAATTTAAAATAAATTTTTAAAAATCTGTAAGTTTAAATATTTTTTATTTTTTTTAATAAAATCTTTTAAAACAAATAAATATATTACAAATATTTATAAAGATTATTAAAATTTCTATGAAATTATTCAATTAAGAAGTAAAGCAAAAAAAATGAGGGACTATTAAACGACGAAATGAGCTAATATTATCCAAATAGCCAAAATGCAAACCAATGAGTTATGAGCCAAAATGCAAGTTAATATTTCCAATTTGATATGTGTTCGTCTTTCACATTTCCAAAAATTACAATTTTTGTTTAAAATAATCAAGATGTACGTAAGAATTACGATCACGTTACGAATATAATCCAAATGATACGTAAGAATATTTTATCACACAAAAGTTTTTAATAAAAGACTGATCATTATAATAAATTACATTACATTATTAATATAACGTTAAAGTTACTATATGCTATTTTATTATATTTCGTATTTAAAAAGTAGTTTAAAATATATTTCATAAGAGTTTCAGTAATAAAAATAATTCACATTCCTTATATTCAAATTCAGTATAAATTTGAAATTGAAGGAATAATTCTAAAATAATATGGGAAATACATTAGAGATTACCATTATTTAAGTGTAAATTAAGTTTTCTCTAAACAAATAAAAGATTAAAATTAAAACTAATCTGCAAAAGTAGGGTATAAATTTTTAAAGGCCTTAAGAGTATTTAACGTAATAACTATTTAAAACTTATTTTAATATTTCTACCTCAATTTTTTTTTTTTGAAATAATCATAAGAAGACCATAAGAAATTTTTTTCATAGTTTGAAACTCCATTTTAACGAATTGCTGTGATAAAGAGTCACAAAATATTATAGAACAATATTAATATTTAACAAAATTTTTCTTAAAATTCATAATTGAATTCCCCTTTTTAAAAAAAATAAATTAAATAAATATTTCCTAATTAACTAGTTGCAAAAATGAATATGGATATCGAATCGAAATAAATAAAATATGAAATTAATCCATGAAACAAATAAAATAAAATTGAATTGAAAGTTAATTTAAAATTTAATGATTATGTTATTAAACACAAACATCATTCCCTTATTATATGTAATATATAAATATCAACAATCACTTAAGTGCCTCTTTTACGAGTTACCTCTAAACTCATAGGAAATGCTTAAATACTGTTCTCGTTTATTTTCTATAATTAACAATAATAAATTTATTTATATAGAAATAATGTATATTTATATTCTCTTCTGATGATGATAAAAGTTAGATAAAAATGTAAAGAATACCTGCTCCGTTCATAGTAGCGTCTGTAATGCACATCGTCATCCACTGAAGAGCAAGAGGTGTGAGCCGTTGGTCAGCACGTGTGCCCACTCTTGACCACAAATCCAAACCAAAGGCACGCGCTTCGTCCCATTATCCCATCCTTTTCGTTGCTTCCCTCCGTTGCTACGGTAGCAACGCGCCCTGGCGGACATTTCCCGAAACAGGCCTTGTAGGGCGGCACTTGGCAAAACTGTTTCTTCTCTCTTTTGGGTTTGCTTTTTTTTTTCTGTTATCTTTTCTCTTTCCTCTTATTATTATTATTTTTTTTTAATATTCATTATTATTTTTTTATTTATTTATTACGATTGTTTTACATATTATTATTATAAAATAAGATTATTATTTATTTTAAGATCAACAATAATATAATATCGGTTTAAACGATGTCTAACTATTTTTTTTACTATAAAATTTTAAATCTTACTGATTTAGGTCTTTATTAAAATATTATTTTTTTCGTTTCTATTAAAATGTTAAGTAAAAAAAAAAACAGTTTTTTAAAAATAATTTTCTTTAAGTATTTTTTAAGTTAAGAAATTTATATTAGAATTATCATTAGATTTCAAAATAATAATTGTTAAAAATGCATCTTATTAAAAAAAAGCATTTTGAAATTCAGTTCAATCAGGTTTTATTTATTTTTATAACAACTACTTCATTATAATGAATCACATGTCATCAAATTTCAAAATAATAATTGCTAAAAATGTATCTAATTAAAAAAGGCATTTTGAAATTCAGTTCTATCAGGTTTTATTAATTTTTATAACAACTACTTCATTATAATGAATCACATATCATCAAATTTCAAAATAATAATTGCTAAAAATGTATCAATTTAAAAAGTAACCATTTTGAAATTCAGACCAATTAGGTTTTATTTTTTATAAACGTCTGTCAATATAATGAATCACACACATTTTCGGTTCGACGTTAAAGAAAAAAATAAATTTATGTCAACAAAGTAACTTTCCACACAGAATTTTTAATGTATTTCTAACAAAACATATTTGAAGATTAATTTTTTCAGAGTTAAATTATATTCAAAATATTTTTCAGATTTTGAAATTTAATATTGTGGAGCATTCTTCTCACATAAAAAAAATAACATTAAAAATCTGTAGAAAATTAGATTTTTCTCTGAAATCTTTTATACATTTTCTTCAAAAATGTAATTTTGTAAGTATGTAGTCGTGTTGAATACCTTTCTACGAGTTTCAAGTATCACACACTTTAGAATCAAATCCTGGCGGTGCAATAGATATTTGTTAGTGGTTCGGAATTGACGTTAAATTGTAGGTCCCGGTCTAATTAACCCAAAGTATGCAGAAAATACCGTACAGGGGCAAACAAAACTCAGTTTCTGAAACACAATTATAAACATTAAGTTATTATTATTAAAAAAAAAAATTTTTAACCAGATAATTATGCAAAAATTTTCTTTTACATTATGTACTTTATAATATCAAAAAAATATTAAAGACTTGAATATTTAATTCTCATATTTAATAATTAACTCTTGTGTTTAAAAACATTAAATTCAAGAATTTCACTTTACATAAATTCGCAAGCATCATTGAACGTAAAAAATATCAAACACGAATAAAATCTATAGATTCCTGTTGATTCGACTAAATTAGGATTGGCCATCTTAATATATATATCTCGATGACCATGTTTAATCTACACAGTGTCAACATCAAGCAGATTTTAGAAAAATTTCAAGGACTATTGCTAATTCTGAAATTGAGTCTATCACAATATGTGATAAAACAGCTGCTTTTAAATCTATGTATTTAAATTTTATGCTTAAATTAACAATTCACTTTTATTAGCTATAAGAGACAAAAAAAAAAAAAAAAAAAAAAAAAAAAAAAAAAAACTTAAGTACATCTATTATTTCGAATTCAGACCACAAAAATCAATAATGCATTCCATCAGTTGCAAATGTGTGGCATTCCCTATTAAAAGCTAAATTCTTCGCCATAGCAGTTGTGAAGTTCAAACCTTTTAGTGAGGACAGAAAAATTCAAATCCATTGGTCTATTCGAGTTACTAGTTGGTCATCACAGGACTAAACAAATAGTTTTTGATAGAGAGAAAGAAAAAAAAAGATACATTTTATTTAAACTTTATCAAGTAAGGTACCATATAAAAAATAAAATGGCTTCCTTTTTCAAGGAAGAAGTTGTCAAACAGTTTTAAAACAGAGTAATTTACCGTTTTCAAAATTAAAATAAGAACACCTTTTCATTTTGCAAAGTAATTAAACAGAGGGAGAGTTCTGTTTTTTTTTTATGAGAGTAAATTTTAAAGCGATATATCGTACACCGTTAAATGATTTTATTAAATTATTAAATATTTATTTATTATATAAATGTGCAAGTATTATTTATTGTTCGTAGCTATTATTTTCATTGATATATATTTAAAAAATTAAAATAAATGATTTTAGATCATTTATTTTCAAACTCATACATTATTATTCCATATGTGTTATTATAAAATAAATACGAAAAAAATGAGACTAAATCAATGGTGATATATTTTTTTTAGATAACTATATTATAAAGTTACTTTAAGCTCGAAATGTGAAAAAAATGCCGCGTAATTTTAACTTTTTATTTTCCTTCAAAACATTCATTTTTTTTTCTTTTGTGAAAGATACAACTCGATAAATTTTATTACATTTGCTTTGGTGTTATTTATAAGAAAAGGTAACACTGGAAAAGTAAACAAAATGAGAGCTCAGAATTCATAGCTATTATATATATGATAAATATTAAAAAAATTAAAATGAAAAATGTTGAATAAGAATGAAAACGAATGAATAAACTCAGGAATATGCCATTGTTTAATGATGCACGAGATATATGAAGCAATTGATTGGGATACTACCAGAATGGACAATTTCAATATCCACATGAATATAGCAATGTTGAATAGATCAAGAACTTCATGAAGAATGAATTGTTTAAGAATCTTTAAAAGAATATACAAAAATAAGATAAATGTAGTCATAAATGAAGAATGAAGTATTCGAAATTCTACAAGAAATGTCATCACATTCAATAGCGAAAAGAATGTATCAAAGTCTGAAAATTCTAGGCATAAATGAAGAATGAAGTATTCCAATTTTTACAAGAATCACTATCACATTCAATAGTCAAGAAAATATGTCAAAGTGTGAAAATTCTTAGCATATATGAAGAATGAAGTATTCCAAATGAATGAAGTATTCCAAAAGACACACTATAACATCCAATAGCCAAAAGAATATATCAAAGTTTGAAAATTCTAGACATAAATGAAGAATGAAGTATTCCAAATACAATAAAAAGCACTATATAGCTTTAACAGGCACAGGAAAATGCCAAAAATTATAAATATGAAAATTATATGAAACTTCAAGAAGGAACTGATTAACGCACTACGAGTACTTATAGCCATTGGAAATGCAAATGTTAAAAATCCCAGCCCAAAACATGAAAAGTGATTCAAAACCGTACTACAAAACACTTCAAACAAAAGTCAAATTCTCCAGAAAATTCCTTAAGACTAACATTATTCATGAATCATTTCAAGAGTTAAGGGGCCCAAAGTACCATTTTCCGCCAAAATTTGCAATGAAGTTTTATTTGCTTGGACCTCATTTTCGGATAATGTCACGGACCCCTAACCAGGATAATATCATTTTCACAAATGATAATAAAAGATTTATTAATCATTTATGTTACAATTTTAAAAATAATTATTATAAAATTAATTGATTTATTAATGCAATTAAAATTTATGATTTTATCTAATTTATTTTTAATCATTTAATAAGAATTATTTTTCTAACTCATACATTATTATCGCATATATGTATGTCCATAAACAAAGATAATATATATAAATTTATATAGTTTTGCTTTAATTTCAATGTTTACTCTTCGTCATGATTGTCCAATCATCATATGGTTCATAAACTCACTGTCTATAAAGGCTACCCCTACTTTGGTGATTTAACATTCTTTCTTAGGATAAGGGTAAGTAATTGTAATGTAGAATAAGTATTACAAAAATTAAATCTGCTGCTATAAAATCAGAAAGAAATGCATATAAAATTTCTTCCAAGTAAATAATTCTGTATAGATAAATAATAATAGATGGAATTATTTGTGGTCTTATAAATATTTATCTGCAATTATTGTTTTAAAAAGTCACTTTTATAATTACAGGAATGCAAAGGGTGTTGAGACATTTTTGTAACGATTTTAACTTTCTATATGAATTAAATTTAAAATAATAAAAAACCTTGAATGGCAACAGTTCGGAGTAGATTTTAATTATCATTTGCATCATTAAAATTATTCTTTGCTTTAAAACATCCATGAAAAATACATAATTTAAGATTGTATTTTTGTGCTAAACGAAGAGAGAAATTCTTATTTGATTATTAAAAAAAGAAGTGAAAAGCATAGTTTATACACATAAAATAAGTGACATTATTAAGCAAAAAATGAAAGAAATTTAAAAATTTACATTATAAAGAAATTTTAGTTTTGTAAATGGTAAGCACATCTCTTATTATATCTTAAGTTGTATTTCATATTTTAAGTAAAATTCCAAACCCACCAAATGTGTCGTAAAAACCGAAAGACATTTAAAGAAATTTAAACAAAACTATAAAATCTGATTTAAAGTTACAAAAAAAATCTATGTTCACCGGCTAACGCCAAAATATGTTTCTTGACTTAAAACTATGTAAATATAGTATGAAAATTATTTAGCATGGGTGAAAAATAATAAAATGTTATTATACATGATTAGATTGTATAGAAAAAGATCGATTTATTGCAGAGAAACTTAAAATATTAGTTTAGAGAAAACAACGAAAGGTTTTATGATTACTAGATTTTTTTATAAGGGAAAAGTTAAAATGAAGACAGCAGGAAAAAATATCAAAATTAACTTGGATTACTATACGTTTTAACGCCCATTTTAAAAGAACCCCTTCCGTCAAAAATTGAATCCCATGTTTTAAAAATGCATTCAATTAATTTTATAATTTCAAATAATGAGTACTTCTTAAAATGTAACCATTTTAAATGTAAATAAATCCTAATTTCTTTAGGAAAAATTTATTAAATGTCACAGAGATTGAATTAAGAATAAATTTTATAAATAATTTTTAATTTTAAAGTTTTGATCAATTAAAGAGGCATATCATTTTGAAAGGTTTGATATTCGAAAATTTATAATAGCGAATTTGAATATAAGAAAATATATAAATAAATACTGTTATAATATAAATTATATAGTAATATAAATGAATACTGTTAAGATTTAATAATTTTAATTTATTAAATTGCAACTAAGTTTTTTTACTTTAATACTTATCAAAGTAAAGATATGGAATCTTATATTATTCTTAATATCGACTAAAATGTGTATGTAAGTATCCTCTAAAATTTATACCACTTTCGGGTCTCTTTTTAATTCTTTAAGAAAATAAATAAATGTAATCATGCACTGATTCCAGGATAGTTATTATATCAAATAATTATTAATTTTAAACATGGTATAAATTCTAAAGTAGTATTAATTTTAAACATAATTAATTATAAGTATAAATAAAAACATTATGTTAATTCTAAGCATAATTAACATTATAAATATCAATAACAACATTATAAGTATTAATTCTAAACGCAAATAACATTCTAAGTATTCATAAGTATTAATTCTAAACATAATTAACAATATAAGTATTAATAACAACATCTCATGTATTAATTTTAAACATAATTAATAGTATTAATATTAACAATATAAGCATTAATTCTAAACGCAATTATCATTATAAATTTTAATAACACTCTTATAAGTATTAATACTAAACATAATTAACAGTATTATAACAATATTTAAATCATTAATAACAACCTTATAATTATTATACCTTTTAAGTATTAATTCTAAACATAATTAACAGTATTAATAAAACATTAATACTAAACATAATTAACATTATAAGTATTAATTTTAAACATAACTAACATTATTAATAACAACATTATAAATATTATTCCTAAACATAATTAACTTTATAAATATTAATAACAACATTATAAGTATTAATTATAAATATAGATTCTCCACTTCGCTTAATGAATGAAAATAATTATTCAATTGTTAAAATTGTAATAAAATTGATTTCTTGAAGAAATTTTACTTCTCTAAATTACAAAATTTATATATGTTACTTAATACATATTCAAATACACGCGTACATATATTAGAACCTTTTAATAAGTATACATATGTGTCAGAATTCACGTATACATTAGTGTGGGCCTTGAGTATATTTATCCATTAGGGAAAATAACTACTTATGAAATGACTCAGTTATTTCCAAATTATCTGTTTATTTAAGTTACTTTCTCACTTCCTGATAATATTTTAAGCAGCGAACTGGAACTCACGTCGCTAAATTTCAGTTGATCCCTTAATTTACAGTTGATAATGTTATTAGTCCACCTAGCGTAAATAAAAGGTGCGAATCAAATATATAAAAGCATAAATGTTTAATAAAACATAAAAGGAAGGAAGTGATTAATGGGTACCTATTGAAAAAAATTAGGAAGTGAACTCTTAATTCAGCGCGACGTAAAATGATTTCAATTACAGGATGTAGGAATAATGATATAGTACTTGACACTCGGTATTAAGGGAGGTAGGAAAAAAGATGGTTTTCCAAATTGAGCAATAGATAAATATTGCCAGTGTTTTATTTCTTATAACTTAATTGTAGAAAAGTGCAGGTAGTGACTGTAATTATTTTTTAAACACGTGAATCACGTTTTATAGCTTAAAATACAGACGAAAAAAATGTGTATTAACATATTTAGGGTTAACGAAGTGAAAATAACTGTACGAGCATAATATAAAACTATTGTATATTGTAACATATTTTTTCTAATTAAACATATATTAACGAGAGATATTGTAATTTGTAAGTCTAAAAGTGCAAACATTTTTATTTGAAGTTAAAATAACTTCAAAGTAATTATTTCATGATAATAAGCAACTAAGGTCTAAATTAAAAAAGTAATAATCATTTAGATATATTAGAACTTTTGCGAATCAACTTAAAACAAGAATTGAAATTTTTCTTATTAAATTATCATTTTAAAAAATTCTGCATGGAATTTATATAGTTTCAGTTAGTTTTTAATTCCGTATAGTACTCAAAATAATTATTGTTACCCATAATTAAAGAAAGAGATGGTTTTCCAAATTGAGAGGTATATAAATATAGCCAGTGTTTTATTTCTTATAACTTAATTGTAGAAAAGTACAGGTAATGATTGTAATTATTTTTTAAACACGCGAAGCACGATTTACTGCTTAAAATACAAAGGGAAAAGTAGTACATTAATATATTTATGATTAAAGAAGCGTAAATTACTGTATGAACATATATAAAACTAATAAATGAACGCAATAAAAAAATAACAATTAAAATAAATAGTAATAAAATGAAACAATTTTTCTAATTAAACATATATTAACAAAAAACATTGAAATTCAAAGTCTGAAACGGCAAAAATGTTTAGTTGTAGTTAAAATAACACTCAAAATAATTGTTTTAGGATAATAAACAACTGATCTCTAAGTTAAAAGAAATAATATTCATTTAGATACTTTTGAAAATTTACGAACCATCTTAAAACAAGAATTGAAATTTTTCTTTTTAAATTCTCATTTAAAAAATTATTCATGGAATGTATATATTTTCAGTAGGTTTTTAATTTTGTATAGAACTCAAAATAATTTCTTGTTACCCATAATTATTATTTCTAATTATATAAATTACATGAAATTCCTGATGCCTTCAAAAGTTTATTATATTACCGAAAATATAACATAATTATTGCTTGTAATTTAATAAATATGATGGGGGGAAATAATTATTAATTAAACATTGCTATAAAATTCCTTATCACCTCAAATCTGGCACTAAACTTATTATCAATATTATTGTGATTTAAAAGTTAATAGAACGATATTGTATTTTTTAAATGTGAAAATGAACAGAAAAATCAATTTGTATAACAACTTCCAATCTCAATTGTTGTTCAGAGAAAATTTATTAACAAAATGTTCTTAAGTACTATTTGAGACCTTTTGAATTCACCACTTTTAATGATACTTTTGCATGCAATCAAAATTCAATATCAGTATTTTATTTAATTAATTATTTTTTTAAAAAAAATTACAAGAAGTATGAAAAAAATATTATTTAATAAAAAAAATCTTATAATATTTCATTTAATAATTATATTTTATTTTTAAAAGATTTGAATTATTATTTTATAGTTAATTTATACTTAAAGAAACAAATAAAAATTAATGCTTTTGAGCAAAAGAAAAAAGTAGTATGTCAATATATGTGGAAACACATTTTGGTTATGTTTAAGACTAGTTGTAATTTTCATAATAAAAATTATAAAGATCTTTAAAATATTTGCGATTTTTAAAAAGATTTAATATTTTTTATAGTTTGAAAAAACGAATTTTTATACGTCAGCATGTTTGGATTGATAAAAATTAAAGTAGAAAGAATTTAAATTAAATTTGCTTAGAATAAATATTTTTTTAAAAAGTTGAATAATATACAATTGTTGTATTTTCCAAGAATGCTCACCTCATGCAAAAAATTAACATATAATGTTTTGAAAATATAATTCAAAATTTTCAATTAAATTAACTTTGAAAACTTTTGTTTCTATTTAAACTCAAAAATTTTTTTTTTATAAATTAAAAAAAATATTTTAGAATGTTGCAAATATTTATTATGTAGCATTTTTTTAATCTATTAAAGTATATCTCTTAATTTTTTAAATGAGTTTTTATTAAAAATTTCTCATTAAAAATGTTGTATTTCCTTTTACACTTTTATATTTAATAAATTAAATTATTTATTAGTTTAACAATTGCTTATTATTTTATTAGAATTAATTTTTATATAACTAAATTACTATAATTAACTATACTACTATAATAACTATATTACTTACATTAAAATAAAAATTAACATTTTAACTGAACAAATATCCTTCGATTAGTTTTTTAATTAGTTAGCTAAATATATTTTGGGATATTAAATAATTGCATTACAGAAGTCTATATAAAGAATGTGTGTAAGTCCCAAAATAATTTTAAAACTATAACACTTAGAAGTTTATTCTTTTCTATGACTTTACGGAAAATCTTTTATTGAATTTTTTAATTAAAGAAAAGCTTTATTATTTTTATGGCCATCACATTTGAACACTATCTGATGGCACTATCTGATCTGTCATAAAAAAAATTAAATAGCACCATTATTTAAAATATTGTAAGAATTATAGACAATTTAGATTCTTAGTTTTATATTTATATTTCGAACACTATTCTATTTTTAAAATTAAGGCTAACATGTTTATGTGAAAAAAAAATATTGTGAATCATTGGATAAGAAATAGAAACAATTTGGATAATTTTGGTTTGATTTGTCACTCTGCGGTCGTTTTGTGCACACTTCAGGCTAATCAGACCGGGACCTACAGTTTAACGTGGATTCCGAACCACAACAAACATCCATGCCACGGCCAGTATTCGAGCCTGAAGCCTAAGGTACTAAAGGCCAGAGCGCTAGACATCAAGCCGCAACAACTTAGATAAGAATGGTTGCTTCCTTTAGTCAATTTAAAATATTTTACACGAAATATTTAAAATCTCAAATCTTTACAGATATATTTTTTCTTAATAGAAAAAAATTAAAAAATTTTAAACTGTAACCGAGAAACACCAGTTCATATCTGTTAGTCTTTTAGGAAACAAACTATACAATGATTTAATTCTGCTGCTTAAAATTTTGTTTGCTTTTATTAAAACCTCCGGGCCCTTTTATTAAAATCTGAAGAAAAAAATTTATCTTATGAATAAATTTATACAACTTTTGGTAAGCTCAAATTTTATTAAAAACAAATATAAAAACATTTAAATTTCATTAGGAAACAATACAACTCAACTTTTTATTAATATCATAAATTATCTTAAAATTTATCAAAAATAAAGTTATTTTATTATAATAGAAAAGTATTATAAATATTTTAAAATTGTTACTAAATTTTTCTATTTCTACATTTCTAGATTATGCACTTAAATAATTGTACAATGCAACTATCAAAGTATTCAACAAATGTGATTAAAGTAAAATTGTGCTAAACACTTCTCTATTTGTATTATGTAAACGAATGCAAAAAAAAAATTTCTTTTTTTTTTTTAAATCAGCAAACAATTTTGAATTTTTCGAAATTTCAAATATTTGAAAATAAAAAATTAAGGGTTATAAAGTATATTTAATAGTATATTTAATTATTGTCTCACCTGACTTTTATTTCTCTTTCCTTTTTATAAATCTTAAAATCGAATTTTATGTTATTTAAATGAAATATTTAAAAAAAATGAATCAAATATAAATTAAATCAAACTTTATCTTTTTCATCGTTTAAAGTCGTATATTCCAGAAATTTATTAGAAAACGTAATAATTAACTGAACTATCCATAAGATTTTAAGATTTTATTCTTTTATAAGAAAATAATTTAATATTTTTAAAAAATAAATGTAAAAAAATTATTGTTAATGATTTGGATTAAAGATCATTCATTAACCATTTGCTAAAATAAACTATAAAAAATGTCAAAATAGCAATGGATAGCGGGTTGGGTTACTGAACTAAACGAGCTTAGTTCGAAACCCACAAGTGATTGCGAATTGAAAAGCTTTCGTGTCTATTCCGAGGATGGAAACGATTAATGCTCAGATTTGAAAGTTCTTTCTTTGGGCTTGAGTAAATTAAGAAAAATATGTGAACATCTAAATACCATCCTTTGAAGTATTTATTTTAAACTATTGGGTCAAAATATTATTTAGTACTGATTTTCCACAACAGCTTAATTTGCTGTACTAAACAGGAGATATAGTAGTACCAAATGAGCTATCAAAATGCTTTAATGCAAGAAACAACAATCTTCTAAAGAATTTATTAAAAATTTCAAATAAATAATACCTAATTTAATGTAATGTTTGTCCAATATATAATGATTAACTCATAGTGTGTTATTTCTGCTCATCTTAAATATTAGTGCTTTGAAGGAACACCGACTTCAAAATTTGTTCCAGAAAACTGATATTGCTGATTATTATTCCAATTTATTATATTGCTCCAGAAAATTGCTATTGATAATTATTATTCCAATTTATTATATTATTTCAGAAAACTGCTATTGATAATTATTATTCCAATTTATTATTATTATTAAAATTAGTATCTTCTGTTATTTCCATTTTATTAAAACACACTTTATCATCTGAATTTTAATAATAATAATTTATTAAAATTTAATATTAGCTTTTGAATTATTTATATAATCTTATTTTATGCAAGCAAATCTAAAGAATTAAACGTTATACTTGAAATCTAATAATCAACAAGACAACTAACGATCATTATATAATGTATTTCCCGGATTAGCAATAGTCTTGCAAACAATCTGTTTAGTGGAGCGAATATATGTAAATAAAATTATCTATAGAAAATATTTAACGTCTAAAAAACTGTAGAAGAACTTATAAAGCTGGAACACTTAGATTAAAGCACCCAGACTTAATGTAGAACTTTACAATTTATTAATATTTACAAAAATATACGAACCTATAAACGTGGAACATGTTTTCACAACGGGTCTTCTCTAAAGAATTAATTTTCTAAACGTTCTTTGTCGTATTACTACTAGGATTAAAAAGTAAATGCTGGAGTGCCTTGATATATAGTAGTTTTTTTTTTTTTTTTTTATTGGCATTTTGGTTCAAAACTCGTCAATCCAAGACCACAACTTTTAGTATTTCATGAAAAAAAATTGATAAGTGTTCATTAGTATCTCCAAAGGTATTAAGTGGTGACACCAAAAAGTTTAGTTGTATTGATCCAATTGTAATCTTTCCTACACAATATGACATTCTTATAGATCAATTTTACATCTGCTCGACCTTAAATGATCCTCATAAAAAATATATAAAAAAAATAAAAAAAACTTAGATTTATCTACCACAAATCGCTCGCTGAATTGCTTTTGTAAATGAATTGGTGGATTTTTATACCACTTATTTTATTTGTCTTATTAAGAGAAATGTTTTTGTTATATAATTGTAATCAATTATGTACCGCCTAACATAGTGGTAGTGGTAAGTTTGGCGACTTTAGAAGTAAATTTCGTTACGGTATCAAGGAAATGCACTTGTAAACTGAATTCAGAAGGTAATCCATCAAAAGTACATGTTTCATGCAAAAATATATTATAATATTTGTAAAATTCGAATATAATTAATTTCTGACAAAACGCCAAGTCAAAATCATATCAGTAAAAAAAAATGCACTTTTCTGTTTTAGAAGCGATTTATTAAAAATATTAATTTAAATTTTTATTCAAAAATATAACAATTAAAAAGGCTTAAGAATCTTGTATTTTTGTTAATTTTTTTTTTCCTTCTTTTTTCCTAAATAGTCAAAACTAACAAATTTTTCAAGTATTAAAAAAGCGATATCTAATGTAAGTCATTTCTAAAACTATCATTTATTATATTAAAATTCTCAGATTTCATATAAACGCCTGATATATGTATATGTTTCTGTCGTTCATACTATAACATATATAATAAAGAGCAATATAACATAACTAATAATATAACTTAACAAAAAATAGCAAACTGTTTCAAAGTAAAAACGAAGTTAAAATTATCACGTTATGACATCGAAAGGTGCATTTTTGCTTGTCATACATATATATAGATATAAAATAACTTCATATAGAACATTCACACACACAAAATAAAAATATTCACAGAAAGAAAAATTGAAAATAATTCACTTAATCATAAGAGAGTATTCACTACTTACCCCACCAAAAAGAAAACCACACAAACGTGACTTATTTTAAAAGCAGCTAAAGACTTTATATAATGTTACCACACACCCTACACGCTTTAAAAAAAAAAGAAAGAAAAAACCTACACAGCTTAAAAAAAAAGGTAAGAATCCAGATCGGGCCTACAAACCAAGAAACTGAGCTTTACATAATTGACATACCTCCAATATTTCGCGGAAGCTTTTGTAAATGCTCTATATCAAGTTATTTTCATTGGGAACACTATTTATTTTTTGTATTAATGAGATATATTTTTCAGGAGATTTTTAAAATGAATTCAAATATACATAGATTTTTGTAACGAAAAATAAAACATTCAAACGTTATGCATCATTGTGCAAAAGATTGCACATAAAAAATAAAGACATCATTCTGTCTTAATTTAAAACACTTATAGTCTTAACATAACACAACGAAATAACGCAAACTCAAATACAAAAATAAAAATATTTACAGAAAGACAAAAATAAAATAATTCATTTAATTCTAGCGTTAACCTAACACAACCCAATAGCACAAATTCACGTACAAAAATAAAAGTACTCACAGAAAGATAAAATGAATATAATTCACTTAATCACTACATAAAAGTATTCACTACTTACCACAAAAATAAGAAAACACACAAACGTGACTTATTTTAAAAGCACCTTAAAGACTTTACTTAATGTTACCACACACCCTACACGCTTTAAAAAAAAGAAGAAGAAAAAACTACATAGTTTAAAAGAAAAAAAGGTAAGAACCCAGATCGGGCCTAAAAAGCAAGAAACTGAGCTCTACATAGTTGACATATCTCCAATATCTCGCGGAAGCTTTTAAAAGAGAGAGACTTTCTTAAACGGGGGCGGTTTTTGTAGTAAGCGTCTTGACAAAAGGCCCTTGCCGCACAAGAAAATGTTCGGATATTAGTATATTTAGCACCGCTTTCTGCTTGCTACTTCCCCTTAGCCGATACGTAGGGCGCTGGGGTGGGAGGAAAGAATAAGAAGCAAAGCGGGGAAGGAGGACAGAAAAAATCATTATTAACCACAACTAATGTGGAGAATCCAGTCGGCGCGGTGAGAATCAAAGCGAAAAGGAGATGAGCGTACGAAAAAGAAGGGAAGAAGCGGGGGTGTAGAATTACGGAAGGAACGATTTCCGCGCACCGAAACCAGAAATCGGACGCGGAACTTGACTGTAATGTAAAGTAGGTAAAGACAGAAGCGCGACACTGGGAGTTAGGAAAGAATAAATAATGAAAAAGAACTTGGAAAAAAGTTTCTAAGAAGCGTGCTTGCGCTTTAAGTATTTTTTTTTCTTTTCTTTCTTCTTTTTTTTTCTTTGTGGGTTCTTTTACCTTCACATGTTAATGGATAGATAATTAAGTGCTTCAATGCAATAAGTAACCTTGAGAAAACAATTTATTCACCATTTTATTTGAATTTAGAAAATTTTAAATTAATTACGGAATAATATTATTGTATATTATTATATTATTCTGTCGCTCGGTATCAGAGGTTTCGGGTTCGAGTCCCAGCGGTGCCATGGATGTTTGTAGTGATTCGGAATCCAATTTAAACCGTAGGTCCCTGTCTAATAGGATCGTAGAGCGTTGCGGGGCATTGTTACTCCGCGTCCGTGGCCTATCTTCAAGTGACACACGCCCCCTGGGTAATGCAAAGTGAGTAACGTCGGTGCAGCGCTTGACTTAAGGGATTCATGACCAAGCTGTCTAAGTGTTTGCCAGCTGCATTAGAAAGAAAAAAAAATTATTATATTATACGCCCCTGCCCACTTCGCTAACCATATATATATATATATGCAGCTCGGGGCCACAGGTTTCGGATTCGAGTTCCGGAAGTACCCTAGATGTTTGTGGTGGTGTTTAAGCAATAGGTCCCAGTCTAATATGACTGTAGACCGTTGGGCGTAGGGCTGACAACCCTACTCTGTAAAAAGAAAACATCTCCTGTCTCGAAATCTGCAAGTAGGCGGGCAGTCTGGCCTGTAGGGAGTTGTATATATATACACTACTAGCCATTAAAATTGCTACACCAAGAAGGCGATATGCCACAGACGTAAAATTTAAATGACAATAAGAAGGTGTTGTGATATGCAAATGATTAACATTTCAGCGCATTCAGATGAAGCACCTACAATATGTTTAAATGAGGAAATTGTTCAGCCGATTTCTCATACACCAATTGCATTTGAACATTGTTGCCTGGTGAAAAGTTTTTGTGATTTCTAGTGTAAGAAGCAGAAACGCTTACCAGCACATTTCTGACTTTGATAAAGGTCGATTTGTAGCGTACCGGGATTGCGGTTTATCGTATCGCAGTATTGCTGCTCGCGTCTGTTGAGATCCAATGACTGTTAACAGAATAGGAAATCGATGGATCCAGAACGGTAATACGAAACGCGGTGCTGGATCGCAACAGCGCCGTAACACTAGCAGCCGAGAAGATAGGCATGTTATCCGCATGGCTTTAATGGATCGTGCAGCCCTGAATCAAGAATTGGGGTCGTTTGCAAGACAACAAGTGTCTGCACGAACAGTTCGACGACGTTTGCAGCAGCATGGACTCTCAGCTTGGAGTCCATGGCTGCCGCTACCCTTGACGCTGCATTACAGACAGGAGCATCTTCAATGATGTGATCAACGACGAAGCGCATGAGTGGCGAGACGGCCTTTTTTCAGATGTATCCAGGTTCTGTTTACAGCATCAAGATGGTCGCATCCGTTTTGACGGCATTGTGGTGAATGCACATTGGCAGCGTGCATTCATACTCGTCATACTGGCCCATCACCTGGCATGATGAGATGGGGTACTATTGGATACACGTCTCGCTCACCTCTTGTTCACGTTGATGGCACTTTAGACAGTGCACGTTACATTTCTGGTGTGCTACGACATGTGGCTCGACCCTTTATTCGAGCCTTGCGAAACCCTACGTTTCAGCAGGATAATGCACGACCGCATGTTGCCGCTATTGTACGGACCATCCTTGATACGGAAAATGTTCGGCGGTTGCCCTGGCCTGCACGTTCACCAGATCTCTCGCCAATAGAAAACGTCTTGTACATGGTTGCCGAGCGACTGGCTCGTCACCATACGCCAGTCTCTACGGTTAATGAGCTGTGACATCGTTTTGAAGCTGCATCGGCATCTGTAACTTGCGGCATGTAACTATACATGCCGTCCAATCTCTGTTTGACTCAATGCCCAGGCGTATAAGTGATGTTATTACTACCAGAGGTGGTTATTCTGGGTACTGATTTCTCATGATCTAAGCACCTAAATTTCTTGAAAAATTAATCACTTGTATTTCCAGTATAATATATTTGTCCAGTAAATATCATTTTGTTATCTGCATTTCTTCCTGGTGTAGCAATTTTAATGGCCAGTAGTTTATTTTTACGAGATAACTCATCGGTTATATTTTATTTTTTGTTATATTTTATATTTGGGTACTTCATAAAAAAAACCGGAAAGTAGAAGAGTGAAATGTGAATTTCCAAAACCAAAACCAAAAAATGTGAACCAAATAGTAAAATGTCATGTCTTAAAATGCCAACCAATTAGAATCTCAATATTCTGATCCCTCAGGCTTCTGATTGGAATTCTACGACGTGAAATTTAACACCTGAGATACAGACGATGAAATTAAGATCGATTATTACAGACGATGAAAATTAACACTGGTAATTAAAGACGATGAAAATTAAGATCGGTAGTTACAGATGATGAAAATTAACTCTGGTAATTACAAACTATGATAATTAAGACCAACAGAAACTAACCTGTAAGCCCCAGAAATGTGTGTTCCAAATTGGTACAATATGGATGTGAAGTAACAGGTTCCTTATGAACCTCAGCTAATGATTAATATGTTTTAGATTTATTGTTTCAGAGATGAATAAATTCAATAAAAGTGCTTATGTTTTTAAAAATATAATATATTTTTATTATCTAATACGCACTATAATAATAACAAATTATTCGATAAATATATTTAAATTCCCTTTTTCAATTCAATTGTTTCATATTGACTCTAATAATTACAAATATTCAAATAAATCTTTGATTTTATTGAGTACTATGAAATTTATAATAATTAAACTAATGAAAAATGTATTTTAAGGGAATGCAAAACAAAAAATTAATAGATTATAACATGGATGAATTTTAAGAATGCATGTTTTAAGCAGATAAGATTTTTTCTCAATTTTATCTTTGGTCATCCAACAATTGATATGACAGACTTTTTGTGGAAGATAAAGAATAAATTATTCATCAGATGTAATGTAATTTTAATTTAAATATAGGTTATTAAGAATTTAAATGAGAAGAGGTTATCAAGAATTTAAATTTAATCCTACTTAACTAATCTAATTGTCTCAACACTTTTGCCAGTGTTGTAAGTAAGCTTAGTTTTTTTATTTATTTTATGTACCATTTGTCAGATAGTGAAAGTTAATTAGTTTTCCAGATCAAATATCCAAGTAACAGCTACAAGCCGTAAACTATTTATGCTGCCAAGAGCATCAAATCATTCTGTCACTCTAGTTAACGTATCTTTCTCTGAAAGTCTGAAAAATCTGTCTGTCGAGTAAGTAAGACAACAGTCTAGAGTGAACAAACAAAAGTCAAACCTACAAGTAGTTTCATAATTAAATTAGATTAGCAAAACTACTTCTTGATAATTTATATCTGCATGCAACTTTTCATTTCAATTATGCTGATAATCATTATAATATTTCTACTGATTTTTCTAACTAAGAAATAGGGATATATAATATTAAATAAGTATCATCCTTAATAATAAGTTTTATTTTATTTTTTCTTCTCTAAAAGTTGTAAAAATATATCAAAAGTACTACACAAGAAAATTAATAAATAATTTTGAAGAATATTGACATTTTTACTTTTTAAAGACGTGTTTATATCTTTGATGACATTTATTCAGAAAAATTTTTTAATTCGCGTCCTGTAAAGGAAAAAAAATGTTGTAATTAATAAAAAGGATTAATAATTTTGACGAATGTTAACATTTTTTACTTTTAATTTTTAAAAATGGCAAAAGTCAATATGTTTTATCAGATAAGATTTTTCCCACTTTTATCCTTGGTCATTCACCAATTGATATGGCAGATTTTTGTAGAAGGTAAAGAATAAATTACTTCATCAGATATAAGGAAATTTTCTATACTTTCTGTAAGGACTTGTGTGTGTCTTTGATGATATTTATTCAAAGGAGTTTTTTAATTCAGGTCTTGTAAGCGAAAAAAATTATTATAACTATATAATGTTTATATTCTTGGTTTTAAAATTTTATATAATATTTATATTCTTTTTTAAGAAAATGAGAAATAAACTAACCGAAACAACTGTTTTTAAGCATTTTATAAGAAAAGTTATTCCATTTTATATTTTATCTATAGAAAAAAACGTAAAATGCATTACGATTTCTAAATAACTTAATTATTCAGCGCTATTGATTTTCTGGTTGAAAACAAGTATTTAGTTTTAAATAATTCAAAATAGATAATAAATCAATAATTTTGATTAATTTCTAATTTCCCAGGAAAATAATAGACAATTTGGGGTACTTAGTATGCTAGAAACAAGAATTTAATTCTAAATAATTCAAAATAGCTAATAAATCAATAATTTTGATTAATTTCCAAGAAAATAATAAACAGTTTGTGATACTCAATAGACTAGAAACAAATATTTAGTTTTAAATAACTTAAAATAGATAATAAATCAATAATTTTGATTACTTTTAAAAGAAAGTAATAGGCTGTGATACTCAATAGACTAGAAACATGTATTTAGTTTTTAGACAAACAAGTATTTAGTTTTAAATAATTTAAAATAATAAAAAAAATTAATAATAAAAATTAATAAATTAATAATTTAATGAATCAATAATTTTTAATTAATTTCCAAGGAAAATAAGACAGTTTGTGATAATCAATAATCACAATATTTTACTTATTTATTAAAATTAATTTTCGCTGCATGAAAAAATATATATTAGTATATTATTTTATATTATTACTATATAATTTAACAATAAACAAGCTGCAAAACTGAAAAATAAACTTAAAAAATACCATAATTTTAAAATAAATTTGTTAAAAATAAAATATTTAAAGCAAGTATCAAATGGTTACAAAAATTTTTACAAAAATTTACAAAATTAAAAAATTACAAATGTGTTACAATAATTTTCAAAATTAAAAAATTACAAATGTGTTACAATAATTTACAAAATTAAAAAATTACAAATGTGTTACAATAATTTACAAAATTTAAAAATTACAAAAGTGTTACGAAAATTTTTTTATCTTTTAAAATATTATATTTCTTAATTTTTATAAGGTGTTGTGTAAGAATTTATTTTCTGTATGCCGTGTTTTGTGCTAAAAATGGGTCACATTTTTTTTTTCATTACAAAGTAGACAGCAACGTTTAATAAACAGTAAGCTCATTTTAACGCTGTGTCCTAAAAGCCATTCCGGCTGGGTTTTTTCCTCCACAAAATTGCAAGTTCTTTCGCTAATCTCTACCGCTATGGATGGCGCACTTAGAACGGCATACTGCTTTACTTGGGGAAAAGGCATTTTTGTTTTTCCCTTCAAACGGTGGAACCTAAATTCTTTCCCCCAAAATGGAAGCAAAGCAAAAGCCGGCAACTATATAACCTGAACAAAAAAAGCAAAAACAACAACAACAAAAAAAAAACTTCTAACTAAAACAAAAAAAAAAAAAAAAAAAGAGGGGGCATAATAATAATAAAAACAGAAACAACAAGCGAAGGAAAAACGGTGTCGAAATTCTTTCTACTGAACTGCACCCCAACAAATTACTCGATTCTGGATTCTTCCAAAACTTCGGGGCCGAAAAAAAAAAACCCAAGAAAATAGTATAATAGTAATAAAAAAAAGACACCTTCGTTTACTAGGAGTTCCCGGCGGTAGAGGGGTGAGAGTGTGTTTGAGATTGGAAATATTTCGCGGCTACAAATACTTCCCAAGTGCGGTACATTATAAGCGCAGGGTGATTTCTAGCAACTTAATGGCATTGTTTTCTGCTTTCCGCTGCATTACGCCATTGAAAGGAATGAAAATGATCTCCGGAGTTATGAGAAGATGCTTAGTCGGGTGTTTTTCCAAGCGCTCGCTTCCAACGCCGCGATTATACGGTTAAAGCGCCGCATCGGTTCGCATTACACGGAATCGCATTAATTTCTGGGGGGAGATTGGAGATCACTTAATGTGACGGTTAGCCGCTAAGCGCTTTTCTGTTTCCTACAAAACGTGGAACTGTAGAATTTCGCAATTTTTTGCTCTAATGAAGTGCGGTACCTTATAAGCGCCAGCTGATTTCTAGCAACTTAATGGCATTGTTTTATATGTATTACACCATAGAAAGGAATGAGATCTCTGGAGTTATTAGAAGATAGATATTGTTTTAGATGTTCCTTTTTTGTTTGAGACAAAACTTGGAATTGTAGAATTTTATAGCCTAACGCAATATTTTGTTCTAATGAAGTGCGGTACCTTACAAGCGCAGAGTGATTTCTTGCAACTTAATGGCATTGTTTTTTGTTTTCCGCTGTATTATGCCATTCGAAGGAATGAAACTGATCTCTGGAGAAGATAGATGCTTTATAACTAGATGCTTTTTAGAAGTTACTTTTCTGTTTCAGACAATACATGGATTTGTAAAATTTTGAAACCTATTGCAGTTTTTTGCACTAATGAAGTGTGTTGCATTATAAGCGGAGGGTGATTACTAGCAATTTAGTGGTATTATTTTCTGCTTTCAGCAGCATTATGCTATTAAAATTATCTCTGGAGTTACGAGAAGATAGATGCTTAAGATAGATTTTTTAACTAGATGGTTTTTTAGAAGTTGCTTTTCTGTTTGAGACAAAACTTGGAATTGTAGAAATTCGAAATCTATTTCAATTTTTTGTTCGGCACCTTATAAGCTGAAGATGATTTCTAGCAACTTAGTTTCATTGTTTTCTGTTGTATTAAGCCATAGAAAAGAATGAAAATGATCTCTGGAGTTATGAGAAGATGCGTAGATTAGACAACTAACCTTACTGCCTCTCATAAAATATTTTATTATTAATATAAAGTTATCAGAATTTATTCTTTAGTATACCGTCTCCAAATTTTGTATTTTATATATATAATTTTATACTTACTCAGAAAATTTAGTTTAAACTTGCAGAATTTAGAATACCTAGAATACGCGCTCCCCCCCCCAAAAAAAATACAAACATAATAGTTATGAATTTTTTAACTTAATAGGAAAATGCAATTTTTTACACATTCTCAAAAATAATTTTATTATATTGAATTTATGAATAGATTGATAAATTATATAAGCAAAGGAAATTTAAAATTATTTGCGTCAAATTTATTAATTAGTTCTCGAATATTAAAGATTAAAATTAACATTTATAAAAAAATATCTGATAAAATTCCTAGAGCTCCACATCATTTCCTTTATTTACAAAAAAAAGTTAAAAAAGTTTTTTTATATATGACTCTCGTTATAATTCCAAGAAAAAAAAAATTAGAAATAACACAAAATTTCAAATGTTTTCAATATGAAAATAACAAAGTTATTTCATTTATTACAGTGTAGTTCATTAATTACAATAAGTTGTTTATTGTATAATAAATATTTTTATTAAAAACTAAATTTTGTTATTAAAAATTAAATTTTTATGAATAAATAAATCTCATAAAAGTTTTCACATAAGAATTAGGCTCATATTAAATTTGTCTGCCTTACATCAATTTTCGACCTTAATTAAGTTACATAATGATTCACAAAAGTTTTATGTGGGATTCTCGTTATAATTTTAAGAAAAAAGTAAGAATACTTAAATATTTCAACACAAAAACGACATTTAAAAAAATTAGTTTAAAAAAATAAATAAAAATAACAAAATTTGTATGTCTGATTAATGACAAAAGTATTAGCATACATAAGATTTAATTAGGATACATAAGATTTAATTAAGCTATACTTCACATACAAAAGATATACCATACGATTATTTATGGTTCTTATTAAATTTTTCTACTTTGCATTAATTTTTGATTATAATTGGAAAAAATTTTCAAAGAAATTTTGTCATATTGACTAAAATATTTTTTTTTCCTTTAACTTGTGCTTATTATTATAATTGAAATATATCCATGTCTAGAACAGAGAAACATACATCATTCAAAATTAGAAACTTAATTAATAATTTGCACTTAGCAAAAGGTAAGCTACTAAAAAATCCAATAGTTAATTTAATAGATTTAAATGGGTTTTTTTTATCATAAAGTGCTTTAAAAAGCATAATAAAATAACCAGTAAATTAAGATTGGGGTGACTAATATATGTCCTCCGAAATGAAGGGAAACACTATTCGGAAAATAATGCAAATCCAAGATTATTGACTTACAAGACATACAGAAGAATTGCACGAATGTTAATCAATACGAATGAGTTGAAAACGAGTTTAAAGAAAACATGATCAAACAAATGTCATAACCCGAGTGGCAAGAAGGAAATTCTTCATTTATATAAAGAATTATTTTAAAGAATTCTTCATTTGTATAAAGAAATTTTTAAAGAATTCTTCATTTGAATGAAGAATATTTTTAAAGAATTTTTTAAAAGAATTCTTCATTTATGTAAAAAAAAAAATTAAAAGAATTCTTCATTTGTATAAAGAATTTGTCATTTGTTTAAAGAATTTTAAGAATACTTCATTTGTTTAAAGAATTTTAAGAATTCTTCAATTGTTTAAAGAACTATTTAACGAATTCTTCATTTACACAAAGAATTTTTCATTTTATAAAGAATTTTTCATTTTTTTTTAAAATTATTTTAAAGAATTCTTAATTTATATAAATAATTTTTTAAAGAATTCTCCATGTGTATCAAGATTTTTTTTAAAGAATGGCCTTCATTTGTATAAACAATTTTTCATTTATATAAAGAATTTTTTAAATAATTCTTCTTTTGTTTAAATAATGGCTTTTTGGTGTTATATTTACTTATGAAAGTGAATGTAGTAAAATTGTAGTGAATGATTGAATAATGGTTTGAGAAAATTTATTAAAAAATGTAAATATTTCTATTCCTTATAAAGATGGAATATTTATGACATTGGGAATGTATATCCTCTTTTAGACCAGATAAGTTAGAATTTTTTAATCAGTAAATAAATATTGAGAAAGAAAAGTTTAAAATTTCAAATAATCAGTTCAAAAATTTCGCTATAGAGCGTACGGTAAAACGATATTTTAAATGAAAATTAATTTTGTGAGATAATTTTTTGTTATTTTTAAAGTATTGATTATATTAATTTTTATTAATAGATAGAAATATTTTATTGAAATTCATAAAAGTTCTAAAATTTTTGAGAACCACTGTATTTGTGGTTTTAAAGATTACTTTAAATTTTTCATAAAATGCATTCAGTTTAATCAAGATAAAAATTTAAGCAACGCCATATATTTAAATATCAGTTTAAAAGGTGAAAAAATAGAGCAAAGAACATTTTAATCATCAAAAGTTCTAAAAAATAAATCAACAATTTTTGATAATCAATATTTCAAAATAAATATTCATATACGTACCTCTCGCAACAATCATGATTATTTCTCAGTAAAAAACAAAGAACTTCCTTTGAAATAATAAATTGAGTCGTATCAAAACTGGTTAAATTTGGCATCAAATTTGAATATGATATTATGCCACAAAGTCATATTTCTTTAAAAAAATGTATACATATTAAAAGAATTTAATCATAATTCGTAATACAGCATTATAATGATAAAGAATCGTTGTCACAGATTCTGAAGAATAGCAACTTAAAAACAAAATTTACAAATCGTTTGCTTTCCTAATTTAGAAGTTTATTTATTTAAGTAAAAATAGCTAAAAAATACTGTATTTTATTTATTTTAACTTGCAAATAAATGATTAAAATTATGAAAACAATCATTAAAATTAATATAATGATGATAAAAAAATAGTTTTGCATATTTATAAAAGCCCTCCTTAATTTTTATAGTAAAAAATTATTTTTTAACACATTTAAAGTATTGATACTACAAATCATAAGTAAAATTTTAATTAAATATTTTTCAATAATAGTGAATTTAAGTTCAAACGATTTTTCGAATGGCAACATAATGGTTTCTCAAAATAAAGAATTAAAAAAATGTATAATAAATATTAGAGAGTTTTTGCATACCGTAAGTTAGTTACCGTAGGACGTCCGTTAGCTTTTTCTCCCTAGCGCGCACGCGCATAGGAAACTGAGCATGCGCGCTAGGGAGAAAAAGCTAACGGACGTCCTACGGTAACTAACTTACGGTATGCAAAAACTCTCTATTATTCATGTATTATTGTTTCCTTTTCGAATCTACAAATAGTTTCGTATTTTATTTTATTTTATTTATTTATTTATTTTTTATTTTGTAGAAAAAAAATAAGAATTACATTTTTTTTAAGGTAATATAATTCTTGCATTTTTAATATATCTTTTTATTGTGAATCACTTTAATCTTTTAGATATATATTGTTTTAAATTATTCTTTATAACTCTGGGGAATAAATTTTGTTGAGAGTTTTTTGCAAGTCTCATATGGGAAAAAAATATTGGGATAAAATCGCAGTTTAGGGAACAAGAAGGTTTTTGGAGATTTTTTTTGTCGCCAATTTATCGCCAAAATGTGTCTCTAATTTCTAACTGAAATGCAACCTTAAAATACTGGAAGCCCTTTTTCGCAAAGTAGAATTAGAAGAAAAATTTAAATTAACATTGTTTTAAATGAATAACAAGTTGTTGACAATTGGACAATTAGATGTACAAAATAGTAACATATGCAAGAAATTCATTAGAAACCTTTTTATTAGAAATTTATTAGAAAAAAAGGGGCCTGTGCAAGAAATTTAATGCATTTTGAAAGCATGTGATAATGATTGGATTATTAAGATTTTATACGTCTTTTAAGTCCCAAAAAGGGCTTTTAGGGACAGAAAGAGCTTTTTAAGAGAACTTTAAAAGAGCTTTTGGGGGTATTTTTTGTATAACATTCAATACCTGAAACCTACCAGATAGATGTCAAATTTGTTGATCACTTTTCAGATGCTTTTCAGCGAAACCTTACGTTAGTCAAGCGTTTTAAATTGGCATTCTAATTGTCTGTAGATATCCTTATTGTAGCACCCACCCGGCAATGTAAGTAATGCCTGAGCATCTTGCTTAAACGTCGCGTTGAATAATTTCGGTTAGTACATAAGAAGGAGATTAATAAGCATTAAACCAACTGAATTTTAAACTTTCAGAGTTTTTAAAATAGACTCATAGAATAGAAATTGTAGCTACTTTTTCGAGCTATAAAGTTTAAAAACGTGACAGATATATGTTATATGTTATGATTGGTATATGTTATTTTTATAATCTTTTGGTAAAAAAAAAAATTATAAAAAGGAGAATCAAGTTATAAATAAATTTAATAGAAAATAAATTGCTTTATTATTTACAAGAAAAAACATTAAATAAATAACACTAAAAGATAAATATAAGTAATAAATAAATGAACAACAGCTCTTAATAATTATAAAATAATATTTAAGACTCATCGAGTCATGTTACGCAAGAAAACTGAAAACCCAAAGTCAGGCAGAGAAAACCCAGAATACCACATATGAAAACTAATCGTCTATTTGGCGACGAAACATTTTTTTTTTTTTTTTTTTTTTTTTTTTTTTTTTTTGTGCCCTACACTGCGATTTTGCAAATTTTTATTCACAATTAAAGTTATTCGAAATAAATTGCTAAAATTAATTTAAACGACATATTATTCAATGAAAATTTTAATGAATATACAATTTTTTAAATTTATTTTTATTGCATTAAACGTAATTGATAACATTAACTGTAAAAAATGTGTTCCATTTTTAAATGAGTTATATTTACGTTCCCGAGAACTTATTTAATAAAGATGTAAAATGTATAATTATTTAATGATAAAATGCATTTAATATTTTTATAATAGATTACATTATTATTTAAAGATAAATAATTTATTAAAGCTTCTAAATTATTTTATATAAGTTATTATCAGAAGTATTAAAAAAATGTGTCCTAATAATTATTTAGATTTTTAGATTTAAATCAATGATTGTGATGTAATGATGGGATTATTTCACTTCCAAAATAAATAACTGTTATGAAAAAGAAAACCAACGATTAAAAATAGAAAGCTTGAGTAATTTATTATGAGATGTTCTAAAAAAATAAACAATTTAAAAACATATATCAAAGTTAAGAATCATTTAAATAATACAAAACATATGGGAAAAGATTAATATTTTGATGTTTAATTTTTAATGTAAATTAAATTGTATCCTTTCTATCTCTAAATATAAATCTAATGAAATTCTTCTAATAATCAATAATAAAAGTCTAATAATCAATAAAACTCTTCTAAAAAAATGAAATTCTTCTAATCTTAAATCCTGTAAAATTTAATTAAAAAAAATATCCTGTTAAGTCCTTATTGTCAGAGAGAAAGTTAATTCAGCACTTATGATAGAATATTATTTAGCTATAATTATATTCTTAAGAAAATTACATTTATATTCTTAATAATAACATTAATATTTATAATATTTAATAATTATAATATCTTTAAGAAAAAAATAAGTATTAAGTTTCTTATTAAAATTTAGACTTAAACACTTTGAAGAAATAATTTTGTTATTCTATATAGTCTGAAGTAAAATAAAAGCTTTGAATATAATATATAACTGAATTGAATTTAATCATAACAATCCTGTGCTTTCATTAAGAGAAAAAGCATTAATTAAAAAAAAAAACTTACTTAAGGAAAGTTAGAAAACCACCCCAAAAATAAATCCAAAAAAAAAAAAAAAAATCTTCCCTTTCTGTTATCAAATCTTGACGGAAAAGAGAAAATGTTCATTTTGGGAATTACCCTTAATAACCATTGCCACCCGACACTATAAAATACAGGAAAAGAAATGAGAAGTTTGTTCAAGGGAATTTGAAAGGGGAAACCTTATCTTTCGGTCTTAGAGAAAACGACAAAAAAAAGGAACAAAAAATTGTGGTGGAAATGATGTATAGTCCCTGCAGCCCCAACAATCTCAAATTCCCGCCATCATTGTTCAAATTAATGTTCTCTTTCGGCCTCATGTCCCCTCCCTCGCCAAATTTCTTCCCTTTTTTTCCCCTTTTATGCCCGCCACCCTCGTATAAGTTTTTCCTCCCTTGACTGACCATCGGCTATTTTCGATAAGAAACTGACCGTGTCTCCCTCCCCCCTGTCCTGATCGGTTTTTGGACGGGGCGAACTGACCCTGAAAATAGGGGCTGGCTTCTGCAATGGAGGGTGTAAGTTTCCGTAGAAGATTGGAATTTATGATTAAAATATTCTCCTGGTATAAGAAACGATTCCTTTCCAGCAATAAGTCGCAAGATTTCGATAAAAAAATAATTTTAATAAATGTGTTCATGGCAATGAACACATTTATTAAAGTTTTCAACTTATTAAATGTATCATCATTTATTAAATTTATCATATTATTAAATTTATCATGTTATTAAATTTATCCTATTATAAAATTTATCATCATTTATTAAATGTATCCTATTATAAAATTTATCATCATTTATTAAATGCATCCTATTATAAAATTTATCATCATTTATTAAATGCATCCTATTATAAAATTTATCATCATTTATTAAATGCATCCTATTATAAAATTTATCATCATTTATTAAATGCATCCTATTATAAAATTTATCATCATTTATTAAATGCATCCTATTATAAAATTTATCATCATTTATTAAATGCATCCTATTATAAAATTTATCATCATTTATTAAATGCATCCTATTATAAAATTTATCATCATTCATTAAATGTATCCTATTATAAAATTTATCATCATTTATTAAATGTATCCTATTATAAAATTTATCATCATTTATTAAATGTATCCTATTATAAAATTTATCATCATTTATTAAATGTATCCTATTATAAAATTTATCAACATTTATTAAATTTATCCTATTATTAAATGTATCATCATTTATTAAATTCATCAATTTATGAAATTTATCATTATTTATTAAATTTATTATCATCTTATTAAATTTAACGTCATTTATTAAACTTATCACCTTATTAAATCTACCATCATTTATTAAATTTTTCATCATTTTCATCATCATCATTTTTACATTTTTCACTTCAAGATTAAAATATTTTATAAATGTAATTAAAAATCTTTAAAATTGCTTTACTTGATAACAAGTTTAGTTTTTAACATTTAAAAATTCTGAATAACATGAGAAATAAAACATTATTTTTTTAATTTTTTAAATTCTTATTCAAAATTTCATTATCTTAAACTTAAAAATTTATTGTCTTTATGAAATTGATGACTCCTATCCTTTTTCAGGAATTTAAATGTAATAAGAATTTGAAATTCAATTAATAAATTTTTTACAAATCAGGCAGTTTTTAGCAATTTCAAAAATTTCTTTTAAACTTCTTTTAAATTACTTTTAACATAAAAATATTGGATGCAATTTGTAAGATTTAACTTAATGCTACAATTAATTTCTTTCTAACAATATTTTTAATTAACTTGGAAAACGAAAAAAAAAAAAAAAGCAACTCAACATCATTTTTAAAAATGTTTCATCTTAACATTTTAATATTGTTAAAAAATGTTAACGATCTTGTCATTTTTTAAGTTCCTTTACTATTAAAATCAGATAGTATCTTTAATATGTTTTTAAAATAATAATAATGAATATTTCAATTTTAAGGTATTTTTTTTAATTCAATGATGCTTTTTTATTGAGTTATTTATTCTTATCTTTTGAAATGGTGGTCTCTTAGATTATTCCTTAAAAAATAATTGAACGAGATTGAATTGCCACTCTTTGTTAAAAATATAAGAAAATTCTGTATGTTTAATTGTAGACTAGCATATGCGATTAATTTCTTAAGTTGAAATCAATCAAAAATTTCCAAAATATCAACTTTTCCTATGCTTTTTATTCCCCTTACTTAATTTTATATTTTCATCAAAATATGCATCATTATATAAATCTTATTTTTTTTTAAATGGTTGTCTCTGAGATTAATTCTTTCCTTTTGGCAGATTCGTTTCTAAGTGATGTATTTAATATAAATTGGACAAACTTTGTTAAAAATATAAGAAAATTCTAACAGCTGGGTTGAAAAGTTCGTAGTCTGACACGTAGATGGCGGTACTAGTGTTAACTCCATATGATTTTTAGTTAGCCCTAACCTTCAAAAGACACGTGTATAAATTTGACAGCTGTTGCACTATTAGTATATGAGTTATAACATTTTTAGTGAAGCAACTTTTGTTAGTTTGAAAAAATGGATAAAAAAGAATTTCGTGTGTGTTTATAAAGCATTGCTTTTTGGCGAAAAAAAAACTATTGAAGCCAAGGCTTGGCTTGATAAACATTATTCGGACTTTGCACCAGGAAAACCTACCGTAGAGAAGTGGGTTGTTAAATTTAAACGAGGCCAAATGAGCACCGAGGGCGATGCACGCAGTGGACGCCCCAAAGAAGCTGTTACCGACGAAAACATAAAAAAGTCCACAAAATAATTTCTGATAACCGTAAAGTGAAGTGGATTGAGATAGCTGAGATCCTAAAGATATCAAAGGAATGTGTTGGACATATCACGAATGAATATTTGGATAAGCGAAAGCTCTGTTCAAAGTGGGTGCCACGCGAGCTCACAATCGATCCAAAACAACAACGAATTGATGATTCTAAGCAGTGTTTGGAGCTGTTCAATCGTAATAAACCCAAAGTTTTGCGTCGATATGGGACAATGGATGAAACATGGCTTCATCATTTCACACCGGAGTTCAATCGACAGTCAGCCGAGTGGACTGCACGTGATGAACACTAAAAATGCTATAACTCACATACTAAGAGTGCAGCAGCTGTCAAATTTATACACGTGTCTTTTGAAGGTTAGGGCTAACTAAAATTCATATGGATTTAATACTAGTAGTGCCATCTGTGTGTCAGCCTACGCACTTTTCAGCCCACCTGTTATATAGTTAATTGTAGACCAGCATGTGCGATTAATTTTTTAAGTTTAAATCAGTCAAAAATTTTCAAAATGTCGATTTTTATCCAAGCTTTTATACCTCTTACTTAATTTTATATTCTCATCAAAATATACATCATTATATAAATCTTATCTCTTGAAATGGTGCTCTGTGAGATTAATTCTGTCTTTTTGGCCTATTCGTTTCTTAATGATGTACTTAATTTAAATTGGACACCCTTTGTTAAAAATATATGTTTAATTGTAGATCAGCATGTGCGAATAAATGGCGGTCTTTGAGAAAGCAAATGGTGGTCTTTGAGAAAGCAAATGGCGGTCTTTGAGAAAGCAAATGGTGGTCTTTGAGAAAGCAAATGGTGGTCTTTGAGAAAGCAAATGGTGGTCTTTGAGAAAGCAAATGGTGGTCTTTGAGAAAGCAAATGGTGGTCTTTGAGAAAGCAAATGGCGGTCTTTGAGAAAGCAAATGGCGGTCTTTGAGAAAGCAAATGGCGGTCTTTGAGAAAGCAAATGGCGGTCTTTGAGAAAGCAAATGGTGGTCTTTGAGAAAGCAAATGGTGGTCTTTGAGAAAGCAAATGGTGGTCTTTGAGAAAGCAAATGGTGGTCTTTGAGAAAGCAAATGGCGGTCTTTGAGAAAGCAAATGGCGGTCTTTGAGAAAGCAAATGGCGGTCTTTGAGAAAGCAAATGGCGGTCTTTGAGAAAGCAAATGGCGGTCTTTGAGAAAGCAAATGGCGGTCTTTGAGAAAGCAAATGGTGGTCTTTGAGAAAGTAAATGGCGGTCTTTGAGAAAGCAAATGGTGGTCTTTGAGAAAGCAAATGGTGGTCTTTGAGAAAGCAAATGGTGGTCTTTGAGAAAGCAAATGGCGGTCTCTGAGATGGTTTCCTTCTTTTTGGCCGATTCTTTCATCAATGATGCATTTAATTTAAATTAGCATATGACATTCTTTGACAAGGACAAAGGACAATGGATTAAAACAAAGGACAATGGTAAACCCACAACAATGACAGCCTTTGCAAAAATATAAGAGAACTCTATATGTTTAAATGTTTAATTGTCCAGCATGTGCGATTAATTTAAGTTGATAATCAATCAAAAATTTCCAAAATGTCAGTTTAGCCCAAGCTTTCATTCCCCTTACTTAATTTTATATTCTGATCAAAGCATACATCATATTTAATTTAAATTGGATACCCTTTGTTTAATTGTAGTCCAGCTTCCGCGATTAATTAAAAGAATTTTTTTATTCGATAAACACATTTTATTTTAAATGAATTCAGTAGCACCATTTAAATAAATGACTTAAAATAAAATAGTGCTCCATGTTTAAAAAGTGACAAGATTAGTTTTCATTCTTTAAAAATAATTACTGTTGAAATCATAGTTTTTTAAGAAAGTGTATTAATTCAATTTGAAAGATGGGATTTAATACATTGAATTAAGGAGATAAATTCTTTCATTCTGGTCCAATAAGAACATAATAGAATGAACATTAACGTCACTCCTTTAGTCTTGATTACAATTGTGACTAACACCAACTAAAATTGTAATAACAAGTTGAAATCAAATGAAAAATATTTGAAACGCCAATTTTTCCCAAGCTTTTATTCCCCTTACTTAACTTTGCATTCTCATCAAAATATACATCATTATATAAATCTTATCTCTTGAAATAGTGGTCTCTGAGGTAATTTCTTTCTTTTTGGAAGATTCTTTCATCAATGTATCAATTATGATGTATTTAATTTAAACTGGACACCCTATGTTAAAAATAAATGTTTAATTGTATACCACCACATGACAAGATTAGTGTTTCATTCTTTAAAAATAGCGATTGTTTAAATCATAACTTGAAGAAAGTGTATTAAGTTTATTTGAAAGAGGGGCTTTATTACATTAAATTAAGGAGGGAAATTGTTTAAATAATAAATACTACATGCTTTAAATAACAAAATAATAAATAATCAATGTTTTATATTACAAAATAATAAATACACCATGTTTAAAAAGTGACAAGATTAAGTGTTTCATTCTGGGGCCTGAATGGCCGAGTGGCTAGCGCTCTGGCGCTCGGTACCACAGGTTTCGGGTTCGAGTCCCGGCGATGCCATGGATGTCTGTAGTGGTTCGGAATCCACTTTAAACCGTAGGTCCCGGTCCTAACAGGATCGTAGAGCTTTGTGGGGGCATTGTTACTCCGCGTCCGTGGCTTATCTTCAAGTGACACGCGCCCCCTAGGTAATGCAAAGTGAGTACGTCTGTGCAGCGCTTGCCTTAAGGCATCCAAGACCAAGCTGTCTATGTGTTTGCCAGCTGCATTAGAACAAAAAAAAGTGTTTCATTCTTTAAAAATAGGGAATGTTGAAATTATAGCTTGAAGAAAGCGTATTAATTCAATTTGAAAGATGGAATTTCATACATTGAATTAAGGAGGAAAACTGTTTCATTCTGACAGAATTAGAGCATAATAGAATAGACCTAATGCTTTAGAAAAGATGAGTTTCGATTGCAATTGTGACTAACATCAAATAAAATTGTAATTTGAATTATAATAAATTGAGTTGAAATCAATCCAAAATGTCGATATTTAACAAGCGTTTATTCCCCTTTTTTCTCATTTTATATTCAAAATATAGATAATTAAGTTATCCAATGTACAAATTATTTAAATGTTTCAATTTTTTTTTTTACAACTAGGATTTCGTGCTCTTCACAGAATTTCCTGAAGACTCCTGAAGGAAAGATTATTGTTTTCTGGAAGAATTTTCATTTGTACATCACATGGAGGTATTCATACAACCAGAATTCTATCACAATTTCTATTGGTTTTATAAAATAAAGATTCTAATATACGCCAACAATAGAATTAAACCCTCTTTTTGGTGCATATTATAAAGAATTTACTTCTACTATAGCATTAGTGGAGTCCTCAAATCCAACTAGAAATTCAAGATGATTTTATCTGGTGTTAGTCATCTCAAACTCATCTTTTCTAAAGGCAGTAACATTAACTTTCATTCTGTCTTAATGGACCAGAATGAAACAGTTACTCTCCTTAATTCAATGTATTAAATCCCATTCTTTAAATAGAATTAATACACTTTCTTCGTGATTTCAACATTCATTATTTTTAAAGAATGAAACACTAATCTCGTCACTTTTTAAACATGGTTTTATTTTGTTGATAGTCATTTAAATGGTGCTACTGAATTCATTTAAAATAAAATGCATTTTTCGAAAAAACAACTTCGTAATTTTTAAACCGTAAATTTTAAAGACATGAATTTGAATATTTTATGCCTAAACTAATATTTCAAATCTAAATAGATTTATTCCGTTCAATATCTTTAAATTATATCAGTTTAATCTAGTTTCTGAAATGTTTTAAATTCACAGTGAAAAATATATATTAACTATTCATAATATAACTTATTTTTATAACTTTTTTACATTGTAAAAGACTTTAAAAATCCATTATAAAATACTGTAAACAGTAAAAGTAATTGTATTTACGTATTTGATGTGCGTCTGAACAAAATTAATTTAATTTTTGCTCAATTACTTGACATAGGAAGTTTATAACTTTCCCAGTCTTTTTAATGTCAAGTTTTAAACTTCCATTACAATAATAAAGATTCTTAATTTTTATAAATATATTTTGATGACCATTATAACAGAATATAACAATTAATTAAAATTATTGGTACTCATATTTAAAATGTGCATATATTTTATTTGATCCAATCATGGCTTGGTTATTGGTAACTTCGGCAAAAATTGGTTTGAGAATTATATACGAATCTAATTTTCATTCATCTGAGAATGGACTTTGTAATATTCTGCTTTATCTATGTAGTAATATTTATTACTAATACGATTTATTTTTTTAAAGAGAACAGTATTTCCACACTATTCCAATTTTTTTTAGTTTAATCTTGCAGATCTCCTTTGCCATTATGTATCGTGGATAACACTGAATTTATAGCAAATTTCTGCAAACTTTATCTTTAGCATCACGTTCTTTATTAAATACAGTTATGTATCTGATCTCTAAATAGCTTAAATATTAGTTTGAACTTAATTTCATGTTGTTCTCCTTTGTCATTCTATATTATGGATAATACTGAGTTTATAACAGTTTCTGCTAGCTTTATCTTTAGAATAACGTTCTTTATTAAATACAGTTATGTATCTGATCTCTAAATAGCTTAAATATTAGTTTGAAATTAATTTAATGTTGCAGATCTCCTTTGCCATTATGTATCGTGGATAACACTGAATTTATAGCAAATTTCTGCTAACTTTATCTTTAGCATCACGTTCTTTATTAAATACAGTTATGTATCTGATCTCTAAATAGCTTAAATATTAGTTTGAAATTAATTTCTTGTTGAAGATCTCCTTTGTCATTCTATATTATGGATAATACTGAGTTTATAACAGTTTCTGCTAGCTTTATCTTTAGAATACCGTTCGTTATTAAATACAGTTATGTATCTGATCTCTAAATAGCTTAAATATTAGTTTGAAATTAATTTAATGTTGCAGATCTCCTTTGCCATTATGTATCGTGGATAACACTGAATTTAAAGCAAATTTCTGCTAGCTTTATCTTTATCATCATGTTCTTTATTAAATACAGTTATGTATCTGATCTCTAAATAGCTTAAATATTAGTTTGAAATTAATTTAATGTTGTAGATTTCCTCTGTCATTCTATATCATGATAATACTGAGTTTATAGCAGTTTCTGCTAGCTTTATAATTAGAATCACGCTCTTTATTAAATACAGTTATGTATCTGATCTCTAAATAGCTTAAATATTAGTTTGAAATTAATTTAATGTTGTGGATTTCCTCTGTCATTCTATATCATGGATAATACTGAGTTTATAGCAGTTTCTGCTAGCTTTATCTTTAGCATCACGTTCTTTATTAAATACAGTTATGTATCTGATCTCTAAATAGCTTAAATATTAGTTTGAAATTAATTTAATGTTGCAGATCTCCTTTGTCATTCTATATCATGGATAACACTGAGTTTATAATAGTTTCTGCTGGCTTTATCTTTAGAATCACGTCCTTTATTAATCGCACTTGTGTATCTGATCTCTAAATATATTAAATATTCGTTTAAATAGGTGAAATATTTTCCTGCAATTACTAAAAAACATAAATATTAAGGAACTGATAATTCTAAAGAAAGATTAGTTCTTTAGGATTGTCAGTTCATTAATATGTAGTTTCTTAAATTGCATGTTCTCTGACTCCACAATTTAAATATTTGAATTAAAAATTGTTTGTTATTTTAACATTCACTACTACTAGACAAGACAGAAATAATTTCAACATTACTTTTCTTATTAAAAAATATAACTATTCTTATCTATGATTTGAACTCTTATAATGCAGACAAGTTCTTTTATAATTATTTGTTTTATTTTTCAAGTGACAAACATTTCATGTCTGAATCTATTTTGAGTAATTTAGCAAGGAAAAAAAATATAAATGCAAAAAAAACTGTTTCTTTCCAAAAACAAAGCGAACTAAAAATAGCACTGAGAGATGAGTGTTTACGAGATGAATTTAAAGGAAATGAAATAACATAATGCCAGAATTAGATCTTTTAAACGAGAAAAACAACTTAAATTACAAAAATAGCGAAATAGAAAAGCAATTTAAGGGGTATCGCACTCTGGAGAGAAAAGCATTTCATCTTCTCTACAACAAAATATAATATACAATATATATATATATATATATATATTTCCCAATAAACATTACATACACCTTAGAAAATGTAAAGTTTCTAAAACTACTTTTATATAGGGGAATGATAAATTACACAATGAGTTTAATTACATCATCATTGTATATTGAGAAATAAAATATTTATTATTTCATAATTCTAAAATTTCAGTTAAATTTATAAATCGGTTTATTCTAATAATTTTGTTGAATTCATAAAAGCCACCCCAATCAAACTTGTTATTATTGATACTAATTAGTTATTAATAGTTATTATTAATAAAATAAAATATCCAACTGAAAAATGTATAATAAAATACAGATTGATTAGAATTTGGATTTAAAATTCAAAATTTTGGCTAATATTTTTTGTAAATCAATAGATTCGATTCAATTGGAATAGTATTATAATTCAAATTGTAATTAGATTAGATTTGGAATAGTGTTATATCTACAGTTGAAAGTATGATTATATGAAATTGATAACTAAATAAAATTGTCAGGTCAAAATTTGAAAAACTTATGAAATATGACATCCAGAAGAAAAATGTATAATAGAATACAGATTGATTAGAATTTCCATTTGAAATTCAAAATTTCAGCTAATATTTTCGAAAATCATTATATTCGATTCATTTAAACTATGACTAAACTAAATTAAATTTTATTGTATCTACTGTTGAAAGTATGATTAAAAGAAATGATAACTGAATAGAATTGGCAGGTAAAAATTTGGAATAAAATTGAAAAAGTGACAAAGTCCATGCATGATAAAAATATTGAAGCCTCGAAAAAATAAATATGCATCTTACTCAACGATAATTATAATATTTTCCAAGTATCGTTGATTTAAGAAATATTTTCCCATTGATTAAAATAACTATATGCTAGGTATATTTATATACAATACGATTAGATAGTACCAACGGCTGTACCATGCTGAATATACCGGTTCTCGTTAGATCACCGTAGTCAAGCATCATTGGGCTCCGTCAGTACTTGGTTGGGTGACCTGGGAACAACACGTGCCGTTGGCATTCACAAATTTGGGACATGAATGGCCGAGTGTCTATAGCGCTTGGTGCCACAGCTTTCGGGTTCAAATCTCGGCGGTGTCATGGATGTTTTTAGTGGTTCGGAATTCACTTTAAGCTGTAGGTCCCGGTCTCCTATGACTGTAAGAGCGTCACGAAGCCAAAGTCAGACTTCTACCTACGGATGCTCCATCACAACAGAATGCAGATGGATGCTCCATCACACTTCAATCATGAGTACGTATGGGCTCATGGGCTTGGCCAGCCAAGTGGGATAAGAAACAACAACACGATTAGATGAGAAGTCTGAACTTCTTTAATCCTCTAAACAGTTTTATTTTCTTTCTTTCAAATTTAAGCAATAATCTTGATTAATGAGGTAATTTTATCTTAATCAACTATTAATGTTCATTTTAAAATGTCCTCTGTCTATTGATCGCGGATATTTTCCATTTTTATTGGCCATTCTACTTGAAAAAGAGACCAGAGCGCCTCCTCACGTCAACTGGAAGAATTAGACTTAAATTTAATCTTCTTTTTATCTGTCACTCTTCCACAGCATGCTACAGATAAAGGTTTATGATAGATTTCAGCAAATTGTCTCAGTTTGATTTTATATTTCAGGGTAATATCTAGTCTTTTAAAAGAGAATGCAAACTTTAAAATAAAGCTAGTGTATAACATTTATTGATTGAAGAGTACATAAAGTGATTGGTTGTAGAAATATCCACCTCCTGCATTAAAATATACAGTCAATATCTTTCAGCGAAGTCATATATAGCACAGCTATTTTAATAAACTTTTAAAATTTTATAAAATTATTATTATTTAATCTTCTTTTTTTTGCCACTCTTTCTCAGAAACCCAATCTCAGCTTGCTACAGATAAAGGTTTATGATAGATTTCAACGAATTTTCTCAGCTTCATTTTAAATTTCAAGGTACTAATTAGCCTTTTAAAAGAGAATACAAACTTTAAAATGGAGCTAGTGTAGAACATTTACTGATTGGAGGGTACGAAAAGTGATTAGTCGTAGAAATTTCTACCTCTTTTATTAAAATATACAGTCAATATATTTCAACGAAGTCATATAGTACAGTCGTTTTAACAAAAATGTTTCTATGAAGTATAACAAATGTCTATAAAATAGTAATTATAAAATTAATAAAAAAATAAAATTATGCATATAAAATAATAATTTCTATCTATTTTTTAATAATGAAGATTAAAATAACAAAATTGAAATGAAAACTCATAAAATATAGAATGGAAATCATTGAAAAAAAAATTTATAAGTGATTTTTTATGAATACTAAATTAAATTCATTCAATATTTAATTTAAAGAAAAAACAATAAAAAATGAATAAATTCATCCTTTTTTCATTAAAACAGTTACTATAACAAAATTTTGAGCAAATGTTTAATAATGCTGTTTCATGTTTGGCAGAAAAATCCCTATAAAAAAAGAGCACCAAAAGTGTTTGATAAAATATTTAAAAAACAGAAACTAAATAAGCAATTTGCCTCCAGTTGTTAGTTATATTTTGTTGGGAATCTATTTGAGATCAACTTGTACTTAGAAGTTTATTTTTATTACGTAAGTTTACATAAAAACTAAGAATCGGAAAAAATATGTCATATTAAGTAAAATTTGAAATTTATGATACAAATTTTTCTATAATAATAATTTGTTAATGCACTATTAAAATTCATATAGGATGATAAACTAGTTTCACAATTTCCTATTTTCAAAAAAAAACTTTTTAATTAATATAATGAAAAAAATCACTCATTTTAACTATTACATATCTCTGCTATATAATTATGCAGTTTGTCCTTCTAAGTAGGATATTTATAAAATAATCTAGTTTAATTCTAGTTTACCTCAATGAAAATGAATAGAAGGATGATGAATATGAAATGGAGTTGAGAATAAGAAATTATATTTAAAAATGTTTTATTACTTTTATTGTTAAAAAAAAAAAATAATAATTTGATTTTTTGACGCCATAAATTTTGCAAGTTTTTAATAATATTAATACTATCTTTATTACAATAAAGTTATTTCGTAATTGTTAAATATATATACTCAAGAGCCAAAACATTATGACCTGGAACCATTATGAAATAGGACCATTATGAAACATTATGAACACCTGTCAATAACGAGTTGGCCCACCTTTGACGCGCAACACAGCTTCAACCTGCCTTGGCATGGATTAATACCACCACTTAATACCAGTTAAATACCACTTCCACCTGATCAAGTGCCTTCCACGTCCTCCAGGCGAGTTCATTGCAAAATGTAGGGGTGGTCATAATGTTTTGGCTCTTGAGTGCATATATATATATAAACATAATCATTTAGGGACAAGAAAATATTATTCCTGCTATCTTCAAATTTATGGGTCAGAGACTGGACTTTAACTCAAAAACAGGAGAAGATATTGATAACCTAGGACAGGAAGATCTTAAAAGCTATATTTGCACCTACCAGAGAAGTTGATGTTTGGAGGAGATGTTACAATCATGAAATCGTCAAATTATTTGAAGGAAAGAATATTGTAAATTATATATAGTCAGAGAGAATCCAATGGCTTAGAGAGAAGGGAAGATAGCAGAGGAATAAAAAAGGTTTTCAAGGGGAAGAGGCATGGCCAAAGAAAAAAGGGAAGGCCAAAAAAAGAGATGGATTGACGAAGTGAAAAAACATGTGAAGAACCTAAAGATCACAAGTCGGTTTACGGTCGTTTGTCTCAAGCTTTGGTTTACCAAAGCTTGAGACAAACGACTTTGAAGTCATATTGTTAGGATGGCTATGGTCAAGCAGGGACTGTAGAGTCGGAGAGTTAATTAGTTAGCTATCTTGAAATTTTTGTCCCTAATTTTAATTTATTACAAAATCATTCAAAATCTGAAACATATGATTTAATACAGAGTGCATTCAGACTTTTTTGTAACGATTTTTATTTTCTCCATAAATAAAATTTAAAAGACCAGAAAGAAAAAAAACACATGACATTAGTTCGAAATTTGGTTTAAGTATCATCTGCATCATGAATTATTATTCTATTATTCTTTGCCTCATTATTTTGTAGAAAAATAAACTATTTATCGAAGGCTATATTTTTGCTCTTTAAGAAGAGAACCTCTTTTATTTGATTATTAAAAAAACACGTGAAAAGCATTATTTTAACATATATTAAAAATAAATTACATAATTAAAAATATGAAAGAAATGTCAAAATTCAAATTTGACTGCGAAAAGATAAAAAATGCATATCCAACAAAGGTACATATACATATTATATCTAAAGTTACGTCTCATATTTTAAAAAACAATCCGAGTTCCAAAGTGTTACAACTAAATGCTTTATACAAAAATTTTAAACAGAATTATAAATCTAATTTCAACCTAATCAAAATAAAAAACAATGTTCATCGACTAACAATTTTCCAAAACATGTTTCTTAGCGTGACTATGTGCAAATTGTTCTATAAAAATTATTTGGCAGGTGAAAAATTTAATTATGTAAATGCAATTGATGATGCTATATTTATCTGGTTGTAATAGAAAATTATCGATTAGTTACAAAAAAAATGGGAGAAAAGACCTAAAATTTAGGTACAGAAAAAAAAAAATTGGAGTTTTATTAGGTTTTTATATGATTGTTACTGGATTTTCTTATAATGGGAAACTTAAAATAATGAAAGCAGAAAAAAAATGTCAAAACCAACTCAAATTACTCTCATAAATGTTCTAACACCTATTTTTAAAGAAGACATTTTATCTCTTTACGAAATTTTCACTGTGGTAAGTTCTATTGATCAAGTTATTCTTAAATCCACTGCTCTATATTTGGAATAAAATTGGTATTGAGATTATTCCGTTTAAATGAATCCCGCCCAATTCCCCTGAGGTACCTGCCATGGATTATAGTGCATTTGGGCTTTTAAAACAAGCTCTGTATAAGCGGCATCGCAAAACATTTGATGCACTCTAAAAAACTGTGGAACAAATACAACCTGGATATTTTAAGAAAAGCTTTTTTAAGATGGAAATCTAGACATATTATAAGAGTTTAACAAAAGGGCTATTGACACAGAACATGTTAAAAAAATTAAATTATCCTATATATATGTGTGTATATACATGCGTTCAAAATTGTTACAAAAATAAGTGAACACTCTGTATTTCGATTTTTGAGGTTTGAAAGTTGGTTTTACAGTGAAGCATTTTAGCGCTTGTGCTGCCATCTATCGAATGTAATGCGCAACTCGTCCCTAAAAAAAGATTGTAACTTTTTTTTTTTCCCTACGTATAACAGTAATAGGTGGGCTAATGAAATCATTTAAATAAAATTTCTAAATAAATACAACTTGAAATTTATTTACATGTTGACCTAATATACCTTTCTGTATTTTTATTGCTTTGTTTTTAATATGATTAAAAGAAAGTTTTTAAGTTATTCAGATTCCAGCTAAATCATGAAATTTCCTTGATATTAAATCATTTAGTTCAGACTAATAAACAATCACTTAAAATTTACAAAAGATTTTATGTATAATTTTATTTATTCTTAAAAGATTTTCGGAATTCTGTTGTATTTAAAAACGATAAATAAAGCATTTTACACACATTGTAAAAAAAGCAAAAACAATATGTATTGAATGAACAGTAAAACTATTTCTTAAAAAATAAATAAAAGTTTACTAAATAAAAAATACACAGATAAGTAATGATACTTATCTTTTCAAATGCACTGATCCAATTTAATATGATGACTAATATAATTTTTCACAAATTAATATTTTATATACGATTTTAGTAAATCAAAAATGAAGACAAATTGAAAATATCATTAATTAAAAACATTTTATTAAGTGATGTAATCGATTATAAAAGATAATGCGCATTTTTGTCAATTAGAATAATATAACTACGAATGATAATTAAAAAAATATATGTTTTGAAATGTGTGTTTTTGTTAATTAGAATAATGTAACTACGAATGATAAGTAAAAAATGTGTGTGTTTTTTAATTAGAATAATGCAACTACGAATGATAATTATAAAATATGTGTTTAATAATGTGTGTTTTTGTTAATTAGAATAATGTACTACGAATAATAAAAAAATGTGTTTTTGTTAATTAGAATAATGTAACTACGAATGATAATAAAAAAATGTGTGTGTTTTATAATTAGAATGATGTAGCTACGAATGATAAGTAAAAAATGTGTGTGTTTTTAATTAGAATAATGCAACTACGAATGATAATTATAAAATATATGTTTAATAATGTGTGTTTTTGTTAATTAGAATAATGTACTACGAATAATAAAAAAATGAGTTTTTGTTAATTAGAATAATGTAACTACGAATGATAAATAAAAAATGTGTATTTTGTAATGTGTATTTTTGTTCATTAGAATAATGTAACTACGAATGATAATTAAAAAATGTGTTTTGTAATGTGTGGTTTTGTTAGTTAGAATAATGTAACTAAGATAAAGATAATTAACAATGAAAATTAAAATGAAAGGATAATTAATAATATAATTTTTTAATTATTAATTATCCTTTCATTAGAATCTAATTTTTTTTCCTATGAAATTAATTTCAACTAGTATTTTCTTTTAAACTCAATTTTTATAAATTTATCGTTGTTTCATTGTAAATACTCTTTTTTTAATTTACTTCCATACATTATTCTCCTTGATAACTTTTGGCCAATCTTAGAAATCGTCTGCAATCGGCGAAAAGTAAAGTGTTGATGAACTGGTATGCATCCAGTGGGGACCATTAGAACTTATGGGCAGGGTACTGTTATGGGGTCACGTAGGAGAACAGTACAACATCCCTTAAGATTTAATTTACGATATTGGAGGCCTGCGAGATTATTAGGTCCATAAGGTGAAACGCTAAAAGAGAAAATATGCCACTGGGGACGGTGACTCATAAGGAATGAATTCTATCGAATATTAAATTCCTAAATCATTCTATATTCATAAGGAATGAATTCTATCGAATATTAACTTCCTAAATCATTCTATACAAATTAATGAAGGAATTCTTCTTTTCTTTTATATTTGAATTTAAAACTAGATTAACATTACTCACAGAAAGTTTTATTCAGTTAATATTTATGGAATAATTTCTAAAGTAGGGTTTTTTTTTAATATTCAGAAGAGTTTTGACAGTTTACTTTTTATTCCTATTTCGATAGTTCCGATAAAGGAAATTTTCCTAATTTATTTCCTATTCCTATTTCGATAGTTCCTATAAAGCTTTCGATAGTTTATTTCCTATTCCTATTTCGTTAGTTCCGATAGTTTATTTCATATTCCTATTTCGATAGTTCCTATAAAGGTTTCGATAATTTATTTTCTATTGCTATTTCGATAATTCCTATAAAGTTTCCGATAGTTTATTTTCTATTATTTCGATGATTCCGATGCCGGAAATTTCGCTAGTTTATTTCCTAGTCCTATTTTGATAGTTCCAATAAAGGAAGTTTCGATAGTTTATTTCAATTCATCAAAATAGGGTGATACAAAATAAATATGGAGTAAATTCTATCGAATATTAAATTCCTAAATCTTTCAATACATCTTTAAAGAATGGACTCTTTTTTGCATTATAGATTGTAAATAAAAAAAAAAATTATGTTTGAATTTCAAACTAGAGTAGCAATGCTCACAGAAAGTTTTATTCGGTTAATATTTATAGATGAATTTCTAAAATAGATGTTTTTGAATATTCAGTATGAAAGAGATTCCATAGTTTATTTCCTATTCCTATTTCGATAGTTCCTATAAAGGAAGTTTCGATAGTTTATTTCCTATTCCTATTTCGATAGTTCCTATAAAGGAAGTTTCGATAGTTTATTTCCTATTCCTATTTCGATAGTTCCTATAAAGGAAGTTTCGATAGTTTATTTCTATTCCTATTTCGATAGTTCCTATAAAGGAAGTTTCGATAGTTTATTTCCTATTCCTATTTCGATAGTTCCTATAAAGGAAGTTTCGATAGTTTATTTCCATTCATCAAAATATGGTGTTACAAAATAAATATGGAGTGAATTATATTTAATATTAAATTCCTAAATCTTTCAATACATCGTTAAAGAATGGATTCTTTTTTACATTATAGATTATAAATAAAAATTTTTATTTTTATGTTCGAATTTCAAACTAGAGTAGCAATACTCACAGAAAGTTTTATTCAGTTAATATTTATAGATGAATTTCTAAAATAGATGTTTTTGAATATTCAGTATGAAAGAGATTTGTAATTTATTTCCTATTTCTATTTCGATAGTTCTGAAAAAGGAAGTTTCGATAGTTTTTCTATTCCTATTTCGATAGTTTTGATAAACAAACTTTCGATAGTTTATTTCCATTCATCAAAATAGGGTGATACAAAATAAATATGGAGTAAATTCTATCGAATATTTAATTCCTAAATCATTCGATACAATTTTAATGAATGTATTTTTTTTTTACATTAAAGCTTTAAAATTCACGTTTTCTTTCAAACTATTATAGATTAACAATACTCATACGGTAATTTTATTCAGTTGATATTTATGGATTAATTTCTAAATTAGATGTTTTTGAATATTCAATATAAAAGAGTTTCGATAATTTATTTCTTATTCCTATTTCCATAGTTCCTATAAAGGAAGTTTCGGCAGTTTATTTCCTACTCGCATTTCGATAGTTCCGATAAAGGAAGTTTCGATAATTTATTTCCGTCCATCAAAAGAGGGCGATGCAAAATAAATTCCTTTTATTTTTTAATTTTTAAATAATAAATGATTAACTTCTTGTAGCAAATCGTTTTACAATTTTGTGTATTATTTTGCTCTACTCGTGGCTCAGTGGCAACTCGCGCAGCTGGTGAGTATTATGTTTGAGGTACAGTTCTCTGACGTCTTTGTTGTAGACACTGTTTCAGAAAACGAGGAGTCTCGATAGCGTTTGTGATCTTCAACATCTTGCCTCTTTAGTCGGACTATCTTGTGAGATCATTCACGGTTTCCTCCCATACGATAATCAAATACGGGGTAATTCCCCCTAAAGAGTTAAGGGGGAATTACCACCCGGCACTGTCCTTCTTCTTCAGTGTCACGGAACCAAGTCAGACTTCTACCTACGGGTGATCCATCACAACAGAAAGTGCCCTCTTTCCCTACATTCATGAGAACACACGGGTTCATGGACTTGGTCTAAATATTGCTGTTTACTAAGTGGGATAAGAAACAACAACACAGTTTCCCTAACTAATGGATTTTTTTTTTTTACTAAAATTACTTTCATTATACTTTAAAAGATTTATTAAAGCTTATTTCAGATATATTGATTTTTTTGTCTTAATAACAATTTATTTTAACGAATACTTTATATCTTTTCCAACATTCAATACATTATTTTATAAATTTTACTATTCTCTCAATGTTAGCAGTCGCAATTTTTCGTAAATTATTTAATTCTGTTTAAACATAAATGAATGATGTGACATTATTACAGTTTCTTCATTGTCAAATTATTTTTTCATTATTGAAATTTTAGAAATAAAATCTTTTATACCATACTCTTTCAAAACTTGAAGAGAATTTTCATGTAGAAAAAAAAAAGCTCTTATCATAAATAATAAATAAATCATTAAAAAAATGCATTTTTGTTTAAAAACTTTTCAAATTGGAATCAAAAGTAGACTTTTCGAAAAACTATGGTTCTTATACAGTTTATCCTAGAAATTTTTGTTAGGCGCAATTATATCAATCATAGCATTTCCTTTGGCGCAAAGGATACATTGCAATATTTTTTTCTAATTATAATTTATGAAAATTTGAATTTCTGCGAATTAACTCATATTTATGTTGCAAAGGTCAATTAGAAATGGAGATTAAAATTCCTCTTAATTACTGCGTTATTTGGGTATTTCTAATAAATCGTCAAGCAATAAATAATGAGTAATAATTAATAAATAAATTAGGCTTCAGAAATAATTATAAGTAATCTGTATACTTATCAGTGTGATAAGCAGCCAGTAATCCATTAGAAACAATTATTTCTTCCTCATAATTATTGCTAAATTTGGCTATTTTAATAAATCGTCAAACATTAAATAATCAGTAATACTTAATAATTAAATTACCTTTCAAAAATAATTATAAGCAATATGTATAATCAGTGTGACAAGCAACCAGTAACTATTTAGAAATAATTATTTCTTCCTCATAATAACTGCCAATTTTGGATATTTCTATTCTTATCATCAATGTGATAAGCAAACAACAACCCTTTAGAAATGGGAATTTTATAATTTTGGATTCAATTTGCTTATTTGGCGATTCAATTGCAATTTTCAATTGCGATTTTCGCCAAGTCCTCTCCTAAACAAATATATTTTTTATCTCCGTATATTTTTTACTACCCTGTGGCGATTTCATTTAGCTCGGAAAAGACGCGAAATCGGAATTATAAAGTGCCGAATCCTCATAGAAATAATTATTTCAGTAACATTTTTTAAGATTTCGAAGAATTTCACAATTAATTTCAACCACAGTTGATAGAAAAATATGAGTATTAAGTGTTCCTATTGGTTTACATAATTATATCATATCTGAATTATTCAAATTACCTCAAATATATTTTGATTCTTCATTCTGTATTTGTACTAAAAAATCATTGAATGTTTTCATACTGTCTGATTAGGTCGCAAATTTCGACCAGCTCATGCTATGAGTCAGTTAATTTAGAGCAAATTTGGATCAGATTATGTTAAGAATCAGCCAGTTTTGAACATATTGGGATCAGATTATGCTACGAATTAGCCAATTTGAAACAAATTTAGATCAGCTTATGGCTAAGAATGACCCTATTTGGAGCAAATTGGGATCTGCTTACGTGAAATTAAAATTAAACAGGTGAATTTATAAAACACTGATTTTATTAAAGAGTTTTCATGAATTTTTATTAGTCAATGCAAATTTATACTATTTAAAAATTTATGCATATTTAATTTTTTGAGTTTAATTGAATCTTGATTTTTCTATTAATTGAAAAAATATAGTACTTTGAAAGGTTAATAAAAGCATGTAAGCACCATAATGCTGTACCTGAATTTTTTTCAACAGTAAAAACGAAATGCAAATGCAATAAATGTTTATATGTTAATTAGAATTATTTTATTTATTAGGAATTTTATACAAATTTGATTATACACTTAAAATGTATCACATGATTTTCGAAAGGTAATTATTCGAATTCATGTACAAACACCTTAATGTAAGATTCCTTAAATAGAAAAGAATCAGATTTGTTGATCATTTCAAAAAATTTCATTTTATATAAAAAATTTCTATTCATCCTACTAATTATCAAAACAATGGTGAAATCTTTTATTTTGCTTTTACTAATCTAATTTATTGATTCCGTCCATTTTATTCGATTTGATCTCATTTTGAAATATCAATTACTGAACCTAGAATTCTTCACAGTGCTTTGATCTCTTTGAGCCTAAAATTTCATGATGTACTTGCAGAGTCTGGCGGGATTAATAGATGAAATTTAAGACAGTTCAATGGTTAGAAGAAACAAGTCCACATTTGCACAATGAAATCAAATATAAGTGCAAAATCTAAATGCTCAAATATAAGTTAATGAAAATTTAAAATAGGAGAATTAATAATTAATAATATTAAAAAGTTGGGAATTCTACTCTTTAGGATTTCGCTTGTTTATTTGGCGATTTTTTTATTTTTTTATTTTGTTCCTGGACAAGGCGAACACAGCATTCGCCAAGTCTCTCCCTGAATAAACAAAACGGCTACTGATGTTATAGTTTACATTTAACTTACTTAATCAAGTTACATTAAACTATTATAGCCCTTTGGCGATTTCATTTGGAGCTGAAAAGAGACTTGGCGAGATCGGAACCCTAAAGTGCAAAAACACCCAAAAATTTATACTAAAAAGTATAGAACAGTAGAGAAAAAGCAGCAATGCTAACTCAAAAATAATGGTGAATAACTTAAACCAATATAGTTAGAAAAGCCCGAGGTAGTGTGAAATTGAAAAGAAGAGTTTTATCATAAACATGGAGGTTTTAAATTTCAGAAATCGAGATGTTACTCAGATTATTAAATCCTCGATAATCAGATTTATCATTCATAAATAAATTAGATTATCTGGGATTCTCCTATGTTTGATGCCAATCACTTTCGTACGAAATTAGCCATCACCGAGGGGCGTTGATCATTGCCGACGGCGACTCCCCTCGTTATTCTAATTAAGGGTGAAGGTCAAAAAAGGGGGCATCAAATATCGTAGATTTCACGAAATATCATCCTAGAATAACGAATCTTTATCACGAGAATCATGATTATGTTTATTAAAAGAATTACTGTCTGCTCATATATTAATACATCTCTACATATATATGCATGGCATTTATCTTGCATTAGATAGAATCATATACCTACAAGACGGACAGAGAACATTCTTATCAATTAAACATGTACCATTCAATAACCTTCAACTTGTCTTGGTATTTCAAATCTCTTAATAAATCTGTATTGAAGCAGTCGGCCTGGAACCGCGAATAATGCCTGGACTCTTTGTGTCCAAAATAAAAATAATATAAATCAGACATCGTGTTGAAGGATTTCGGTATCGCACAATGAGAATGATAAGACTTAAGCCTACAAATTTATTAAATTTTAGGTCGTAAAATAGCAGAATCGGGTCCGCTGGGATTTGGTGTTAAACCTCTTTTCGCCAAGTGCGCCAAGTAACGGATATCGATTTAAATGTAGCGAAGTGCAAACAGTAGAAGAAAACTTGTTGGCGCTACAAAATATTCGCCAAATCCCAACAACCCCTATTTTGGGATTTGGCTTTTCAGGTTTTTAGAACTAATTCATGGAATTAAAATTGTGTCTACTGAGACAAGCTGTGATAAAGTTTAAAAAGGTGTTTGATATATGTTATCATGGAAATAATTGCTATAACATTGGAAATAATAATTGCTATAACATTAGAAATAATAATTACTATGGAATTCACCCTATTAATAAATTTTTCTAAGAAGCAAATTCGTTTGTTACTGATATGGAAAACAATAAAAAGATAAATTAATAATATTAAATAATTAATAGACAATAGATAATAAATAAACAACTTAATTTCATTTAGTTTAAATCGAAATCCTGGTGATTCTGGAATGGATAAAAATCGAAAACTTTCTATTCACCGAATTAAAATCAGGATATTGATCTTGATGACAATTGCGACTTTTAAAGTTGCTGGAGATAATATTTGTTTATTGGATCCCTGAGTACATATGTATTGGATACTGGAAAAATGACATGTGCGAATTGAAGACTAATGAAATCCAAAACTTTCTCAATAAGAGATATGTCTTGTGAATGGATAGGCCAAAGAAGATATTATTCTATCGAACGGAAAAAAGGCTTGAATATTTCTATGAATATTTCTATCAACTTATATCTAGTGATATTGTTGAGATTCGTCTTCAAAAATGTAAAAAGGGGCCTCACTCCATGTAGTAAGATTACCTTTATGTAGGTTGCTGTTGAGAATACCTTTATTATATGAAGTCTTTGTCGTCTACCAGACAAAGTGTCTTCTAATGAAGTTTTTATTTATACAGATATCCATATTGTTCAAGGGAGCTGTTCATTCCACTTTACGCTTCATCAAATGAATAAAAGCATGTGATAAAAATTCTAGAATACTGAGAAATTAAAAATTGGTCTTAGTTAAATTAAGCAAAAAATAAATCCTACCTATTATATGGTCTTATCATTTATTTTTATTTTTTTTTTTTTGTAGAAGATGATTAAGCCACTACTTTTCATACCGAAACTGAAGTATAATGTAAAATTTTAGCAGTCAATGTCTAGAAATATCTTGATCTTGAAATCCTTTTATGTAGTAATATGACACGGTTTCATGTCGAATAATTTTATATATGTCTAAATATTATTACTAATATGTTTTGTCAGAAGAAAATCTAGATAAAAAGGTATGTTGCAATCATCCGTCATACGGCACGCTGTCAGCGCCCCCTGGTGTGCTTAGGAGAAATGGTCAGTTGGCCTACAGATTCACCAGAAAGGTTGTGTTTTTGCGTAACCCTGCGCCTTAGCCGCGTTGCTGCCTCCCACGAAGCTCGAATTATCTTTCTTTTTATTTCTTTTCGTATTTCTGGAATTATCTTTCTTTTTTTCAAATTTTGAGTTAAATAATGTATTTGTCTAGCTATTTGTGTGGGGCGTTTTACGAGTGTAAATAAAAATGTGAATTCTAAACGACGCAAACATATAAAACAAAAGTTGTATTGAAAGGCTTTTCTTTCAAAGATTATATATCGTCTAAGATCACAATTTTAAAATACATCGATTATATGCAAATCATCAAAAAGATCAATTTACTCATATTCATCGTTCTTTACCAGATGGGCTGAAAAGTTCATAGGATAACACATAGATGGCGCTACTAGTATTAAATCTATATGATTTTTAGTTAGCCCTAACCTTCAAAAGACACGTGTATAAATTTTACAGCTGTTGCACTATTAGTATGGGAGGTACAGCATTTTTAGTGAAGCAACTTTTGTTAGTTTGAAAAAACGGATAAAAAGGAATTTCGTGTGTTAATAAAGCAATGCTTTTTGCCGAAAAAAAAAATACTATTGAAGCCAAGGCTTGGCTTCATAAACATTATTCGGACTATGCACCAGGAAAATCAACCGTAGAGAAGTGGTTTGCGAAATTTAAACGAGGCGAAATGGGCACCGAGAACGATGCACGCAGTGGACGCCCCAAAGAGGCTTTTACCGACGAAAACATCAAAAAAGTCCACAAAATAATTTCTGATAACCGTAAAGTGAAGTGGATTGAGATAGCTGATGACCCTAATGATACCAAAGGGACGTGTTGGACATACCGTGAAAGAATATTTGGATATGCGAAAGCTCTGTTCATAGTGGGTGCCGCGCGAACTCACAATCGACCAAAAACAACAACGAATTGATGATTCTAAGCAGTGTTTGGAGCTGTTCAATCGTAATAAACTCGAATTTTTACGTTGATATAAGACAATGGATGAAACATGGCTCTATCATTTTACACCTGTGTCCAATCGACAGTCAGTCGAGTGGACTGCGCGTGATTTACGAAAAATTGCGCAAAAGTCGGCTGGCAAGGTTATGGCATCAATATTTTGGTATACGCATAGTATAATATTCATTGACTATCTTAAAAAGGGAAAAGCTATAAACAGCGACTATTACGTAGCGTTATTGGAGCATTTGAAAGACGAAATCACGGAAAAACGGCCTCATTTGAAGAAGAAAGTGCTGTTTCATCAAGACAATGCACCGTGTCACCAATGAAAACGATGGCAAAATTGCATGAATTGGGCTTCGAATTGCTTCCGCATCCACCGTATTCTCCAGATCTGACCCCCAGAGACTTTTTCTTGTTCTCAGACTTCAAGAGGATGCTCGCTGGGCAGAAATTTCGCGCCGATGAAGAGGTAATCGCCGAAACTGAAGCCTATTTTGAGGCAACTATAAGACAAATCGTACTTTAAAAATGGTATCGAAAAATTATATGACCGCTATAATCGTTGCATCGCCCTCGAAGGCAACTATATTGAATAATAAAATCAAATTCTATATAAAAAAAAAAATTTTTCTATGCTAGCCTACGAACTTTTCAGTCCACCTGGTATAACACTGCAAAAGAACTGGCAAATATGAAAGCTATCTTGAGCGTTCCGATTTCAGCATTCCTTTACACAGAGAAAATCACAACCCCATTTCTATCTCATATCTCTTCTGATATCTTCCTAAAAGAGCTCGCAAAAGCACTAAAAGAAGAGGATAGCTTTACAATAGTTGAATTCCACAGACTTTCACGAAAAAAAATTACGGCTATGCTATTCATAGTCTTATTCACTATTTTGAGAAGAATTTTATCAGAGCGCGTCGGGTTATTGTTTACGCAATAAAAAAATCTCTTTATTTTTTAATAAATACTGTTAGTGTCGAAACTGTTTCTCTTTGATACACCCAACAGCAACATGCAAAGATCCTGTTGTTTGTGAATTTTGCAGTGTGCCGCATCCTATTTATTCTCATTCAGGCCTATTGCACATTTCTTAACTGCAATATGGAGAATAAAACCAAGGGTCACAGGAAAATTCAAGGATAAGATAAAATATGAGAAACACATAAGGCAAAAGAAGTCCATCCAAACTTGAAACAGGCAATACCTTATTTCCTATCCGTATTACAAAAGAAAAAATAATCAGTTATTCAAAAAACACGCCTTGGTATCTCAACAAATGATTAAAGACATATGCCTCGTGTAATCAGTATCATTTCAAGAATCCATTAACATAGAATATATCTGCATCTCTTACCTCCCTCAGCCAAGAGATGAAGAACTCTCTCCTCCCATCAGTGCACCTTCAATAGCTAATTTTAAAAATAAAAAATAAAGGAAAAAATTGGATTGTATGGTCTTGTAGGATTTTGACAGCACTGTGGCATACTTAGTAGAACATGGCTTTTCATTAAAAGTTCTCTTTATCCATAATAAGTCATAATAATCAGTTCAGATAACTAAACAACTAAATTAACTCTTAATTTTTAAAACATTTTTTTCGATTTCCTCTTAATTTTTGTTCTCATGTTCTATCCTACATTAAACATTTTACAATGGAATGCTCGCTGTATCAGAGCTAAAAAACTATTTTTACTTAAAATGTTTTTACTTCATCTCAAGTGTTTGTAATACAAAAAAGATTCTTTAATTTTGTAGATCAATTCCACTTACCAGGCGATTTAATTTATAGACTAGTTGGTCAACTTGACAACACGTGAAGAGGAAGATTTTTAATAGCTGTTAATTTTACTATTCCTTGCGGTATACTAAATGTTCTTAATCTCCCTCGTTCAGAAAATAAAATTCAAGGCGCCACAATTCATCTTCCGTTTATTACACTTTTACCATAGTCACTATTTAATCTCCCAAAGCTAATTCACTATTTATTAGTTGGATGCAATATATCATTAAATTCCCACCACTTGCATTATTCGAGATTTAAATCCTCATCATCCCAATCTGGGTTCACCATCTTATAATGGCTCTGAAACTTTGAAGAATTGGATTCTCAAAAATAATTTATATATTTTAAATATCAGCACACCAACTCATATTATTCAATCTTCTTTATTTTTCATTGGTCTCTACTTTAATAATGAAAATATATAATCCAAAATTAGCTCTGATCCAAAAACGAAGCTGATCAACTTCCACTGTTTCAGACTGTTAATACTGACAGAACACTTTTTTCTCAGGCAAATTTCTTATGATTCAACTTCTCTCTCTATCAATCTTAGAACTGGAAATCTCTCCTAAAGGTTGAAACATTCCATTCCCACACTTATTTTACAAGCCTTCTAGACAAGTTAATCATCCCCCTTTCAAATTTAATCTTCAATTTACCACCAGTTAGTCAGGACGCAAAAATCATATTTCATCATCAAGATTTGCTTCTTCAAAACAAACAGTTGCCTCGTCAAGCCTTCAAACACCTTTTTGAACAACATAAAAGTGAATACTAAAAGGACAAGTTTATTTTGGCCTCTGATGCATCTAAGACATATTTAAAGCATTTAATACTTGTCATCGATACTTTTTCCCAAGAGTATTCTGCAAGGCAGATTTTTATTACAATAGAATTTTCGCATATGAAGCCAATGCACTATTCTTAAAAATCTCGGCATATGTTCGCTCATCTCAAAACTATATCATCCTTTCATACAGTCTTTCTGTTTTTCCAGCTTTACAAAATTGCAATTTTCAATCGAATCAAGATTTTCTCATCGACTTCTAACTATCAAGAAGAAGACTTACTATTTACTATTTGTACAAAAACTTATCCATCAAAAGCTAAACTCAGTAAATTTGGTCTAAACCATTCAAACCATGGTTTGTGTCCATTCAAATGATGAACAGATGATGAAATTCAAAATGTATTGCCTGAGCTTTCAGACGAGTGATATTAGATATGACAGCGATAAAGAATTCATTCCTCCCCAAGGTTTGTAGTAATAATATCATTGTAAGAAACTTATAATAATTTATTTATATTAAATATTTGTTAGTGATACTCAAAAATAATACATTTTGTCACTTATTATCATTTGTTTTCTTTTTACACATTACGCACCAGAGCAATATAAGGCATTTAGGAAATAATTTTATCTGTACAGCCTGTCACGCGTTGGCGTGTAGTCAATGTATCATAAAAAGCTTAAATATTACTTAAAAATCAGTATGATATATGCAAACATGTTTTATTACCACTTTATAACGACCAACATATCACGTGACACGCAGCGAAAAAGTGCCCAGAGTTAGAAAAAAAAATTTCCACTCTTTTAAAGTTTTAATTTTCTTAAATATAGTTTATAGGCTTATAATAGTTGAGCGTGCTCTCATTTAATTAAATGACAAAATTATATGAACAGGATAAAGAAAACTATCTTATAACTTATTTTAATTCGGCTATTTCTATTTGAAAAAAAAAATCAAAAGGTTCCCAACAAAATTATACATTCTATTTTTTTTTTCAACTACTATGTCAAAAAAAAAGATAATTTAATTAAAAGTAATCTAGCTTCTTTTAAATCAATAATTATGTGTTATGAAATCCGTTATAAAGTGTGAACGTGCTGTACCTTACAACAAATTAATTATTTAAAACGAAATAAAAAAATGGCAACATTGTTCAAAAGATATTTCCTTAACCAACTGCAATAGTCAACGCATTCCATAAAATAACCTAACTCAAACTTGCAAACTAATACCAGCATCATCACTAATAGCATTTTATTAAGCATAAAAAAAAAATTTTTTTCATTGCAAAATAAAAAGCCAAGAAATGAACAGCTCACCGAATGACAAAAAACGCAAATCTTCAATGGAAAGAAATAAAATCCGCAGATGGATATTGATGGCTGTCTCCAACATCAAAGGCAATATCGGAGCAACCATTTTCCACATTCGAAAATTTCTGGATTCAAAACAAAACGGGATTTCGAACAAACCGGAGATGAAACTGATGCTGAAGAAGCTCTTGGAAAGTGGCTACTTGGTGAAAAATGAAGGAAAATATAAAGTCAAAAATCTTAAGAAAAAGAGCACTGGAAAAGAAAAGCAAAAAGTGAAGTCTGATTCAAAAAGGATCAAGGGAAGGCACATGAAAAATCGGAGACCTGAATCCAAAAAAGCAAAGCAAATTGCTAAAAAGAAAGCATTGAAGCAACAAGTGTCTTTTCCCAAACTTGAGCAATTAGCATGACAATAAAAATTCCGTCAATTACGCTATAATTCCATTAAATTTGTTTATCTGCAATTTTGTTTCCCTGAAGAAATAGTATGTAATCTTTTAACAGAATTAAAAAAAAAAAAATGCATTATTAGTGAAAGACAATTCTTAACAATTAAAATGTTCAAACTTTGTAGTTTCATATAAAAGTTATCGTTGTTTTAAATAAAAAAATCTGTAAAAATCAAAGTTGAAATAAAATTCTATGTAATTATACTAATTATATCTGTTATGTTCAATGCTCTTTTTATAATGATTATTAATTTTTTATATGTATTTTTCTTTGTGAAAATATAACTAAATTCACGCACTTTGTTTCCAATTGAAATTTTTCAAATTGACATATTTAGGTATTAAACTCACTAAGAGTTAAATTGTAAAATTTAATTTAGACTTAAATTGGGCCAAATCTCAGAATAGGAGCCGTTGGGATTTGGCGATTTCTTTCCATTGCCCATTGGCGATTATCACCAAATATGACAACCAAGGTATCTCATAATGCCTGATTGGCCAAGATTAATTAAGTGCTTTTTATTGGCCGAAATAAATTAAACGGTTTAATTGAGTTACTGGAATGTTCCAGATGAATTAGAAACCGTTAATTTTAATAACGACTCATTTCTAGTTCATGCTGTATTCTTTTCTTGTATGCTGACCAGGGCCTTTTAATTAGACAGCTTGATATTGAAAAATTTTATTTTGGAAATCCCAGCTGTTTGGAATATATAATTTTTTAACTAAATCATAAAATAGAGGCCGTTGGGATTTGGCGATTTTTTTTTTTTTTTTTTTTTTTTTTTTTTGGCTGCGAGTGGGCGAAAATCACCAAATGTATCAACAAAGATTTCTCATAATGCCTGATTCGCCACAATTAATTTCTCGGGTTTGATTGGCGAAGATTAATTACTGTTCTAGAAGAATTAGAAACTCTTAATTTTCATAACGATTCATTTCCCTCATTTCTAGTTCTGTGTTCTTTTCTTGTGTACTGACTACAGGCATTTCTTAAAAACAAAGCAAGGGTGCTACAACAAGGATTTCTTCAGAGATTTTGAATGTCAGAGTAAGTTTAAAATTATTGTATGATGTATGTTTGATGTTTTGATTTCTAAGAATGTTATGGGTCCTAATTGTGAAAATGTAAGTGTTAGGAAAAATAAATTTAATTGATACATATGGAGACACAGAACGAAATTAAATGGTACAGCACAATATGTAAAGAGATCCATTCGTCAAAATTCATGGTCCTCGCAATCAAAATGAATTTGTGCTAAATTAAGAGAATTATGACTGGATCTATAACTGACTAGATCCTGAAATATGACTGGATAAATATGACTGCATCCATAGCCATTCCAGCTAGCTAATAGCAGATGTTGATTGAATGTGCGCTAAATATTGTGACTAATTGAAAGAGATATTGTAGAGAAATCTGCATGGGTGTTATTACGATAGAGAACATTATTCTGGATAGTATACAATCCAACCTTATCTATGCATTTTAATCAAATTTTAGTTACCCGGGGTGAGTGCATTTTCCTTAAAATTTCCTTAAATTTTCAGCAATATTTTTTCATTTGTTAAATTAAAATTCCTAAAATTTGCAGCATTTTTCTTTATTTTTTATTCAGAATCTATTTCGCAAAATTTAACTATCTTGGTAGGGTTGCAATTCACTTCAATTAGAATTGCCTCCGTCATTTGGCTCACTTTGGCGAAAAACATTTTCGATGGCAAATCTAAACGGGCCCTATTCAACGTTTTTACCAATATTTGAAACTGGTATTTAGATTTTTTTAAAAATACTGTCGATGTTAATTGAAACATAACTCTATAGGTTATCTCTATACCATTTTTACGAAGCGTCTTAAGGGTATTCTCGTGTAATGGACTCTTACTGCTTAGGTTCTAACATCCCATCATTATCCTAATGCGATGTATATCTTTTCATTTATCATAATTTCCTATCAAAATAATAGATATTTTCTGTCTAAATAATAGATAAACTGTATGAAACCTTTAAGCGCAAATAAAAGATGGAGTTGCTTAGTAGATTATATGATAAAAACTCTGGCCAAATCGCAAAACAGGGGCCGTTGGATTTCTGAAACTTTTTTGTGGTACCAACTGGGCGATTAGCAGCCAAATGTGGTAACTCGGAGTTCCTGTACTGTTTACAATTGTCTTCACTTACAATCGCAGTAAGTTACTTGCCGCACTATGGTGAAAGGTTTGGCGCTAAATCCCAACGACCCCTATTCTGCGATTCTACCAAATCTCTTTCGATATTGCTTACTAAATACTAGAAATGTTATTACTAAATAACACAAATATGCATTCTGGGTTTTGATTATATCGAAACTTATAATGTTATACATCAGAATGTTCATGCATTAAAAATTTGATGATTGACATGATGATGAAATGATATTTAATTTTAGGATGCATTAATAATCACTTAAATGTTGCAATTCAACAATGTTTGCCTTTAAAAAAGTAAATAAAATTAAACTGGACCAATAGGTATCCGAGAAATAAGATGGAATTTTAAAATCAAATCACAAAATAATGGCTATTGGTATTTTTTGCGGCGCCAACTGAGCGATAAGTCGCTAAATGTATAAAAAGGTTTCTTGTACAGTTTGCAATTCACTTCACTTACAATCACAACCAGTTACTTGGCGGGCTTCAGCTAAAAGAATTTTTGACACCAAATCAAAACAAATCATTTTCTGCGAATTTACCTTGAAAGCTATTGAAGTATAATGACATGATGATGAAATGATTAACTAACGTATTATCTCTTATCCGCTTCACTATTGGCGAAATTAAGCCAAAAACGAGCATCAGTTGGTAATAAATTATGTTTTAACGTACTTTAGTTGTTGCAATTTTGAAGGGCTTTATTTGTTATTGGAAATTATTTCAATTTTTTAAAAAGATAGAAGGTTAGAATCATAATTTCTTCTTTTATATTCACTCACATTGCGTTAGCATGCTTCTAAAAACTTGTATGTGATTTGTTTTGCAGGTTAGTTTCAAATTGTCAATTTTGTGAATTGTAAATTTTGAACAAAAAAATTTTGAATAAATGTATCAATATGTAAAAAACAGAAAAAAAAAATTAAAACCAGAAAGAAGAAAAGATTGATTTAGTTTTAAGTATTTATATTATATATTGACTAATTGCATATGCATGATTGCAATAATTTTCGTAATAAGCGATTTGTACAATTACTGTTATTACATCAGAAAATGATTTATTATTTAGGTTTGTTGTCACAAGCGGATGAACATTAATACAAAAAAAGTAATAATTGATAAATTCTCTAATTTATGTAGAGAAAATAATTTCAAAATCTCTACAGTATAGGACATTTTTTAAATGTTTTCAAAATGACTTCACACTAGTTTTGTTATTGATAAATAAGATACCTAATGAAATACTAAACCACCGCATAAAAATATAATTTATTTAATTTAATTTATCATAAAAATGTCCATTTTTTCCAGATTTTTTTAGTATCAGGATAAATATACGATTAAATTTATATTTCCTATTTAGAAACAATCTATAATAGTATTAGCGAAAAAAAATTATTGTTATTGAAATTCCTATATCAATCAAGAAATCGAGAAAGGCAATTCTCTATATAAATAAAAAGTAGACTAAATTGGTGATAAAGAGAACACTATTATTTATGAACTATTAGTTTTGGATTTTTTTGTATATAAATATTTTATTGAAAAACTTATAATTATTTCTCATTTTCATTTCATTGATTTTATTTAGTGCAATTGATTAGTTCTTTAAAAAATTATAATTGTTTCTTACCCATTTATTATTTCAATAAACACAACATTTAATATCCTAATTAATTTAAACTTATTTTAAGTTAACTCGCATTCTTGATAAAAAAAAAAAAAGATTCATTTATTTTATATTCTAGGGGATTTAAAAAAAAAACATAGGCTTAATATTTTATACTAAAACTAAATAATTTCGAGGAAAAACAATTTTGTCAATCAAAAATATTTATATCCTATAAAATATCTTATATACAACACAAATAAAAAATTTTTTATTAAGTAGTAGTTAATAAGTTTTCTTAAGTAAACTGTCAAGTTAATCCATTAAATTCCCAAAAATTAAGAAAATATCAGAAAATATAATTTCGGGATTTCATTACCAAAGTTCAGTAAATTTTCATAAAAATTACGCAACTTACGTAATAAGCTATATAAACCATCTTCTTCATTGGCGCAACAGCCCCATCGTGGACCAAGACTGTCCACCTATAGGCAAATTTCGAGGCAAAAGAGGCATTTGCTTTTTACGAGGTTTGATTGGAAGCCCTACTCTCATGCTACACAGGGACTTGCAGTTTATAGTGGATTCCGAACCACTACAAACATCCGCGGCACTGCGGGGATCGAACACCGTGGCACCGAGCGCCAGAGCGTTAGTCACTCGTCCATCAGGGTTAATTAAATCGTCGGATTTCATAATATGATATGTAAATTATTGCATGTTCTATCGCTGACATCACTGAACCAGACACAGCGATCAATGAGAGAACCTCGCATTCATATGAGACACGATCATACACTTATAAGTGATCATTAGCCTACATCTTTGACGTAGTCCTCAATATCACTTTACAGGCTACTCCTAAACATCATCCTTAGGATATGCGTATCCCACTTTGAAGACAAATGTTCTATAGGCGACAATCTTCCTTCGATTCTTCGTTTTTAGACGTTGCAGTTAGTGAAGAAGAAGGACGGAAAGATGTATCGGATGACGAATGATGAATCGTCCTAAAAAATCTCACAGAACTCGATTGTTGGACAAATACCTTCATGAGAAGATTATTGGGCTTGTGGACCACCACGTTATCTGTTTGTGAAGAAGGATTAAATCGAGGGATGTATCGTCCTGAAAAACCTCTCAGATCTCGATTGTTGGATAACTGCCTTCATAAGTATGACTATTGTGCGTGTGGATTACCTTGTTATCTATTTGTTGAGAAGAAGAAGACTAAGAGACGAATTCGACGGATCATGCATGGTCCTAAAAAACCTCACAGATCTCGATTGTTGGACAATTACCTTCATGAGATGACTATTGTGCGTGTGGACTACCTTGTTATCTGTTTGTTGAGAAGAAGTCTAAGAGAGGAATTCGACGGATGATGCATTGTCCTAAAACCTCACAGATCTCGGTTGTTGACAATTACCTTCATGAGATGACTATTGTGCGTGTAGACTACCTTGTTATCTGTTTGATGAGAAGAAGAAGACTAAGAGACGAATTCGACGGATGATGCATGGTCCTAAAAACCTCACAGATCTCGATTGTTGGACAATTACCTTCATGAGATGACTATTGTGCGTGTGGACTACCTTGTTATCTGTTTGTTGAGAAGAAGTCTAAGAGAGGAATTCGACGGATGATGCATTGTCCTAAAACCTCACAGATCTCGGTTGTTGGACAATTACCTTCATGAGATGACTATTGTGCGTGTAGACTACCTTGTTATCTGTTTGATGAGAAGAAGAAGACTAAGAGACGAATTCGACGGATGATGCATCGTCCTAAAAACCTCACAGATCTCGATTGTTGGACAATTACCTTCATGAGATGACTATTGTGCGTGTAGACTACCTTGTTATCTGTTTGATGAGAAGAAGAAGACTAAGAGACGAATTCGACGGATGATGCATCGTCCTAAAAACCTCACAGATCTCAATTGTTGGACAATTACCTTTATGAGATGACTATTGTGCGTGTAGACTACCTTGTTATCTGTTTGATGAGAAGAAGAAGACTAAGAGACGAATTCGACGGATGATGCATCTTCCTAAAAACCTCACAGATCTCGGTTGTTGGACAATTACCTTCATGAGATGACTATTGTGCGTGTAGACTACCTTGTTATCTGTTTGATGAGAAGAAGAAGACTAAGAGACGAATTCGACGGATGATGCATCGTCCTAAAAACCTCACAGATCTGGGTTGTTGGACAATTACCTTCATGAGATGACTATTGTGCGTGTAGACTACCTTGTTATCTGTTGGATGAGAAGAAGAAGACTAAGAGACGAATTCGACGGATGATGCATCGTCCTAAAACCTCACAGATCTCAATTGTTGGACAATTACCTTCATGAGATGACTATTGTGCGTGTAGACTACCTTGTTATCTGTTTGATGAGAAGAAGAAGACTAAGAGACGAATTCGACGGATGATGCATCGTCCTAAAAACCTCACAGATCTCGATTGTTGGACAATTACCTTCATGAGATAACAAGGTAGTCTACACGCACAATAGTCATCTGTTTGTTGAGAAGAAGTCTAAGAGAGGAATTCGACGGATGATGCATTGTCCTAAAAACCTCACAGATCTCGATTGTTGAACAATTACCTTCATGAGATAACAAGGTAGTCTACACGCACAATAGTCATCTGTTTGTTGAGAAGAAGTCTAAGAGAGGAATTCGACGGATGATGTATCGTCCTAAAAACCTCACAGATCTCGATTGTTGGACAATTACCTTCATGAGATAACAAGGTAGTCTACACGCACAATAGTCATCTGTTTGTTGAGAAGAAGTCTAAGAGAGGAATTCGACGGATGATGCATTGTCCTAAAAACCTCACAGATCTCGGTTGTTGGACAATTACATTCATGAGATGACTATTGTGTGTGTGTGTACCACGTTATTGGGACTTGAATATGATTGTACATATTTTAATTTCTATAGGAAAATATATTACTGCATTTAACTGGTACTCTGCCACCATTTGGAGTCTTTGAATTCCCATGACGCAACAATGGACCTTTCTACCACCTGAGTTAATAAACATCACCATTTTCAGCACAGAACCTCGTTGTCGTGTATGTATAGCCAATAGAAGTTATGGTACTCCATATAGAAGGTGATAACATATTGAACTCAGAAGTTGTGTTTTTTATGCTTCCATTTGAAGACAGAAAATCAGTTTTATTTTAGGCTTAATTTGTGAAATATTTATTGTTTTATTAACGATTTTGCCGAATTTCATTAAATTCCTTTGCCAAAAAATTTCAAAAATCCCAATTTTTCAGATTTTTTCCTTAAATACTGAAAGCTACAAATTTCTTGACAAATTTTTAATAATTGCTGCAATTTTTAATAAAACAAAAATCCATTAGTTAATTTTAAATTATACTCAAATAAGATTTAGTTAATGACAAAGTTCACATTTGAAATTATGTCACATAAATTTCAGTTGATGGCACTGCAATGAAACTGTCAGTAAATATTGATTGCGATTTTTACAGAAAAGTGACGATTGCATACACAATTCAAGGAAATCAAGAAATATAAACTACTAAACTATGTTCATAAATGACAAAAAATAAAATAAAATTCTGATTAGTAATTTCAAATAACAGCCAGAAAAAAAAGTTTCAGATCTTTTTTCATTTTTATTCCAATCAATTACTAAATAGCCCTGACCAAACTACATACATACACAGCCTTTTGGCGACAATTTGTTTCTTGCTTTTGGCGATGATAAGGTTTCTCACTTTTGGCTAAAAAAGAGCGAAAAACTCGCCAAAAGAAAAGCGCGATAAAGAAATAACCCCTTAGTCCCGTAACAATGACGACAAGTGAATATTCCAGCTGGAATTATTAACGAATGCAGCTGTTAGTTATGTTGTAGCTCAAAATTGCACAGCTTTCAATCAAAATCAAAGTTTCATGGCCTTGTCAATTGTCTTGTATCATCTTCAATTTTTAGGTGAATCTAATTATTACGTATTATAACTATTTATACATACTCTGATCGAAATCAGTTATTTTATTTCAGTGAAATATTAACCTATTGTAAAAGTTAAATGAAAAAAAATATAGTTTTTCAAGCAAAGATCGAATTGCTATTGTCCAATTCTTGATGCAGCAAAAGAAAAACGAAAAGGTGCAATTATGTTAGCTGCAAAACAATTTAAATGCAACAGAAGGACCCTATCAATAATTTGAAAATGTGCTTTCGAATATAATTGTCGAGATGAATCTTATGCTAATGTTGATTTTGGAAAAAAAAAATTGTGAACGTATATGCAAATGTTACGGAGAAAAACTTAGACATATTTTTCCTAGCAGAAGAGGCACCATAAGATCCCGTCATTGAAGTCCCCAAATACTACATTATTTGGAATTTTGAAAAAAGTAAAATACACAAAACGAAAAATATATATACATTTTAACCTGCTGACTGCTTCTTGGATGTTTATTAGTGGTTCAGAATCCATGTTAAATTGTAGGCTCCTGTCTAACTAGCCTACAGTATGCAAAAAAAAGTGACCATAGAGAGACAACCCAAATCACACATATAGGAAAAGCAGAATTTCGCAGCCAAGAGAAACATAATTATTGAATATTAGAGAAATTATTGAAAAATCCAGTAAATATCTGAACACTCAAAATAAAGATTAAGAGTAATATTTTTAATTTATTGTTTAATTTAATCTAGTCTAGTTTTTTGATAATAAATGTTGCATTCTATATTTATTTTCTTTTGCTACTTTTATTATATGACACATTAAATTCATCAGCTGCTACTTTTATTATCGGACAGAGGGAGTACCACATATGTATCTAATTATTTCTAAGAACCAGAACAAATAAAAGCATAGTATTACGAAGTTGTGTATTTATATTATTTTTATACTAATTCATTTTTTATTTCATTTACAGTATTTTAATGTTATAAAATTCAAATCTGCAATATTATATTTCCATTTTAAGATTGTAATAATGCATTTTTTATTAAAATTTGTGATATTAGACATGAACTATGTAAATTATTTTCAAAACATTTTTGACAAATAGAAAATTTTTAAAGAAAAATATCTTATATTTATTTGTTACTGAATTGCTTGTCTCAAATGCAATGATACTTTTTAATTCTTTTACACTCAGTGATTAATAAAAATGTTAATATTTTGTACTTATCTTTCAGGGTACGTTATAATTTTAAATAATATTCATCTTCCGGTGCTGGTTTATTGAAATTAATTCCTGAGACTAATTGAATACTTAAATTTGGAAATATTAAATTATTCAGCTAAGTCACATTATATAACCATTTAAATATATTATAATAACTACCGAATTACTTAATCTTTTTTAAAATGACATAATAGTTGAATTTCTGTTTTCTGTTTTGTTATTATTTTTGTTTTAGTACTGTGTGACGTAAGTTCAGAGGAAAAATTACAACAATAGGAAAAATCAACAATGTTATACAATCAACAACGTTATAAGCCAACAGTAATTTTTTCAAACATTATTGAAATTGTAATTCAATTGCAAAAATTCAACAATTACAGAAACTAATTATAACAATTACAGAACTCAACAATTATGTCATTTAAATGACATAATTGTTCAGTTTGTTTGTTTTTTTTGCTAACAAAGCAAAAATGCTTATGAATAATAATGCTAATGAATAAAATAAATAATAAATAAAAGAAATGCTAATAAATAATAATAAAAAAATATAATAACAAAGCAAAAATGCTTTGTTATTATTTTTGTTTTAGGATTGGATGATGTAAATTCCAAGGAATAACTACAACAATAGGGAAAAGTCAACAATGTTATACAATCAGCAGCATTATAACCGAACAATACTTGGAAATGTTCTTCCCACATTTCTATCAGTACTTCAACCAAATTTAGTGATATTCCTACTAATTTGTGTTAAATTTAGCTATGAAGAATGCCAGTTTAATTAATCAATGGCTGTCTTAGTTTGTTTATGGTAGAAAAGATTTTTTTCAAATTATTTTTTTTTTGTTAAATTCTCTCTTCTGAGCATAAATGGTTCCACTGCATGATATAATATAAATTATTATATTCATTTATATTTCTTTAATTGTTGTAAATTATACATAATATTATATACTTAAATATTTTTTACCCATTATTAATTATTAAAACATAAACTGGAATTTCAAATAAGCTGTAAAATTACTTGGAAATTGAATATTATAAATAGAATAATAAATAATATCACTTTAAAAGGATATTTTTTAAGACATTTCTTTTTAAAAATGTTCCATTAGTCTACATCCAATGTAAGGGGACTATTGGCCTAGTGGTAATAGGTGAAACTTTCGCCCAAGAGGGCCGAGATTCGAATCCGCTGTTGGCGCTACTGTAGTCATTGCTTTCAGAAAAGAGCAAACTCAATGGTGATTAGGGCAATATGTGTAAAAGAGTCTTGTATAGACAGTCAGTTTGCCTGGTGTAAGTTTTCTTGGTTTTCTCCCATACAGACAATCAAATTCGAGGTAATTACCTTTAAAAATTCTCCCAGAAGGCACTATCCTCCCCCCAAACACCATTGGGCTATTCATGATATACATGAATAGCTACTGATGTTCCACTCTCCCCCTTTTTTATAACTGGTAGGAGACTACATAACCCTAGCTACGAGTTATGTAGTCTCCTACCTCAATAGTAGTTTTCTATTATATTATGTAAGTTTTGTTTTAAAAATACCGATGTTAACTTTCAATGCTCAAAAACTTCAAAATTTTGAAAAATATGATTGTGCTATCATATATAAACTAATGTTATCAAATATGACCTAACTTTAGTCAATGTCATATTTTACATTGGTAAGGGTTTTTTTGTTGATGTTGTTTAGAAAAGAATTGATGAAATTTAAATATCAAAACTATAAAAAATTCGGAAAAAAAAAATATGTTTAATCTATTATGAATAATAGACTTTGTATGCTTAAGTAGTTAGCAGTTGCCATTGTTATAAAAAATTCCCTGTTAGTATTACAATCGTGATAAGGATTTTATTAGGAAATTTACATTTACTTTATTTTTATTAACTTATTTACTTTAATTATTTTATGTAACTGAATTTAAATTAATATATTAATTAATTTAATGATTATTTAATTAACAATTAAATTAATTATTTAACGAAATACAAATAATATATCATTTTTTTTAAAGATTTTAGTTATTTATTAGTGAAAAAAATATATGGATGCAGAAAAATGAATTGGAAATCTCTTATAATTATAGGAAATATTGGAACACAAATAAAAATTATCTTTGTACAGAAAAATATTCACTTGCATAATTTATAAACTACTTTACCTTACTAATACTTACTACACTACCCAATTTTGGCCGATATTGTTATACACAAGAGAGAGCAGAACAAAATCTCGTTGAAGGTTAGAGGTAAGAACTTCGAGGGAGAAAGTCGTTACTCTGAATAGAGTAAGTGAACTGAGAATTCCAGAAATGGTGACAAGTTCTTGGAAATGACTAACTGGAAGATTAGAAATCAGGATTGAAGTATAATATCGGTGGGTCCCTGGAGAGACAAAGAAAGATAAAAGATTTAGGTCCTCCCAACTGCCTCGGGCTCAAAGATTGGGATGTCCTTTTCTTTGTCTTTTTCATTACCGCGCTCTGTCCAAGATTAACTCTAAAAATTGAGTCCCATTAATAAATGCCGGAAGAATTCCAGTGCGATTGATGGAAACAAATTGGAGGAAGAAACCCAATTGGTTTACTCCGTGGTAAAAGTCCTCGGGGTACCTTTTGGTGAACAACTTCTATTGCAGTGGATGAATTCTGTTTTTATTATACTGTAGTAACTCTCGCTCTCACTGTGTGTGTGTGTGTGTGTGTGTGTGTGTGTGTGTGTGTGTGTGTGTGATTCTTTTCTTTGGATTTATTACTTTTGTATGTAACCAAAAATTTAGAAAATATTTTCTAATTAATTCTCTTTTAAACAAATAAAAACAGTACTTTCCAGGTGGAAGGCAATATATTATGGCATGTTATAATAAATATTCAATATTATTATATAATGACAATGCATATCATATATATCATATAGGCATTTAAATAAATATTTTTTTTAAATAGCTGCTTATCAAAAAAATAAAAATAAAAATAAAAAAATGATGGGTTCTATATTAATATTAAGCTCCTTTTCCTGGGACTTTAAACATAATCGATATTTTTACGAAATAAATCTTCCAAAATGTAAGAAAATATTCTTAAATCTACTGATGCTAGCTATTATTAGCAAGTTTTTCGATAAAATATGTAGTTTTTAATGGCAAAATTGCATTTTTAAACTAATTAGTTCTAGTATAATATGCTCAGCAAGTAAAAATTTTAGATGGCATTATAGACCTTTACTTGTTTCTATTCAAGTTTGTGATTCATAATATGCATTTAACTTCATTTAATTTAATTAATATAGCATTTGAGTTTATTCAATTAAAATTTTCTCGCATTTTAATTTTATTGATATATTTTTCGATTTTCATTTATTTTATTTATATATTTTTCGATTTTCATTTATTTTATTTATATATTTTTCGATTTCCATTTATTTTATTTATATATTTTTCGATTTCCATTTATTTTATTTATATATTTTTCGATTTCCATTTATTTTATTTATTTCGATAGGATGAAACTTTGGCAAGATATTAAATTCTTTTTCGTATACAACTTTTTATAATTGAATATAATATATTTATATAATTATATAATATATTTATATAATTATATAATATTTCGATAATTGAATTGGAATATATGAAATGTGCAACTGTAATGAAATTTAATCAATTTAAAATTCCGGGGTTTTTTTTTCAATAAATCTTACTAAAATAAAAATATATATTTTATTTACTATAAGCAGTGTTAAAATAGAGCATATCAGCTTGTATGATAATAAATTACTTAATTTTAAAAAAAATTTCTTTAAGTAATCATTCACGAGAAAGATTATGATTATTTTTTTAATTTGGATTTCGTACATTATTTAAATTTAAATTACTCAATATTAATTCTAAAGTGATCTTAATCCAATTTAAAATAAATTTAATTATTATAAATTTTATATATAGTAATTAATGTTACTATATATTGTTGTACAATCTGCCTTTTTTTAAAACAATGTAAACAAGGGATGGATGAAAATAATCATTTTAATTGTTTTAATTAAATGCAATAAACCCAACACTTTTTATGTACATTTTATTTTTTTTTTAAATTGAATATTTACTTCGTGTTAAGCTTTTTGTTTTATTCTGTGGCAAAATTTTTAAACAAATTAATTTTAGGTAAATGATTATAATTTCTATTAACAAAATAACTGTTTAATTTTTACAAATTACATTTTAAATTATTGCTATGGCATTTATTTATTCCTTTTAATTACAAAATATAATTGTTTTACAAATTTAATTTTAGAATTTAATGGCTTGAGGAGAATTTCTTGAAAAAAGGAGTATTAAGATTTTACATCATTTTTATTTAAATAAATCTATTAAATTTGAATGATCATAATAATTCAAACAGTAAGGGAAAAGCTTTGTTGATTAATTTTTAATATGAAATTCGCTAGAGAAGAAAATATTACGAAAATGTAATTTAACTAAAGAATATTATCCAAATATTTTTTGTCAACATTAATACTTCATGATATCAGTGGATTTAAAAATATAACATAAAAACAATAAAATGTACAACAATTTCGAATAATCACACAAAATATGAAAATAGGATTAATTTATAAATAATAATTATTACAAATTAATAAATTTAACGATAATTGTAAATTCATAGGAAAATTATGGTTTAAAAAAAGGTGTTTAAATGCTAACTAAAACATACTCAAAACTTATAAGAATATACAAAAAGAAACTGGGAATTTTTTAAATTCCTTCCATTAGCTCACAATCTCCCTATATATATCTTGTTCAAATTTTATATCGTTAATAAAATACTTTTTATTCATCCACTCAGGTTCAAATACATTTTTTTGAACTTTTAGTGGATGACACTTGATGTTAATACAATTTTTTCAAATATTAATTCAGTAATTAAATTTAATTAATAAATTTTAGTTTTTTTTAGATTTAAGTTGCATATATCTACCAATACATGGCGTTAGATAAACTTAAAAAATGAATGAAAATTATTAATAAAGGACTTTCTGCAATATAGCGGGGGAAAAAAGTAGGAATTGACTTTATCTATATATATATATATATATATATATATTTTTTTAATTTTACTTTTTTTTAGTTATGGTTGTAAGTAAAGGAAAAAAGTAAGTATCAAAATGTCGGTGCAAGTGACCATAACAAGATGAGGATATGTTCGTTTCAGTTGAAAAATTTAAATAATAGTAAAACAAGTTATAAAAGTTTTTCAATAAATATATCATTTATTGTAAATCTTTTAATAATTTAAAAATGGTAATAATTTGTTTTTAACATTTTTATTGAGAAGTTATCAGTATTAAAAAAATTTATTATTTGTTTTAAATTTAGGAATTCGTTAGATCATGTGTTAAAGATGAAAAAATATTGCGAACTATAAAGATATATTCTTGCTTTCTTTTATTTTTTTTTTTAACTTTTAGGTAACTCAAATTATAATTAAGTTTTCTTTTTAATGATTTAAATTTTTATAGATTTACAAATTTTAAAATTTTATAAAATGTGATGATAGAACCAGACAAATAAAATGAGAAAAAATTATAGTTAATTAATACAAAATAAATGAATTTCGTTGAAATTAATTATAATATAATTAATTAATAGGTTTCAAATAACAAGTCAAAGTTTAAGAATTTTCATCCATATTATTAATTTACTTCATTTTAAAATCTTGGATGTCTATGAACAACTTCAATTTTTAAAAGGTTCATAATAGTCATTTAATAGAAAAATTTTGCAATACAACAATCACAAATAATAGTGATATAAATGTACCTGTAACATTCCCTATCATATCTATATTATTTTATATCCCGTATCATTTCAATAAATCTTTAATTTCTAATTTTTGTTAATGTTTTTTTTAATGGAACAACTTTTTGCAAATATTATCATTTTAAATGTTTTTATGTGGTCAATAAACACCATTTTAATCAAAAATTTTTAAGCAAAAAAAAAAAAAAAAAAAAAACATCTTTTAAACCTAATCTATTGTTTGGCAAAAATCAAAAATGAAGACTTTCAGTCGAGTCCATAAATCCTCTGATTTTTATAAAGAAGAGAATTAATCATTTTCTTGGATGTTTATTCGATTCTTTACATATTAAAAATATTTTCTACTTCCAATTCTTCTCAGCAAAAATTTACGAATAAAAAAAGGAGAAATCTTATTAGAAACAACTAATCAGTACAGTTAATGAAATCTTTCTAACAATTATTATGAATATATAGAAAATAACTGCTTAATTTCCTTTGAAAAAATTTCTGTTTTACTTTGCAAGTCAGAAATCATATGCTTAGTTGAAAAGAATTCAGTTTTAATGTTACCCTTTTTTTATTGTTTAACAAGCGCTCAAAAATATATTTATTAGAGAGATTTTATTCTCATCACTTTTAAAATTGATAAAAATTAAAAACTTTGAATTCAGTGAATTTTTTTTAAGATTTAAAATGAAGATTTTAAGCAGTTTTGAATTTTTTATTTCAAAATTTTTGGTTAGTTAGAAATGATACTTATCTAATAAAACTAAATTACATTAATCATGTAATGAAACGAAATAATAATCTCTCTACCAATTCCAATTAAATTACAGTTATAAAATTACATGTAATATAGGAATTAATGAAAAGTAACATTTACATGTATTTTTTATAATTTTTATTAAAATAAACATAACAAAATATACAAAATTACAAAATAATAAACAATACAAAATATATTGTTTTAATGTAATTCTGTTAATTAAATTCACATGAACTAAATATTATTAGTTTTAAAAGTTTCATGAAAATGAGAGTATGCAAAAGTTGATATAATTTTAAATGGAAAATAAATCATTAAATAAAAAAAAAATTAAACGTGCATATATTTTTTTTTTAATCATTTGTAAAGCTATATTTTTTTTCCATATGCATATTTCGTGTATATCAGTTTTTTACTCTGTTGATAAATTAAAATACTTTGTTTCTTTTTGCTCTCTTGTTAAATTTAAGAACAGTTGCTCTTTTGAACTAATGTTATAATTTTAAGTGTTTTTAAATGGTCAATAAAACAGCATTTGAATCCAAATTTTTTAAGCAAAATCACCTGTTTTAAACCTAATCTTTTTTGGCAGAAATGAAAAATGGTGACTTTCAATCAGATACTTAAATCCTCTGCTTTTTATAAAGAAGTGAATTAGCTATTTTTTTAATATATATATATATATTTGTTAGATTCTTTATTTATTAAAAATATTTTCTATTTACAATTCACACTTAACAAACTTTTAACATAAATTTACCAACAGTTGCTCTGTTGCTAAATTTATGTTAAAAAAAAAACTTTACTTTTTCAATCCGATTACAGTTTACTAGGTCTTTGTTTTAGATGTTAATCACCATATAGAAATTAATTTTTTTACTGTATTATATTATATAGTACTAAATGTTTCATCTTTATTCTACATTCTATATAATCACTGTTATTCCTCCTGTTCTTTAATAAAAGATTCTATTACGGCATCGATTAAATGGAGATTGGTTTGATTGCTATGCCACTACAACCTCACAAGTCAATAACAAAGGAAAACCCTTGTCTACATGTTATGCACTCCATCGTCCATAATTGAACCCATCCTGTATTAGAGACAGCAGGGAATGCTACTGAGTATCCATTCCACCTTTCAGACCAATGGCAGTGCAGGCAATCTCCTGACCACCTCGGGCTGCAATCACTTCTGTCCCCTTGTTGTCCAATCCCAAACCCAATACTCGTTGCAGGGCCCGGGGCAACTGACCATCAAAGTGGAGGGGACTCAATCCGTAGAACAATCAAACATTAATGTCCTTCAGCAAACACTAGCACTGTATATACAGGAAAAGGTATTCATACAAGTTCCATATGTATGGATTCAACCATCGAATGTTTCGTGTAATTCAAGAAATTAAACGATCAAATTTATGTTTATATATAGAGAGAGGTATGCTTAGATAGATGTATCCATGTATGTGTATCTATGTAACAATTTAAAGATTTAAGTTTGTAAAAAGTAGTCTATTTTCAAAATGAGCTTCTATAAATTAAAAACTTACGAATAAACTTAGATAAATAAAAGTCAAACATATTCAAATAAGAATACGTGCAATTTTCGTTCAAATGAAAATTATTATACTGGCATCTATAAAGCAAAATTATTTTGCCACTGAGCAAAAAGTTTTTGGCATTTTTATTTCAAACAATTTTTGCAAAATAATTAGGAATATTTTTTTTTTTCAAAATAAATTTTAATCATTTTTATTTTTCTATTCAAAACACCTTTATTACATTAATTTTTCATATTTTTTACTGTTCTTCTTTAGTGGTGCCCATTGTTAACCTATTTTGTTCCACACATAGTATGCAGTATTAGTACAATATTAATTTTGTTAATAAAATAAAGCCGTCTTCGCAAGATATTATTTTTAAACTCGTAAAATAAAACCAGCATAATTTATAATATAAACAACTAAAGAATATAACGCAATAATGCTAAATGAGTTTTTTTTTAGGCAGATTAAATAATAATAAAATAATTATGAAGTGCAGGATAATTTAAATTGTAATACTAAAAACCTGGCAAAATGAATTGCTGAAGTTATTTGTGTTATTTTATGGCTATTATATGAAAGAAAACAATCAAGTTATTTCAATTGGTATTTTTAAATACATTTACTAAGATTATAATTTATTGCATTTTATCACAGGAAATTTCTGGACTTTTTAGAAGTCAGTGAAAAATAAAGGTAATGACTTTTTCTCAATCAAGTTTATGAATACCCAAGCCCAACGAGAGGGGTTTTCTATGGATTTGAAACCTTAGTTACAAATGGTCCTTAAAGGTCTATCATTTTTAAGAATTTATTGAATACAAGTACTCTTAGTCGTACAATCCATGAATTAAACTAATATTAGAAGTTATAAAAACATTAAAGTATCTATTTTCTATTTCTTATGAGCAATGACGGCGTTCATAATTAATCATTTATTTACTATGTAACAAGAACGGCTTAACCAGCCAAAAATGATTAATAGGATATATAAATGAGAGGTTTGCAATATAATACAGACACATTAAATTTACCATACAATGACTGCATGGATATAATACGTTATGAAATTGCAGTGCAAAATAATTATACAATGTCATACAAATCAATAATATTATATATTGTTCTAATAAACAATAATGTTCCCAATAAAACGATATGAGTTTAAAATACAGAAATGAAAATGGTTTTAAAATAAGAAACTCTAGAGGTCATTTGATTTACATATAAAATTACTTCATATCTTTGTGGTACTCACAATTATAAAAGTTATTTTATATTTTACATTTAATTTTTATTGTATCGCTTTAACAAAATTTCTTCATCTCGAGATAATTTTTTTCTCTTATTTCTTTATATGCAAATATTGGTAGCTATAACTACAACTTATTTCAAATTACAATTGCAGTTACAAAGTTTTTAAAATTAACTTTGTATTTATTGAAGTTATTTTTGAAGTAGAAATAAATTCAGGTATTCAATAATCATTCACTTGAAGAGTGATAACTTTTGGACATGTGTAAACAATCCAGTACTAAAGAATGGAACAGTAAATTAAAAGAAAAGAAAATTTCTCAAACACTTAAGTATTCAAATATATACAAACAAACACTTAATTTTATGTAAAATTAAGTGTTTTTATGTGATTTTATTAAGGTACTTCTGAATAGGATTTTCACGGGGCTAATTTTTTTAAAACTTTATTTGCCTGCAGAAAATGTAATTGAACAAAATCCATTTACCATACGATCTAACATATAGACTTTGAGCAATTCCACTCAATAGATAACCGAATTAGAAAATATAAAAGAAAGCCCCCCAAATGTTATATTACATTTCTTTTATACCACTTTTATCTCAAAATTTTCAAACATTAGAGTCAAAAAATATTTAATCTAAGAGTCTACCAAACCCACACATAATTTCATGGTTTGATCCTCTCTCGTCTATTTTAATTTAATTATACAAAGACAAACAAAAAGGATTGCTTACAAAAATCCTTTTTTTCTTAATAAAATCACAAGGTTTCTATATTATTATATAACAGTGTTTAGATTATTTATGATATAATATACATCATTATACTGGCTTACTGTCAAAGAAATACATTTTTTGATATTTTTTTAATCATAATGTATTTAATAAAAGGGTAAATAATGCATAAATTTAAAATTTAAAATATGCAACTAAATAACTATAATTCTATTAATCTGAATTAGTCAATATATCAGTTTGGTCTATTACATTGGCCTCTTTAATTATTTTCATGAATTTTCTACATCTTTTTGAGTTATCATTCAATTCAAGTTAATCAAAATAAATATTATTATACTATATTTTTCTATCGATTCTTTATCCTAATAGTCTCCTAATAATATTACATTGATATCTTTGAGGATCATTGATTTACCTAAGTATTGTGAAAAATATCAAGATAGTAGATTAATTATAAGTGAAATTAGATTAATTAGAAATGAAAGTAGATTATTTTATATATCTAATTTTCGAAGATAGTCAGACAGTACTCGAATCAATGATTTGATTGATTCGTTTTTTTGTGTAAGATAAAATATAAGTACATTACAGATAAAGAATATTTATTCAAATACATTTAAGAGACAATCACAGAAGTTCTTTCAGAAAAACAGCCTTACTTATTTTATAAAATAATAGTGATTACTATTTGTACATTATATTACCAATTTTTTTTTCTCTAAATATACATTATCGTATCTAATAAGAACACTCAAAGTAATCATTCTTTCACACTTAAAAAAAAGCTTAAATAAATTGTTTTTTCCTTAACTATAACGAATGAAGAATAATCTTCGGTTATCTTTTATAGCTTTAAAAAAATACAACAAATCTTTTTCTTTCTGAAACCGTTTCATGAATAGCATAGCATAAACATGTAATTAATTTTAGATTAAATAATGCAAAACAAATACACTTCTCAATGAAATTGGTCCAATGTTATATATGATTAATATTTTGTCCAAAATACATGAGGAAACCATTTCTTGGTTTAAAAAAATGCATTATGTTACATCTAATAAATGCTATATGACCTTTTTAAAATGCTTAAGCTTGATAATAATATTAGTAGTTTTATCATATTTAATACCATTGAATGTTACAATTTATTGACTTTGTTGTAAATTTACCTGATATTTACCTAAATAACAATAGAATGAATTTATTAGAAATGAAGATTTACTGTCCAGCAGATTTACTTCTAATTTATAGAAAATTTTAATTGAATTAAAGCTTATTGATTGATTTGTTAGATTAATGAATTAAATGTTTTGGTTTGTGTGTCATTTATAATGCCTATTTAATTTATTTATTTCAAAACATTTTAATTTTTTGAACAATCAGCTTAACAATTTTCTGTCGAACCATTTACTAAAATTATTAAAATTTTTAAGCATTAATAAAATTAAATTTAATGCATAAAATTAAAAATGTACATATTAATGCATATTTTATAATGCAAAAATTTTGTAAGCAATTAAGGCAATTATTAAAATGCTTTAATTACTTAAATGGATTATTGATACCACATTTAATAATTTTCAAGCACAAATAAAAATATTTTGAATTAATACGCTGATATTAATATAATTGGTATTAACATAGTATTTTAATGTAGTATTTAACTGATATTAATGTAACTAGTATTAATATCATGGTAGGATTTACAACGATAATTATTTATTGTTATTTATGTTTGATATAAAGCTAGTTATTAGAAACGTTGTACCAAATTCCATTTTGAGTATATTAATAAAAATTGCAACAATTAAAAATAACAAATCATAAATTGATTATTATTATCATGGATAAAATTATAATGTAAAATGAGGACAAATAAATATTCTCAAAATAATTATGAATATAATAAGGATTTAAAATGAATTTCCATCATAAAAATTATTCAAATGTACTATTTGTTAGTTCATGCAATATGGATTGTTATGACTAATGCGATAGGGCCTATGTTAAATGTATTGATATTTCATTTACTGTTAAATACGTTATTACATACATATTTTGATATGCATGAATATACTGAATTTTTATCGTAAATCTAATAAAATAAATTTTAGTATGGATTGAAGATAATCTAAAATGTTTCATTTATTGAAATGGAAATATATTTTTCATAGTACTTATTTGTAACGCTTGGTAATTAATTCTTTAGGGATACTAGCATGTATGTGACATATATAAAAAAAAATCTATCCTGGTTTTTACATATCAAAAATTATTTTATTTGAAAAAAAAAAAATTTCTCGGAGAATGTTTCACTTGAAATTCTACAGTAAAGAAGAAAAGATTCATCCTATTCTAGCACTGATAATATTATATATTTTTTTTTTGTTGTTAATGTTGTAATAAAGACAATAGGGATTAAAATATGTGGATCTTAAATAACCCTAAGATGCCATTACAAATTTATACAAACAAATTCCCTACATTATTTAAGGCAGTTATTCTATGAATGGACAAAATTTATTTATTTTTAATTCACAATAAATGAATAATTTTTTTTATATGCCAACGGCCGTACCATGCTGAATATACCGGTTCTCGTTAGATCACCGAAGTCAAGCATCATTGGGCGCGGTCAGTACTTGGGTGGGTGACCACCTGGGAACACTGCGTGCCGTTGGCAAATTTGGGACCTGAATGGCCGAGTGTCTAGCGCTCTGGCGCTCGGTACCACAGGTTTCGGGTTCGAATCCCGGCGGTGCCATGGATGTTGATAGTGGTTCGGAATCCACTTTAAGCCGTAGGTCCCGGTCTTCTATGACTGTAAGAGCGTCACGGAGCAAAAGTCAGGCTTCTACCTACGGGTGCTCCATCACAACAGAAGCTGCTTCCTTCCCCTTCAATCATGAGTCCATATGGGCTCGTGGGCTTGGCCAGCCAAGTGGGATAAGAAACAACAAACAACACATTTTTTTTTAAATCAAAGGGAAAATAAAGGAATAAAAAAATTGCTCTTTACTTGAAAAAAAAAAAAAAAAAACATAATTGAAGAGACATGAAAAACATTTTCAGGCAAAAATACTCCAAGAAAATATGCTTCTATATTTCTAGACATTACCACTCTTAATTCTTTTTAATGAGGACAATACTGAAAGTTACACAATCAAAATAGTTGCAATACAGTTCATCCTCATTAAACTATCCTTGAAACTCTCCAGACAAACAATGTACCCACCAATTATCCCAGAAATTCCTTACTCAGCAAACCCCAGAACCCACTAGGGGCAGGAGCACCCCTATTTTCTGCAAATACCTCCTTTACCCCGTGGCCTACTCCTAGAAGTAGAAAATGACTCAAAATCCCCGAACCTTTCAACGTCCCTCAACAATGCTTCCAAAAAGGGACCCCCTCATTTTTTTTTCCGGAGGAGGCATACCTTCCTAAAAAGCCTTCGCTTATTCCTTGGGGCGGTCCCCAAAAGCAGCCCCCCAAGTCAACCAGATTGTGACCCCACCTGTGCTCAGCACGCGTTTGCTGTCTAACTTTCCCTAATTTACCCTCGTGTAGCCAGCCCTCTTACCTCCTCTTTTACTCTTAAATCGTCTGCTTTCTTCATTGTTTTTTTATTGTTGTTATTTTTCTTTTCTTTCCATCCCTCGAAGGACCCCCCTCCGTAAATGGAAAGTAGGTCAAGTTTGGGGAGGCAGTATACCTTTCACTTTTCTTGTAATAGTGCCTTGTAAAAAAAAAGTTGTCTACAATGTAGGTCATTTGCCTTTTTTTGCGATTAAGTCGTCAAAATGTGAATGACAAAATTGTCAGGAAATGCTAAAGTGTTGAAGATTTTATTGGGCATTCAAAATAAATATGAGATACAAATTTGGTCATGGAAAAAGTTTTTAAGATTTTGTTATGAGAAAGATTTTTGTATTAAAGATTTTGTATTTTTGTAACAAAGATTTTGTTATGATTTTAATTTGAGAAATATACTTGAATTGCTTGTAATATGAGAAAACATCCTCTAATATGAAAAAACATCATCATACTTGAATTAATATGCGAGATTAATTTGTTCATGGAAAATGTCTTTGAAGATTTTTATATTAAAGATTTTATATCAAAGATTTTATTATGACATTGCTTTGAGAAATGTACTTGAATTGCTTGTAATAATCTTTTGTAAAAAAAGTTGTCTGCAATGTAGTTTATATGCCTTTTGAAATTAAGTTGTCAAAATGTAACTGAAAAAAATGTCAGGAAAGTATATAGTGGTGAAGATTTGATTATTGGATTAAGGATGGAAATATAAGGAAGGAAGGATTAAAGGAAGTAATTCATTTATGTGAAAAGTGGAGGAGGATGTGTAACTGATGATATTTATGATGATTGTCTGAAATATTTTATATAATATTTTTTTGTTCCAAATATATATTTATGGCTGAAATATTCAAACCCTTTTCATGTAGAAAAAAATGTATCATGTTTGAAAAATGTATTTGAATTGCCTATAAAAATGTTTTGTAGAAAAAACTGTCTGCATTGTAAATCATTTGCCTTTTGAGATTAAGTCTTCAAAATGTAACTGAAAAAATGTCAGGAAATGATATAGTGTTGAAGATATTATTATAGGCATTAAAAATGAAGATGCCAGAGTAATTTGTTGATGGAAAAAGTGGAGAAATATGGGTGATTGCTGATGTTTATGGTGAATGTTTGAAATATTTTAATATATATTTATTTTAAGTACATATTTATGGTTTAAATTTTCAAACCCTTTTCATGTAGAAAAAAATTGTATGATGTTTTGAGAAATGTATTTGAATTATTTGTAATAGTGCTTTGTAAAAACAGTTGTCTACACTGTAGGTCATTTGCCTTTTGGGATTAAGTCGTCAAAATGTGACTAAATAAATGTCAGGAAATGATATAGTGTTGGAGATTTTATTAATGCCATTAAAATAAAGATGCCAGAGTAATTTGTTGATGGAAAAAGTGGAGCAGGATTTGTGAGTGATGATGTTTATGATGATTGTCTGAAATATTTCATCTAATAATTTTTTTATTTCAAGTATATGTTTACGGCTGAAATATTCAAACCTTTTTCATGTAGAAAAAAATGTATCGTGTTTTGAGAAATGTACTTGAATTGCTTCTAATTTTGCTTTTCTGGAATTTATAAAATACTTTTTTGAATCAATATAGGTAAAAGCTAATTTTCTTAATAATTGTAATAATAATCACTACTGCTATAAAATAAATAATTCTTTTTAACAATAATTATTAATCAGGATCTGTTAACATATTTCAAGATAACTGAAGTGTTTCAATACTTTGTAAGACAAAATATAAAACATAATATTTAATTTTAGGTTATTTAATGAAATTTAAAAAAAACCTTAAAAATTAATATTAGGTTTATATATTTTTGTCAAAAGATGTGTAGTGGAGTTTATAAAATAATTTTTTAAACAATATAGATAAAAGCTAATTTGCTCAATATTTATAATAATAAATGTAACCTAAAACAAATATTTTGGTTTGTTATCAATGCTGACAAATATAAACAAAGTTTCAAGATATCTAGATATCTTTGGAATAAATTAATATTTTTAGAGCTGTGCTACTTTACTAGAAATATGTTAAAATTGGAATTATTTTTTATAAAATAAAATTTTAATTAAAATTAAAAATTAAATTAAATTAAAATAAATTAAATTTTAAAATTAAAATTTTTCAATAAAGATAATATTTTTGCACATTTAAAGAATTTTTGTAAATTTATCATTATTTCTGCGCATAAATACAAGAGTATTGTTTTCTTCTACTAGTCAAACAGACTTCCGATTCGAATCCTGGCTGTGACACGAATGTTTGTTAGTGGTTCGGAATCCACATTAAACTGTAGATAACGGTCTAATTAGCCCAAAGTATGCACAAAATGACCGTAGAGCGACAAACAAAACAAAACCTAAGCCCTGCTAGTCAAATCCAGATGCAAATTACAATAAAGATGAACAGAATTTTTTAAATATTTTAGGAAAACTACAGTTTTTTAAAAAAAAAATGTATTTATTCCATGGATATCTGGATATCTTTCAACTTCATTTATATTTGTTAGTATTTATAGTAAATCAAAATATTTGTTTTAAGTTATTGATTATTGTTATAATTATTAGAAAATTAGCTTTAATCTATATTGATTTTAAAAATATTAATATTACAAATTCTACTACACATATTTTGAATAAAATATATAAAAATGATATTAATTAACCATTAATTAACCTAAAATTAAATATTATGGTTCTTTATTTTGCCTTACCAAGTATTAAAACACTTCAGTTAACAGACCATGACTAATAATTATTGCTAGAAAAAATGTTCATCTTATAATAGTTTTTAATTGTATAAAATGATTTTAACTATTTAAGAAATTTTTGTTGGATTTTCCTTTTAAAACGTAGAAAATTTTAGTTATTCAAGAAAACAAGCATCTTAAATATTCAAAATTTTCTTACAGATTATTAATCTTATAAAATGCCTGATTTGCAAAATTATTCTTGTATTGAGAGCTGAATAATTATTATATTATATATAATTTTATATTATATATAATATAATAATTATTATTATATTATAATTATTATATTATATTATATATTATAATAATTATTATTATATTATAATTATTATATTATATTATATATTATAATAATTATTATATTATATTATTATATTATAATAATTATTATATTATATATAATATTATATATAATTATTATATTATATTAATATTATATTTTCTTTCATTTAAAAAAATATCTGGCTAATTTGAAAGGAAAAGTGATAGCAATTTCACGTTATGCTAATTGTTAATTACGAAAAAACACAATTTATAAATTACAATGTTGTTATGTTAACAGTAGTGTAAATATCTCATAATCTCGCAATCAATAGAAAGTGGAAATATACATATTGAAAAAAAATATTGAAACTTTTTAATACTATTGTATTTATGTATTTACTACTATTCAAAAGAATTCAAAATTAGAAGAAACAAACTGAAAACTTTACAATGTAATTCCAGAGTATTTATATTTTTCTGTCAGAATCTATATTTTTATGATGTTTACTCTTTTTTTTAATAAATTTTTTTAAAAATATGATAATGGCCTTTTTTTGATAATCCTCTTAAAAATAAAAACAGCTTTCTGTTAATAAAAACACAAATATTTATTGTTCAAAAAAATTAAGAATTTTTAATTCAAATAAATTTATTATTAGTATATCGCATGTTTCTAAATTAGGTGACAATATAAATAAATGTTTTGAATAGATTCCGCCAGGTGGCGCATTCAAGTACATAAATGGTTTACTTTCAAAAGTACATTTTGACAAATATTAAAAAAAAAAAACTACATTATAAAAAATGGAAGAAAATATATTTTTTCATTATACATGTATTCAACAGCAGTAAAAGAAATATTGTGTAATTAAAAAATTATTTTATAAGTATAAATATATATAAATTGCAGAATGTTGAAGTACAATCTATTTTATATTAATCTAAAATTATAACGCTTGAAGCATACCTAAATATTTAGTTATTTGAATATAAATCACTAAACAATACTGATAAACAACAATTACAATGAAATATACACACTCATATACATGAGTGTGTGATATTATATATATATGAGTGTGTATATATTTGATGGTAATAGTTGTTTATCTTTATTGTATACCTTAATATTTAGATATGTTTCAAGCTTTACAATTTTAGATTAAAATAAAATAGATTGTATTTCAACATTCTGCAATTTTTCTAAATAATATATTTTAAATATTTATCGTTTTTAAGCGTAGAGACATGAATTTTGCATTTTGTAATTATAATTTTTAATCAATAATTCCTTTTATTTATTTTGTAAGAATTTACAATTATTATGAGAGACATTTCGCTATTATGTATAATAATTTATCTATGTGAATTAAAATGTCTTATTGTACTCAGAAAAATATATCAAATAAATTTTCTATTATCATAATTTTTTTCTCAAGAAATTTATAACACAATTACACGTCACAAACAATTACACGACATATATTTTAGTAAATTACGAAATTGAATATTACAAATTTTACGAATTTTTGTAAATTCTTTTTAAAATATTAATTTGAATATTACGAATTTTACGAATTTTAATAAGCAACAAATTTGATTATTAAGAATTTTAGTAAATTACGAATTTGATTGTGAGGAATTTTATTAAATTCGAAACATTTAATTAAATAAGTTTTTTTAATAAAATATTTTAATTTAATCTATTTATTTTTTTATATATTATATTATTTTATTTTATTTATAAACATATTTATTTTATACACGTTTTTTTAATTGTAACTATATTTACTGTTCAGAAGGAAACAAATTTATTTTTCAGTTTAAGTTAAATGGAATCATGCTTCCAAATTTTTTATATCCAAATCTCCCAAATAATAATTAACAAAAAATAAATTTCCCCTTTTTTTTTTTTTTTTTTTTTTTTTTAAGTATTACAGAAAGTTAGCATTATAAACAATAAAATAGGTGTGTTTTTTAAATTTATAATTTAATTTTACATACAATTCTTACCCCCAAAATATATTGGCATATATTTTTTTTTTTTTTTTTTTTTGCATACTATTGACATTAAAGTGGTGAAATTTTTTCAAAATCCTACATAAAACTGAAAATGTTGCTTAAAAAATAAAACATTCTGTTAGAGAGTGTTTTTGCACGTTTATAAAATGCTTAAATAATACAGAATATATTCATAAATAGACACAAAATGTCCTTGTTATTTTTTAAATTCTAAATAACTACTATGTAAATATAGATAACGTAAGCGCATCTATTATTAGAACATTTTGATTTGATGTAAAAGGGAACGAAAACCACCAATTTCTTTTGTTGTTATACTTGTTTTAGTTGTATAAATATATATAAATATATACGTTTAAACCCTCTTTTATTTTTTATAAAAATAAATATTTTTAAAAAAACAGATTTTTTTCTTTTGGATATTGTTTACATAATATAAGCAAGCATGTATTTCTTTTAATCATTTATTTGTCTATCAAAAATTTATTCGCTGGTTAAAGAAATAAAAAATTGTTTTCACTAACGTGCTAAAAATAATTGTTTCAATAAGTATGAGTTACGAGTCACTCAAAATTGAATCTTTCACATTTACTCCAATATCTTCCCCCTAAGATATTCGTAGTAAATATTATTATTTTTATTTATTTGTATCTAGTAAATAATAAATATTTATTCAGAATAACATTTTTTGTTATATATATATGTAAATTATTTAGGATGCACGAAATAAGTTAATTATATATATTATACAAGGAGAAATAAATTATAAAATATAGTAATTTGTTAGATAATATCAATCGTTAAGATAAACAAGAAAATATATAATTGTGTACACTGATTATTTTAAATAATTATTTAAAATTATTAACTATTTTATAAAATTATTATTTTAAATAATTATAAAATAATAAAATATTTAATAAATGTATAGTTGAATAATAAATAATAATTATTTTATAACTGCATATTTAATAAATATATAATTATAAAATAATTATTTTTAATAGTTACTTTGTTATTATAAAGATTTTTAAAGAGTAAATAAATCTACTTTTAATGTTAATTTCTTTCAAATCCTGGATTAAATATTTAAAAAGTTTTTGTATAAAATATGTACGGATTACATTAAAATCAATTTCATTTTTGGCTTAACGAAATCAAATTAAGTTAATAAAAGTATAATTAATATTTATAGTATATGATTAATATATATAATAATTAATATTTTTTTTCAAATTAAGTTAACGAAATACGACAATTTATCTGTATCGAAATAATTTACCACTAATTTTTAAACTCGAATACATTTCAATGCTTTAACTTATGTAATATAAATTTAACTGTCAATACAGAAACTTAACTCGATAAAATGCAATATATCCCGTGATTAATTAATGTTAAATTTTTTTGATTAATTTCTGTTCTTAATGTAATGAACTATATATTTAAATTTGTATTTATATATATATTTGTTTGTCTTTTAGGCTTTATCAAACATAATAACAGCACTAACCTTTGTCGTCAGCCATACTGCTAATTGTTGACTCTGGGGGGAACTCTTGATATGTTGGGACCGACTTCCGTCAGACGACTTTCAGGAGGGTGTCTTCAACACTTCTCTCTCGCCTCAAAAAGAGTTATGAAGCGACAACCCTCGCTCAGGACAAAGTCTTCATCCTTTCCGAACGAGTAGAACTTTTCCCTTCGCGTGCGATCTTTTTCTTCCACTCTTCTTCCAATAATAACTCGGACTCGGTCTTGGCAAGGGGCTCTACATTAAATACACCTTTTTGACTGGTCCTGGCAAGGAGTTCTGGGAAATCATCGGAATTCCTTTTGATTTTATTGTGCCGAATAAATCCGCCAAGCCAGGGGAGATTTGACGAGCGCGCGCTCTCTCTCTCCTCTCAAAATAACATCGCCTCGCATACTTGTCTCATAATAAAAACAAATTCCAACTGGAGGATGGGGAGTCAGTAGGCAGTTGGAAGACGCAAGAAGACGAAAAAGAAGAAGATGAACAAGAGAAGAAAAAAAGGGAAGACGAAATGGCAAGAAGGAGGAGGTAAGGGGGGGCAGCGGTTAAAAATTATTTTTGAACCGCCAACTCTTGAAAGCGCAGCCTGTCTTTATGATTGAGATTGATACAACTTCCTTCCAAGTGGGAGGGGGGATGTGTGGTTCCAGGAGAGTGATCCCATTGGACGTGAGTCGCGTGCCGCGCACGCGCCGTCTGGGAATCAAGGAGGGGGATTGGTTGACAGGGTTGATATTAAACCACGCCTCGATTAAAACACGTGGTTGAGGAAGCCAGGCACTCTTTGCAGGCGTTTGTAGCGAGGTGGCTTTGAAGCTAGGCAGAGAAAACCGTTTGCCACATTGAGAGAAAGAACCGTTACAAACTTTAAAATAAAATGTTATATTTATTATATTATGATTATATTATTTAATTTTATTTATAGTTACACATATGCCATACAACAATTTCTATGCTATGATATTTAACAACTTTTCTTAGCAATATATGATGTTGTTATTAATCGTTTTAAATATGAAAAAAAGAAAATTATGTAGAATAAAAAATTTTAAAAAATTCAACAGTTCCAAAAAATTCAATGCAAATTATTTAAAAAAAAATTTCATATACAGTTTATAGCATACTAAAAAACAATATAAAAATTGAAGATGTAAAGAAATATAGGAATAAATATTTTTACAAACATGAAAACAGGATTATCTTTTTAAAGATAATCCTGTTTTTCATATTTATAAAAATATTTAATAAATGAAATTAGAAAATATTTGAAATAATATTTAAAATAAGAAAAAATATTAGTAGTATATTTATTATATTATTGATATTTATAGTTATACATATGACAGAACAAATTTGTATATTTTGCTTGGGTATTTAAAAGTTTTTGCTAACACTACTGAAAAAACTTCTATATGATTTTGTTTATTTATTTATTGTTTTTTTGTTTGTTTGTTTGTTTTCTGCTTTACGTAATTAATAATCGTTTTAAATATGATAAAAAAACCGATATAAGTCAAAGAATGAAACAATTTTAAAAAAACCAACATTGTTTCAATAATTATTTTTTAAAAATTTAGTAAATAGTTTATAGCATATTAAAAGACAATATAAAAATGCAGATATAAAGATATATGGAATAAATATTTTTACGAACATGGAAAACAGGGTTATCTTTAAAAAGTTGAGAATAGAAAATATAAATTATTCTTGTATTGTTTTTATTTATAATTACGCATATTTAATATAACAAATTTGTATGCTATGATTGGATATTTATCAGTTTTTACGAACAGTACTAAAGAAAAGTTTCATATGGTTTGGTCGTTGTTATTACTAGTTTTAAATATAATAAAAAGAAATTGATATAAGACATTGAATAAAAGTTTTTAAAAAATTGTGTTTCAATAATTATTTTAAAAATTTCGTAAATAGTTTGTAGCATATTAAAAGGCAAAAATTAAAAAAATGTGGAATAAATATTTTTACGAACATGGACAACGAGGTTATCTAGAAGTTGAAATAAGAAAAAATATAACAATATATTTATTATATTATTTTTATTTATAGCTACACATATGACATATTTGTAATTATGTCATATTTTTTCATATATATATAAATTATATATATATATCCAGTCATAATATATATATATATATATTATGACTGGATATTTAATATCTTTTCTTAACAGTACTAAAGAAATTATTTCTATTATTTTGTTGTTGTTATTAATCATTTTAAATATGATAAATAGACAATGATATAAGACAAAGAATAAAAATTTAAAACACACCACCTTGTTTAAACTAATTATATAAAAAAAATTTCGTCAATAATTTACAACATATTAAAAGACAATAAAAAAATTGAAGATATAAAGAAGTATGGAATAAATATTTTTACTGACATGGAAAACAGGGTATCTTTAAAACATTGAAATAAGAAAAAAATATATTATTATTATATTTATGTTATTTGTATTTATTGCTACACATATGCCATTTAACAAATTCATATGTTGTGATTGGATATTTAACAGATTTTCCTAACAATACTAAAAAAACAACATTTACATGGTTTTGTTGTTATTAATCATTTTAAATGTGATAAAAAGAAAATGACATAAGACAAAGAATTAAAATGTTAAAAAAAAAACCAACAGTGTTTCACTAATTATATAAAAAAAATTTCGGAAAAAAGGTTATAGCATATTAAAACACAATATAGAAATTGGGGATATAAAGAAATTAGGAATAAATATTTTTTCAAAATGGAAAACATGTCATGTTTAAAAATTTAAACTAACAAAAAATTATATATAAAAAATTACTATTATATTTCTTACGTTTTTTTTATTTATAGTTGCACATCTGATGGTATATGTGTAACTATGTGATATATATTTTTTAAAATATTATGATTGGATATTTAACAGCGTTTACTACCAGTACAAAAGAAAACTTTTATATGGTTTTCCTGTTGTTATTAATCAAATTAAACATGATAAAAGAAAATGATGTAAGGACAAAAAAATAATAATTTTTAAAAAAACAGCAATGTTTCTTTAATTATTTAAGAAAATTTCGTAAATAGTTTATAGCATATTAAAAGACATAAAATTAAAGAAATATGAAATAAATATTTTTACGATCATGGGGAACAGGGTTATATTTAAAAATTAGAAATAAGATAAATATATTATTATTTTATTTATTATGATATTTTTATAACATTTACACATATGCCATACAATAAATTTGTATGTTATGATTGGATATTTAATAGATTTCAGGACAGTACTAAAGAAAACATTTATATTGTTTTGTTGTTGTTATTAATTGCTTTAAATATGATAAAAATAAGAAAAAGAATAAAAAAAATTTAAAAACACCCATAATGTTTTCCTAATTAGTGAAAAAGATTTTCGTAAATAGTTTTTAACATATTAAAAGACAGTATAAAAATTATCAAGAAAGAAATATAGAATAAATATTTATAAGAACATGGAAAATATATTATCATTAAAAAGTTGAAATAAGATAAATATATTATTTATTATATCATTTTTATTTACAGTTACACGCCTGTAATACTACAAATTTGTATGTTATGATTAAATATTTAACAGTTTTCCTAACAGAACTAAAGAAAATTTTTGGATGTTTTTGTCGTTGTTATTAATCGTTGTAAATATGATAAAAAGAAAATGACATAAAACAAGAATTAAAGTTTTAAAAAGCCAGCAGTGTTTCATTAATTATTTTAAAGCAATTTCGTAAATAGTTTATAGCATAATAAAAGACAAAATGCAGTTGCAGTTATAAAGGAATATGGAATAAATATTTTTACGAACATAGAAAACAAGGTTATCTTTAAAAAGGTGAAATAAAAAAATATATATTATTATTAAATTTATTATATTATTTTTATTTATAGTTACATATATGACTTATGTGTAACTACGTCATATATTTTTTTCACCTGCATATAAATTTTTTGTATATTAAGATTGGATATTTAACAGCTTTTCCTAACAGTACTAAAGAAAACTTTTATATGATTCTGTTATTGTTATTAATTATTTTAAATATGGTAAAAAGAAGATGATATAAAACAAATAATAAAAATTTTATTTAAAAAACCAACAGTTTTTCAATAACTATATAAAGAAACTTCCTAAATAGTTTATAGCATAATAAAAGACAATATACAATTGCAGATATAAAGAAATATGGTATAAAATTTTTTCACGAACATGAAAAATTAGGTTATCTTTAAAAAGTTAAAACAAGAAAAAAACAATCATGTTTTTCTTTAATTTGAAAGTAAAAAATATAGAATGATTTATGTAGTTTGTATAATATTTAATATATTCAATTTCTGTTCAATGTTTTTGGTCTGAACATTTGAAAATGATTCAGTTATGGTATTTTATTTAAAGCAGGTATAACTATTTTTTATGTTAGGAGTGATATAAAATAAATCGCAACAAGATAGAACTGATTAAATTTAAATAAAATTATAATTTTTATGACATAACTGAAAGTAATAATTTTATATATTCAATTATTTCAATTCTTTAACCAATGGAAGTGAAATAATTTTACTACTATAATAAAATATTATTAATGATGCTTAATGTTATTAAAGCAATTTAAAAATATCATTAAGTATTATTAAATTACTTTATATCTAAATTGTTAAATTGAACATTGCATTTTAATATTAATTATTAACTATTACTATTATTAAGTAAGGCTATTAACTATCTCTATTTATTACAATTTAGAAGAATTTTGAATATACATGCACTGCAAATTGAATTTATATGAATTGATAGTATAAATAACAAATCTTTAAATCAGAGTATCAACTTTTGCTTTCCATAATTTTTGCAGGCAAATAAACATAAAATTTCAATATTTAGTATTGATGTTAACTTATTAAGATTTGATTTCTGTGCGTTAGTCTATTTCTTTTAGACACATACAGTTATAGAATGTATGGTATTTATATGATTTATTTTTGATACCAAATAAAATGCTATTATATTTAATAGCATTTCAAATTGCATTCCTTTTGCACAAATGTTATTAAAGACGTATCGGTTAATGGCAACAGATTTACCAGTTACGGAGTACTTGTTGTTGTGATTAAACTAATTCTGAATACATCCAAATTTTAAACGATTAAATTTTAATATCGGTAGTTACACACATAGACGTGTTTATAATATAGGTAGTTACTTCATAGACGTGTTTCTTTTTTCTTTTAAACTGAGCACTTTAAGAAACCAGATGTTTTGTTTTTTGTTTTTCGTGAATAGTAATAATTGACCACAAGTAATAATAATAAAATTTGACAAAATATATAATAAAATTTGCCAAGAAATAATATTTGCGCAGAAATGCTCTTTCCTACAAAATTTTCTACAAAAATTACATAGAAATACACTGCTCCACATCCACTAAATTTAGACGATGGAAGCTATTCTGGCAGGTAAGCTGCCTGATGGCCAATTGGCTAGTCCTCTGGCCTTTGATACCACATATCTGGCCTTTGATTTCAGGTTCGAATCCTGGCTGTGGCAGGGATGTTTGTGAGTGGTTCGGAATCCACGTTAAATTGTAGGTCCCGGTCTGTAAATGCAGGTACTCCCGTATAAAGAAAGCTGCCTGATGACCAATTGGCTAGCCCTCTGGCTTTTGGTACCACAGGCTTCAGGTTCGAATCCTGGCGGTGAAGGGGATGTTTGGGTGGGGTTCGGAATCCACGTTAAACTGTAGGTTTCGGTCTGTTAAGCCGTTGTGTGCACAAGATGACCGCAGAGTGACAAACCAAACTATAATTCCGAAATTTAACTATTTAATTCCGAAATAATATACATATTTTTAATTTTGACAAATACCGTATCAATTCTCAAGTATTTGATTGAATTAAAAGAAAAATAAATTCTTTCAAAAGGAGATATTTTATTTTTAAATTCTCATTGCCTCAACCCTGGAGAATTATAACAAAATCTCGTGGATTCTGTTGTACTAACTTTGCATTGACTTTGAGACAAACGCAATATAGGCCCGTTTTACATATTTAAAATGGTGTTTTTATATGTTTCAAAACGCAGTAAGTAATTATGAATCAAAATTTAAGTAATTTCAATTTAATCATTACTTCATCATTATTTTAATCATCATTTCAATTTAAGTAATTATGAATCAAAACACCAGGCAATACGAACGAATTTTATTATTGTTTAACTCTACAGAAACAAGACAAGGATAAGACAGCAATGGCGAAAACGGAAATTATATAAGAATCCTAGGATTACACAGCATTCTTTAATTTTTATATTCCTCCTAAAAGAGAATGTTGACAAAATTTCCTATATAACATAAAAAAAATGCGGCAATTATACACCCCCTACAAGTCATTTAGTAACTAATGATTATATTTTTACGGTACTTTGGCACATGGCAAAATAGTCTACAGTAATATAAAACTTGAAAGAAATTAACTAATAACTTCAAAAATATTAAATGATATTTTAAGAGAAGTTGGAAATTCACTTTTCGTTTGTTGCTTTAAATCAAACTAATTTTCTAAAGCAAGTTTAAACTATATTAATATATTAATGCATTGTGAATAACTGGCAACGAATTGGCATGAGTGAATATAAAATTTAATTTTATATAGTTTAATTAACATTTAACAAAAATTATTAAATATAATAAAATTATTAATAACAATTAAATCCTTAGTGATACAGTTTTAAGCTACAAAAAATACAAAGAAAAAATCCCGTTAATACACGTTATTTTAATACATGAAAGCCGTTTTCTATACACATCTACATAAATAGTTTTTATTTTTAATTTATTAATTTATTTTTATTTTTTAATTAGCTTTTGTTTTTAAAACACTTTTAATGAAATAAAGTTTAAGAAAGATTTAAAAAAAAACAATTTGCAAAAAACATTTCTGCCTATAAAAACAGTATTTGGAATATTATACTATATATAATACAGTATAATTATGTATAGCTAAATATCTTTAAAATATTTTATAAAATATATTTAAATACAAGCAAAAATATTCAAATATAAACAAATATTTCTTTAAAAAAATGTTAAAAATTCTTTTTTCTGTAAAGAGATTAAGAGATTATTTTGTCACTAAATTAATCTAAAATCATATAAATATTAATAAAATATATTTTTTTAAAAATATATATATTTGAAATAGAGTATGTTTTCCAAGTATAAACATAAAATAATTTTTAAATTATATTAAAATTTAAAATCTACATACATTTCATATTTGCAGTATTATTTAAAAATTGTGTAGTTGATGACATTGCGTTATTCGCAAAAACATATTTTTCAATAATTTTAAAGATACCTTAAAAATTGAATACCAAAAATTTTTTATAAACAATAATTTAAAGCTCAGATAAAAAAAAGTTTCGTAGCTCTTTTGTAAGAATTTATCAAATATTTGTGTAAAACAATTAATAATGTAATTTATTTAACTTCCATAAATATTTATCCTTTCTATATTCAGCTTCTCTTTCGTTTAATCAATAGATAAGCTGTTAATAAAAAATTATTGAAAAACATTTAAAAAATTCAATTTAATTTAAATTTTTTACCGAGTTATTTAACATTGAAAGTAGTTAATGAAAATCATTCGCTGAAGGAAGAAATAACATTTCAGTTAAAAAAATTTTTATTATATATGATACATATTCATATTAAAACTTTTGACTGTGATTTAGTTTTGTCATTATTGTATATTTTGTTATATAGAAATTCAGTTGTGTTTTTCACATAATTCTATTATACAAGAATTATATGTTATTAATTTATAGATCAATATTCTTATTTATTCTTAATGTAATATTTATGATTAAAAATGAATTTTTTTTAAATTTTCTCATAAATTAAGTAAAAATTAACAACTTTTATAGGAGTTCAGATATATACCATTAACTACAACTGCTAGATCTCTGTAATATATAATATATATCCTGTAATCCAACACGTCCAATACTTGTATGAATGCTTTTAGATGGCATTTATAAAGAATTTACACTCCTAAAGATGAAAAAATTGCTGAAACATTTTAATTATTTAATTTTCATCTATTTTTTTAGTTAATATTATTTTACACGATACACTTTTAAAAAATTAATATCAATTCTTTAAAATAAATATATATAATTTTCTTTACTTTACACATAATATTAAAATAAGTAAATAATCAGTAACAAAATGATTAATATAAGATGTTACATTCTTCATTTTATATTAGAAAATTAAAATCCATCATTAGTTTCAACTAAGTTTTTCAATAAAAATAATAGTTTATAAATTGTTTATAATAGTTTATTTTATATTTAAATTGTTTATATTTACAGTTTAGAGATCTAGACATGTGATAAATTACTACTTAATGCTTTCGGTTATATAGCGTATACTGTAGACAAAGAAGGGAGGTGATATAACTGGTGATATATCAAGAGGTAATTCCTAATACTAGAATGTTTGACACAATATACGTACGAAATATGTGTGATATACGTTTCTCTTTATTTTTAACTAATCTTTCTTGCTTAATTGATGTATAGCTAATAACAAAAACATGAGATATTTTCTGCATAAATTTATTTTAAATTTTATGGGATATATTGTTTTTCAATTGTTTACAATAAATTTTTTATATTTACAATTTAGACATCTAGACATGTGATAAAATACTACATAATGCCTTCGATTATATGGCTTATTTAATAGACAAAGAAATAGGAATATATAACTTATAATATTATCAAGATGATTAAAATCTTTTAAATAAGTATACGTACTCGTAACACTAGAATGACATAATATACATATGAAATATATGTATTGCCTTATTATATTTTTCTCTTTATTTTTAACTACCATTTCTTGCTTAATTGCTGTATAAGTAAACTAAATATATTTCTTGTGTATTGCTGTATAAATGCTGTTCAATAATGCCTAATAACAAAAAAAGGAGATAGTTTTTGCATAAATTTATTTTAAATTTTATGGGTAAATATGTATATATATATAAATTATATTTTAGAACAATAACGTTTTTACCGTTATAATAGAATAAGATTGAATAGAATAAAATGTATATCATTAACAACACTTAGGGAAAAGGCTATATATGTTATGATATATGAATTTCTTGATTTTTTTTTTAATATCCAGATACTTTCAGTAGTAATAAGGCAAGAAAACATAAAAGTTATTTCATTTTTTAACCATCAAGTTTAATATAACGTATTTATTAATATAATATAACATATGGCATTATTAAAATCAAAATTGCTTCGAGTTTGTTTATTTTCATTCCTACGAATGATCAATTTGATTCAAAATTTTCTTGTAGCTACATCTTTATATTTACACGTTTTTCGCATATCTGTTTTGCAAGTAGATGTTTTTAAGCCAAATATAAAACTTTGTAGAAAATAACAACTTCTATTTATTTGGGCTGACTTATGTATCACAGAAGGTTTTCAAATATCTCTGCAACTGACAAGGCCTTTCCTGTCAGCTGTTTCGCAATTCTTAACTAAGAGTAAACAAATTTAGCATAAAGAAAAAACAGTAAACATGTTTGATGTTTTTTCCAAATATTTCAAGAAAGCCTATTTCGTTATTTTTTTAAGACAAGTAATTCAAAAGTAACGCAGATTTAAATTTTTTAAAAAATTTAAGCTTTCTGTGAGTACACGGTAAGTTTAATATCTAAAATTAAGAACTAATTTTGATTAAAATTTATATAATCTGTAAATAAAGAAATATACAAATACTAGAAAGTACAATTAATCAACTTATATAATAAAAAAAAAAAGTTGTCTAAAATGACGATCAGATTTTTTGTATTAATTTAATTTACGACTGTCAACTTTACTAAAAATAATTTATTATCGTTATATTAATTTACAAATGTGTTATATTTTACTTTTTATTTGAAAATTTTTAACATTTAAATTGCTGGGACATTTTTTGCAGTTAAACAATGTCCAATAATTTGAAATAATTCATATTAGGGAACGTTTTTATGTATAGTGAAAATTACTATACAAAAACCATTATACATAAAACCAATATACATTTAGATATATTGTGTCACAAAACATTAATTTTGAATTTCAACATAAATAAAATTAATTCAGATTTCAAAATTATAAATAAAGGAATTTAATTTCATAGCAAAACAAAAATTTGAAGGGAATTTGATATCTTACTGATTGTGGTAGATAAAATTAAAATAAGTTTTCAAGCACTGATAATGCCGATAGCAGAAATATTTTGAATATATTTTAAGCAAACAATTTAGAACAATCAAAATTCTGTTGAAAAAAATTCTTTATCAAAAATATTTAACAAAATGAAAGCAAAAAATTGAAGAACTCTTTGCAGAAACAACTAAATTTGATCAGTCTAATAAAAGTAAGTTCCTTTGAAAATTTTATAAAAATATTTACGCCAATTATTACATAAAATTGTTGCTCTTTTACTACAGTTTTTTTTTTTTTTTTACTATTTTTTTCTAATGTATTCATATCTATGTAGTTATCTTCAACTAACCAAAATATATAATTAAAGTAAAAAATTTATGAGTGGTTTTTAATTATTTTGTTCTCAGTATTTTATGTAAATAATTGTCTCACAAATGTTGTTTACGTTTTAATGTAGCCGCAAATAGTAAATTTACAATTTCAAATCATAAATATAAAAGTTAAAAAAGAAATACAAAAACCTAGGGAATATAGTAAGTATGGGGTATTTTTCATTGAAAAAGTATATTTATTACCAAATTTTGTAATAACGAATAAGTTTCTTTAAATTTTTTATGTTGTGAAGTAAACAAGAATTAAGAAGAAAGTCATTATAAATATTTATTTAATTTAAAAATCTCGTATTTGTATTCATTATCAGTGGATTTTACGTATCAGTTAAAAGGATTTTATAAAAAGCAATTTTAGGAACTCGATTGTTGAAAATTGCTACAAGCATCTTGTAGAATGCTATTAGCCAATGAAACGTCCTTAAATATTTATATCAACCACGCATCATAGGAATGATAAATGCTAAATCGAAAAAATATTAAAATCCTTGTTTCGTCAGCATTAATAAAACTTCATAATATTCTAATTATAAAATGCAAAATGATTTGTAATTGTCCTAAATTCAAACTTTTGTAACTTTTAAAAATCTTTTAAGAAGTCACAAATATGTTGAAAATCATATTTATTCGAACATTTTCATACTGATAAAATAAAAAAAAATAATTTTAAATTGTATTAAATGCATTCGTAAATTTATTCACTTTTTCGTTAACTTTAGAAATTATATACATTTTATACAAAAAATTAATTAAATAATTCAAAAAGTCACACGGAACAGTCTTATTATATTATACGTTGTCTGAATTTTCCAAAGATTTCTCTCAAATTGTTCTATTTTTAAAAGTTTCACAACTTCAATTGTGTTAAAACGTAATAACAATATTTAAAGTATTTATTTTATTAATATGTATCTTAATTATTATAATTGATATAAGTCAAATGAAGAATTTTGTATAAAACAGTAATTTAATTATTAAAAGATGTAAACGAAGATAAAGTGAGTCACTAACTATCGGAAACATTATAAGTCGTAATAAAAGAATCGAAGAGTTCAAGATCATAAATTTAATTATATTTAATTAATAACATAAATGAACCGTTTATTACATTATTTTTTAACAAACCTCTCTTTTAGATGAGGGTCAGTTATTTTTAAACCTTTTTATAATTGGGAAACTAACAACTGAAATAGCTTAAATTACAGTAATTTATTTTTTATTATACCCAAATAATAACTGAATTATATTAAATAATAATAAAATTCAATTGTAAATGGCATTTAATGTAGTAATCTGACTCAATTATTTTTTAATTACAGTCTTTTGTTGTTTTTTACGCATTCTCTAATAATTTAAATAAAAATTTATTAATTTTGTAATTAAAGGATTTTATATATAAATTAAAATTCACTCTTAATTTCGATAATGTTAATGTGATTAATCGTATGGGTTCATTATAAAAAGCATTTTAAATGTTTCTTGAATATTTCCTATTGAATTCATTTGTGTCTTATTTAAAAAAAAAGACATTTCAAAATATAATAAAATAATTTATATGAAATAACGTTCAGTTTTATATAATGGAACATTTTCATTTTCGATTTAAAAATAAAAACATTTTTATAGTTTCTTTTTAAAATCAAGATTATTAAAATTAAATTATGAAATTTAATATTAGAATAATTGATCTTTGTTTTCTTTAAAAAAAAGACTATTCCATACTTAAAATATTAATTTCAATTAATACATGAATATTTTTAGTCACTCGGTCATCAGGCACAAAGAAAGAATGGGCGATTGATAATACATGAAACAAAACAAGTATAGAATAGGTTTTTGTTAATACAAATAATATTTTTTCTGATTAAATAACTTAACATGATAACCAGAATTGCTTCTTTATAAAATTTCAGTTTATTACAGTTTGCGATAGACTTATAATATTAAAAAATCTAAAAGATTTTTTTTTTAAATTCTCTCTTGAGTTTCATTTCTCACAAGCACTTTCGTCTCAATAGGACAGGACACTATTTATGGGGCCCAGAGTACATTTTACGGGGTAGGGTTGTTTGTCCTACGTCCAACACTCTACAGTGATATTAGATCGGGACCTGCAGTTTAAAGTGGATTCCGAACCACTACAAACATGAATAGCACTGGCAGGATTGAAACTCAAAACTTGGGGCGCCGAAGGTCAGAACTCATGAATATTACTCCTATTAAATTCAGCTTGAAATAAAAAAATTTTAAAATACAAAATTGTAATATTTTACGATTTACATATCAAAGAATTACTTTAATAATTTAAATAGTTTTTCACGATGCTAGAAAAACTTTGTATTCGTTATAAATCTTTATCTTTAAAAAATTATTAATCTTTACTTTAAAATAATTTAAAATAAGCCTTGTTATATTTCTAGTATATCACCCCTATAGAAGTGAAAATATATTGCTGGGGTTTAATAACAGTTTATAGAATCTGACTATATAGTTTTTCTTTCGATTATAGACATCACTTAACTGAATATACCGGTTCTCGTTAGATCACCGAAGTCAAGCATCATTGGGCGCGGTCAGTACTTGGGTGGGTGACCACCTGGGAACACCGCGTGCCGTTGGCAAATTTGGGACCTGAATGGCCGAGTGTCTAGCGCTCTGGCGCTCGGTGCCACAGGTTTCGGGTTCGAATCCCGGCGGTGCCATGGATGTTTGTAGTGGTTCGGAATCCACTTTAAGCCGTAGGTCCCGGTCTCCTATGACTGTAAGAGCGTCACGGAGCAAAAGTCAGGCTTCTACCTACGGGTGCTCCATCACAGCAGAAGCTGCTTCCTTCCCCTTCAATCATGAGTCCATATGGGCTCGTGGGCTTGGCCAGCCAAGTGGGATAAGAAACAACAACAACAACAACATCACTTAAGATACGATAGCTTAAAACTGAAAACTCCTAACAAAATATCAACTTAATTTAAAATTTGGCAATAATTCACTGTAATTTAAATAAATAATTTTATATAATTTTATAAAAATTTGTATCAGACACTTTAGAAAAGAAAGAACTGTATAAATCTGCAGTTAACTTTACTATTTTTTGTCACACATACAAAGTTGCACCTATTTTTGATGCCAATATTTTGAGTGATATTAATTCTACAGAGATAACATGTCTTTTTAATGAATTTTTAAAGCGGATTATATTTCAGTATAACACAAACAACAAAAACACAAATAAATTTGAGAGTAAGCACCAATCATTGCATATATTTCTAAAACAATTATTTATTCTCGAAAAGTTATATTGACATTTAAGAGAAATTCGATCCCAGTAATTCAAGGAACGTCAATTTAAAAAGTATAAGGTTCGCTTCCTATTGGATTGATGTGACGTTACTCTACAAATTTGTACTTGATACATTTCACATACACTTATAATATATATAACAAATATAGTAAATACACGTTTTATATTTTCTAAAAAAACATGTATTTATGTATGTATAATATATATAATATATGTAACAAACTATATTTTATTAATATATAAAATATATTATTTATTATAACAATATGATAATAATTATTAATAATAATAGTAATTATAATATAATATATTAATTATAATATAATATTATAATAATATGTAATTTTTTTATTTTATTTGTTATAATTATTTATTTTATAATTAATAACTAACTAATTCCCTGGCATTACAAACCATGTTGAAAAATCGCCATCTGCCCACTGGCAGATTCCGAAGCAGAGAAGGTTTTTCTTTTTACGTGGTAGGGTTGTTAGCCCTACGCCCAACGCTCTACAGTCATATTAGACCGGGGGGGAACTGATGGACGAGTGGCTCGAGCTCTCGCGCTCGGTACCACAGGTTTCGGGTTCGAATCTCGGTGGTGCCACGGATATTTGCAGGGGTTCGGAATCCACTTTAAACCGTTCGTCCCGGTCTCATATGATCGTAGAGCGTCACACAGCCGAATCAGATTTCTCACCCACATCATTCCCAAACTGTATAGGGGCAATTCAGCTCTAGGAGCAGTGATGTGGTGTTGTGTAGCAGGGGTTGTCATATTAGCTTGGGATTTACAGTTTGAAGTAGATTTCGAACCCCCTAAAAATATTCATGGCTCCGTTGTGACTCGAACCCGAAACCTGTGCCATCCAGCGCTAGTCAGACGGCCATCAAGCCTATTTTAAAATTAACACATTTATTTAAATTCATATTTTATTTAAGTACGTCAACAAGCAATTCATGTAAAAGATATAAAATTAAGCTGATTTCGCTTTTGCAGTAAAAATTAACATCAATATTTTTGAGTTGTTATTTGTGAAGTATGCTTCTACAAAACCAACATCCGTTGTCTTATTGGAAATGCTCAAATGCATTATTTTCTTGAAAAAAAATGTACAATCGGTTTTTTAATCTATATAAAAAAATATTTTAAATCTGATAAAAAAAAATGTTAAAAAACATGGATTTTACGAACATGAAGTGTTACTCGCGTCCGTAGCATATCTCCAAGCTACAAGAGCCTCCTAGGTAGTTCTAAATGAATAAAAGTGTAGTAAAGTAAAATTACAAAAAGTCAAATGTCCACCAAATTTTTGTCAATTTGTTAATAAGAATCCTTCTTTTACAGCTTTTTGTAAATTTTGGTAATTCTTATTTTGATATTTCTTAAATCCCTTACCTATATTATCTCTTTTATTTCATTTATTTTTTATGACCTGTGTATTTTTAAATTTACCATTTATTTGATGTTTTTATTATTTTATAATTGTTTTGTCTGCTACTTACTTCTGTAAGCGTCGAGTGATACTTTGTGGTACGCGAGGATTCTTATAAACTTCAATTTAAAAAAATCTTCAGGAAAGACACAAAAACTTTTGATTTGGTATCTTTTGTCGTTTTCAATCTATGCTACTCAATTGGGGATGCACTTTCCATTAGGCCACTTCAGCCTAGAACCTTATTGTGTATAGGCATAATCTTTAATTGCCCTATTTATCCAATCATAAATGTTAATTCTTCTTCTTCAATAGCGCATCATCCCCATGGTGAGCAGAAGCCGTCTGCCTACTAGCAGATTCCGAAACATGAGATGTTTTCTTGTTAGGTAGGAGTGTCAACCCTAGATCCAACGCTTTACAGTCGTATTACATTGAGACCTGACCATTTCCCTAAAAGCAGTCCATTACAAACTAGCCTTGAAGAAGGCATGTCGTGAATCCACCAAAAATTTCAATTTATCATGTGTAAACACAATTTTTGGACTGCACTGAAATAGAAAAAAAAAATTCTAATGCAGCTGGCTATATAGACAGTTATCATTATACCATAAACTGTTACTCATTTAGCATTACCCCGGGGGGCACGTGTACCTTGAAGATAGGCTACGGACGCAAGTAACACTACCCCTACAACGCTCTACGATCCTATTAGACCGGGACCTACGGCTTAAAGTGGGTTTTTAACCACTACAAATATCTATGGTACCGCCGATACTCGAACCCGAAACATGTGATATCGAGTACCAGAGCACTAATCATTCGGCCATCAGGACCCATAAATATTAATTGCATGCTCTAATTTTGTAAATTAATTTTACATATTTGTGTAGTTTTAATAAATGATACTATCGTGAAAGTGATTGTCAAATATACTATACATTTAGTTTTGCATATAATTGCATTGACTATGCGTTATAACAGTAAATTATTTACCCGTATGTACAAGTTTTGAGCAAAATTTATATAAAGCCACACATTTTTTTCCCCCACAATAAATACTCTAAAAAAGTTTTGAAACAATTTTCTGCTGACCTATTCAACCGTTTTATGAAAGTGAACCTTGCAAAAATTCCTTCAAATTATACCGTTCTTAATTGATTGTAATCTTATCAAGATAAAATCTCCAACTACCATCTCACAATGATCTTGTACATCATTGTGAGATGTTTACTGGACTCGATGAGATGCAGTGCCAGATATTTGGGGGAGGGGGGGGCACTTTGATCTCTCATTAGATAAAGCCCTAAATTCTTTTGTATACAAGAATATAAAAGCTTGAATACAGGAATTCAATAGAGTAACTATTTCGTAGCAAGACGTTACAATCAAGGTGTGATTTGTTGTTCATGTTGTGATTTGGTTTGGTTTGTCGCTCTACAGTAATTTTTTTGCGCACTTCAGACTAATTAAACCGGGACCTACAGTTTAACATGGATTCCGAACCACTAACAAACATCCATGCCACCGGCAGGATTCGACCCTGAAGCCTGTGGTACCAAAGGCCAGAGCGCTAGCTAATTGAAAAGATAGTGTATAGTATTTTCAAATAAGCATATTAATTATTCCTTTAACTTTTACAAACATATAATACTATTAGTGACAGTACTTTCGAGCAACTTCAATAGAAAGTTATTAATAAAAAGAAAAAATGCAAATAAATAAAATGTTTCATTTTCTATACAATACTTTTGTATTATTATAAATACATTAATTGTGGACACAAGAAAAAAAATCAAAAGAATGGACAAGGGTTCCGAAACATGAGATGTTTTTTTTTACGGGTTTGAGTTGTCGTTTCTAAGTCCAACAGTCATATTAGACCGGGACCTACGGTTTAAAGGGGAACCTGAATCACTTCAAACATCCATGACACCTCTGGGATTGAAACCTAAACCAGTGACACCAAGTTCTAATCACTCTTCCGTCATACTAGTATACTAGTACTTATATATTAATATCTCTATCAATACTATTATTTTTATATTATTATAACATAATATGTAATAGCACTAGTATATTAATATCTCTATCAATACTGCTGTTGTTTGTTGTTGTTTCTTATCCCACTTGGCTGGCCAAGCCCACGAGCCCATACGTACTCATTATTGAAGGGGAAGGAAGCAGCTTCTGTTGTGATGGAGCACCCGTAGGTAGAAGTCTGACTTTGGCTCCGTCACGCTCTTACAGTCATAGGAAACCGGGACCTACGGCTTAAAGTGGATTCCGAACCACTACAAACATCCATGGCACCGCCGGGATTCGAACCCGAAAACCTGTGACACCGAGCGCTAGACACTCGGCCATTCAGGTCCCAAATTTGTGAAAGCGGTGTTCCCAGGTGGTCACCCACCCAAGTACTGACCGCGCCCAATGATGCTTGACTTCGGTGATCGAACGAGAGCCGGTATATTCAGCATGGTGTGGCCGTTGGCATCTATCAATACTAACATTATACTGTGAACTAACAATTAGTTTAATTCAGTCATTAATCATACCACGTGCTCAAAATAAACAAATGCCTCCATAATCACTTTTCTGGTATTGAAGAAGAAAAGAGACCCATAACAAATTGTGTGAAGCTCTTGTTTGATTCTGAAAATTAACTATTTTTATTTGCATGATTTCCTCTTAATTACTGATATGCCTTTTTGCCCACTATTTAGATAATCTATTGATATCTTTAGAAATACTAGATTATACTATTATGTATTATATTACTATAATGTAATAGTACTAGTATATTAATATCCTTAGTAATATTGGTACTCTTCTTCTTCTTCTACTCTACTCTTCTTCCAACAGCCCCATAGGTGGCAAAGGCCGTCTGCCTACCGGCAGATTCCGAAACTTGATATATTTTCATTTTTTAAGGGGTGGGGTTATCCGTATTACGCCCAACAGTCATATTAGACAGGAACCTACGGTTTAATGTGTATTCCTTACCACTACAAAAATCCATGACACCTCAGGAACTCGCACCCTGTGGCACAGAACACCAGAGCGCTCGTCAGTCAACTATCATACTAGTATATTAGTACTCATATGTTATTAATACTTGTATTATACTTATATATATTACATTACTATAATATAATATATAATAGTACTAGTATATTAATATCTTCAGTAATGCTAGTATTATACTGTGAACGATCAATTAGTATAATTCAATTATTTATCATATCAAGCACTAAAATAAACAAATGCATCCATAGTCATTTTTTTTGGTACTGTAGAAAATTAGACCCATAACATGATTCAATCTGTGTGAAGCGCTTGTTTAATTCTGAAAACTAACTATTTTCATTAGGATGATTTTCCTTTAATTACTGATAGGCATTTTTGCCCAGTACACTCTCTGCATTTAGATAATCTATTAATATCTTTACCAATATTAGTATACTAGTACTTAAATATTAATATCATTAGCAATACTAGTATTATTATGTATGTTTAATACTATTATTACTATAATATAATTTAAAATAGTATAGTAATCACTCGGGCCTGATGGCCCGAGTGATTACCGCTTTGGCGCTCGGTGCCGCATATTTCAGGTTCGAGTACCGTGGTGCTCTGGATGCTTGTAGTGGTTCGGAATCCACATTAAACCGTAGGTTTCGGTCTAATATACACTACAGCACATCATTGTGCCTAGAGCTGAGTTGGCCCCTTACAGTATGGAAATGATGTGGGTGAGAAGAAGTCAGATTGAGCTCTGTGACGCTCTACGGTCATATGAGACTGGGACCTACGGCTTAAAGTGGATTCCGAACCCCTACAAACATCCATGGCACAGCCGGGATTCGAACCCAATACCTGTGGTACCGAGAGTCACTCGGCCACCAGGCCCGTTGATTTCGGTCTGATATAACTGTTGGGCGTAGAACTGATAACGTTTCCCTGTAAAAATCTCCTGTCTCGAAATCTAACAGTTGGCAGAGGGCCATGAACCACCATGAGCTGTAGTGCCAGGAAGTAAGTTTGTATATTTATATATTTAGCAATACTGTATATATATAAATTAAGTATATATAATACTATAGATATATATATATATACTTAATTATACTGTAAACTATCAATTAATGGAATATTAGTTAGACATTCGTAACTTAATTCAATCTGAGTGAAACGCTTTTTTAACTCTGAAAACTAAGTATTTATATTATGATGATTTTCCCCTTAATTACTGATATATATTTTTTTGTTTTCTGTACTCTCTGCTTTTATATAATCTATTATATCTTAAGCAATACTAGTATAAGAGTATAGTAGTATATTAACTTCTTTAGCAATACTCGTTCACTATATAAGCATTGTTCTTTTGGATGGTTTTAGGAAGAGGAAAAGAATAAGGTATAATTGATAAGCTTTCACAGATTACTCCACATTTCCTCTTTATATTGAAGAAAATAGTCCAATCCAGCAGTAATACTGGTATATATATTTGTCACAGATTTCACTGAGTCTCCTCATTTTCCAAAACAGCGACTGCATTACACCTCTCCAGTGACAATCGAACCCTCTTCTAGCATGCTTATTCTATAAACAATTCATAAATTAAAAGTTTGTTTGTTTTTCAAATAGAGCGTAATGAATTTAATTTCTATGAAAAAGGCCAACAATAAAGAGAAGAATTATTATTTTCTTTTGCTCTTTTAAAATATATTCTGTATCAGACAATAAAACAAAGGTAAACACTATTAAGAAATCTTTCAATTTTTAATTTTTTTTATTTTTATTTTTATTAGGTTATGAAATCAATATGCATATCATTTTTTATTAGGTTATGAAATCAATACATATATTGGATTCGTGACATCAGAACAGCCATAGCAGAAAACAAAGCAATATTTACTTAGAAAAATTTCCCTAAACAATGTTGGACAACTGATTAAAATGATATGCTAATAAAAGTGTGTTTTGTTTTTATTTGCCCAAATGGCATTCGCATTTTCAAAGAAAACAGAAATTCCAAAATCAAATCAATCAGATCAGATCTTTTCTTATTCATAAATAAATAGAAAAAAATAATGTAAACTACAAAGTATCTAATTATACTTTTAAATTCTTTAGTTCATTTTTCAATTTCTTCCCTGTTTTTAAAATAACAATAATGTAAATAATTTTATCAATTTATTGGTATTAATAAAGTGAATAACTTTGTCAAATTTATTGTTAATTAAGCAAATAGCTTTATCAAATTTATTGGTATCAATCAAATCAGTAACTTTATCAAATTTATTAGTATCAATAATGTAAATGACTTTATCAAATTTATTGATATCAATAATGTAAATAATTTTATCAAATTTATTGATATCAATAATGTAAATAATTTTATCAAATTTATTGATATCAATAATGTAAATAATTTTATCAAATTTATTGATATCAATAATGTAAATAATTTTATCAAATTTATTGATATCAATAAAATCAATAACTTTACCAAATTTATTGGTATCAATAATATCAATAACTTTATCAAATTTATTAGTATCAATAATGTAAATGACTTTATCAAATTTATTGATATCAATAATGTAAATAATTTTATCAATTTATTGGTATTAATAAAGTGAATAACTTTGTCAAATTTATTGTTAATTAAGTAAATAGATTTATCAAATTTATTGGTATCAATAAAATCAGTAACTTTATCAAATTTATTAGTATCAATAATGTAAATGACTTTATCAAATTTATTGATATCAATAATGTAAATAATTTTATCAAATTTATTGATATCAATAATGTAAATAATTTTATCAAATTTATTGATATCAATAATGTAAATAATTTTATCAAATTTATTGATATCAATAATGTAAATAATTTTATCAAATTTATTGATATCAATAATGTAAATAATTTTATCAAATTTATTGATATCAATAATGTAAATAATTTTATCAAATTTATTGGTATCAATAATGTAAATAATTTTATCAAATTTATTGGTATCAATAATGTAAATAATTTTATCAAATTTATTGATATCAATAATGTAAATAATTTTATCAAATTTATTGATATCAATAATGTAAATAATTTTATCAAATTTATTGATATCAATAATGTAAATAATTTTATCAAATTTATTGGTATCAATAATGTAAATAATTTTATCAAATTTATTGGTATCAATAATGTAAATAATTTTATCAAATTTATTGATATCAATAATGTAAATAATTTTATCAAATTTATTGATATCAATAATGTAAATAATTTTATCAAATTTATTGATATCAATAATGTAAATAATTTTATCAAATTTATTGGTATCAATAATGTAAATAATTTTATCAAATTTATTGGTATCAATAATGTAAATAATTTTATCAAATTTATTGATATCAATAATGTAAATAATTTTATCAAATTTATTGATATCAATATTGTAAATAATTTTATCAAATTTATTGGTATCAATAAAGTAAGTAATTTCATCAAATATATAGTTTTATCAAACTAATCAGCCAGCTATACTTGAAAATGCATGGAAATACATGGGAGAGCGACACATAGAAATATTAAATCTGTGGGCCAGAAAGTCAAATAAGAGGGATAGGCCAGAAAGTACAAACAGGAACGGATCAGGATGTAAAACACCTAGTTCTATTTCTTCAAATTCATTTTGATAATTTTAATCAAGGAAAAGTTATTTGTAAATTTATAAATTAAAATTAAACTAAAAAAATTATTAAAAATTCATGTTCAATATTTCAAAAGGGAAAATAGAAGTCTACCAAATTCATTAAAGCATTTTTTTCGTTATTCAGAAAATAAAGGATTTACATATACATTCATTTTCAATTTATGATCTCACTTTGTCTTTCCCATTTCAATTGAATTCATACTTTTACTCATTTCTTTTATTCAGCACATAATCTATTTCAAGTACTGATTTTCAATCCATTTTAAATCTAAATCATTGATTCAATATTATTATTAAAAGAAAACTACAAAAATATAGAGTCCATAATATAAGGACGTTGTATTTTTGTCAGTTGTTTTCACGTATTTCGATATAAATCACATATTTTGTTTTTCACATATTTCATCAGTTTTTTCGCATATTTCGATGTATATCACATATTTCATCAGTTTTTTTACGTATTTCGATATATATCACATTATTTCGTTTTACACATATTTCATCAGTTTTTCACACATATCACATTATTTCGTTTTGCACATATTTCATCAGTTTTCACACATATCACATTATTTCGTTTTACACATATTTCATCAGTTTTTCACACATATCACATTATTTCGTTTTACACATATTTCATCAGTTTTTCACACATATCACATTATTTCGTTTTACACATATTTCATCAGTTTTTCACACATATCACATTATTTCGTTTTGCACATATTTCATCAGTTTTTCACACATATCACATTATTTCGTTTTATACATATTTCATCAGTTTTTCACACATATCACATTATTTCGTTTTGCACATATTTCATCAGTTTTTCATATATTTCGATAATATAACAAAAGTGAAAAAACTGATAAATTAAATAATATATACTAAAACCTTGCATCTAATTAATTAAATGGCAAAGAATTTTAAACTACAAACAATAGAAAAATGCACGCAAAATATTTACAGATAATCTGAGTAATTGACTAAAATAATGATAATTAAAATAACATGAACTTACCTTCAATCCATTTTAAGATCCATTTTTCTTTTTCGCTTTTTGATTACGTTCCACTTAACTCCGAAATAAATTAAACAAATACTTGTCAAAATTCTTATCGATATAGATACTAAAAATCGATTCTAATCGATAACATTTTTAAGCTATATAGAAACTAAAAAGGAAATTTACACAATACTGGAAATTGTGGTGCGCCCGCGTGTCTTAAGTGCGAAGTTATGTCTCAGTCGGATAAAACTGAGGTAAAAAGAGGTTTTTGGGGGTTCATTGTTTTCAAACGAGAGAAGACGGAATTCTATCTTCGTTTTGTTCGTCACCATCGGAAATACTCAGACGAGGCTGAGGGGTTGTCTACTCATTGCAACTGTCACACGCTGAATTATTGTCGGCAAACTTGAAAGAATTCTACACCCTAATGGTGTAAATGAATTAATGAATGTAATTAGGAAAGAAAAATGTTTATACAATGACGTCCTTACTTTTATTGGTTATAAATATTAGTACATGTAATCCTATTGCTTAATAAGATATCTTTGCGGCCTGATGAAAATTGTACTAAAAGGAATAATTCCAAAGTCCAGCACTTGACATGATATCAAAATATTCCCATGAACATCTATCACTCTTGCTTCGAAGAGCTTTTGCAGCCTGATAGTCAATTGGCTAGCACTCTGGCCTTTGGTACCACAAATTCCAGGTTCGAATCCTGGCGGTTGCATGGATGTTTGTGAGTGGTTCGGAATCCACGTTAAACTGTAGGTACCGGTCTAATTATCCCAAAGTGCGCAAAAACTGACCGTAGCGTGACAAACTAAACTAAGATATCGTTCTTTGTTTGCAAATTAAGTTAAATAAGAATAACAAAAGGTATATTATGGGACAAATTTAACAGACAAAAAAAATATATATATCATGTAATTGAAAATACTTATGAAATACAACTAACTAACTCCCTGGCACTACAATCCATGGTGGGCCAAGGCAGTCCAGACAGGAGATTAAAAAAGAGGAATATTTATGTAAGGAATTACTTTTAATTCATTATGAGTGCATGTAATCCTATTGCTTAATAAGATATCTTTCGATGTTTACAAATTAAAGTAAAATCATAGGAATAAAAAATGCAATATCTGGAAAATTTAACAGAAAAAAACAAATAAATATCGTGTAACTGAAAATACTTATGAAATATAACTAAGTTCCTGGCACTACAGCCCATGGTGAGAAGACGGCCTTGGCCCATCATGGGTTGTAAGATTTCGAGTTTTTATACTGTTTTTGGTTTATTCTTGCTACACCGATATACTGTTGCTATTATACACTGTTATACTATTGTTATTCGCCTATTTTTGCCATTGAAATTTTATTTTCTCTCATATATTTTTTAATAATATCATGGACAACATTATTTCGGACATTTGTATCTAAGACAGCATCATATATCGAGCCCGAAACCTGTGGCACCCAACGACAGAGCGCCTGACATTTTCCATCAGGAACCCACGTATGAAATATACTTGACGTGTACTTATGAAATATACTTGACGTGTACTTATGAAATTCAATTCATTAAAGAAACATTTACACACTTCATTGCTGTTGCTCATTATGAAGTGGCCAACAAGTTTAGATGTTTCATGGGCTAACGAGAAAAATTTTCAAATTATTATGACTGAATATTTGCGTGTAAAAAGAGTCACTCATATTTTTTTATAATAATTACACATATTATGCATAATAGTTAAAAATGTATTATCTGTAACAAAATGTGTAGTGTTGCTAATGTTAAGGTTCTTTAATGCTATTTTATACGATTAGAAGGGAAACTTACCATTATAACGCTTTGTATAAATTAAAATTGTATATGGTTTTATAAGAAGATCATTTTAATAAATTTCAATAATATTAAATTCACTAATAAATATGTTTATTATTAATTTCCTTTATATCTATTTTCTTTTATGTCTTAAGAAGTGTTAAAAAGTGAAACTGTTGATTATTATAAATCCTAAAATTTATATCATTATAACTGTTATATGTTTGACAGGTAAATTAAATGTGTAAAGAAGATTCATAGTATTTCATAGTACTAACGTGCTGTGTGTTTGTCACAAAGAGGGGAATTGGCGATAGACTTGGCGATATATAGATTCAGTTATTCTGCTTTGTCTTCTCTTATTTATGCCTGAATTTTACACCATTATTTTACTTAATTTTCCACCAGTAAAATCATAGAACAATAAGTATTTTAGACAAAAAAAAGTCATAGCATAAATGCTTATTATTATATATAATGTACTTATTACCATTTTTCCTATCTGTTCACTAGGTAGATAAAGCTTGTAAAAAAAATTCCTATTGAAGTACTAAAGTGCTGTGTGTTTCTCATGAGCAGATGAATTGGCAACAAGCTTAGCGTTATGTAGATTATTATGTGAACGTAGGTGTCTTCTCTTTTTTACGTCTGAATTTTATATTATAATTTTACTAATTTAATCGCCAATAAAATCATGAAACAATAAGTATTTTAGACAAAAATTTCGTAGCATAAATGCTGATTAGTTTACACCATGCAATTATCAAGGAAATTATCCTTTCTCTTTATGTTTGGTAGATAGATTACTCGTGTAAAGAATACTCCTATTATTTCATAGTTCTAAAGTGCTGTCAGTTTCTTATGAAGAGTTCAATTGGCGACAAGTTTGGCGACATATATATTATTATGTAATTGTGGGTGTCTTACCATTTTTTTATGCCTGAATTTTATATCCTTATTTTACTTATTTTATTACAAATTAAATCATAGAACAATAAGTAGTTTAGACAAAAAAATCATAGCATAAATTCTGATTATTATATACCACGTACTTATCAAAAAAATAATTGCTTTTCATATGTGTTTGTGTGCTGTGAGTTTAAAGCATTGAATTGACGACAAATGTAGATTATTAAGTAATCGTGGTTGTCTTTTATAACAGAATTTTATGTTTTTTTACTTATTTTATAACCAATAAAATCAAGGAGGAATAAGTATTTTAGATACAAAAGTCATAGCATAAATACTGATTATTATATACCATGTACTTAGCAATGAAATTTTCCTTTTTCCTACGTGTTTGGTAGAAGATTCATATTATTTCATGGTATTAAAGTGCTGTGTGTTTCTCATGAAGCGTTGAATTGGGAACAAGCTTGGTGATATGTATCAACATATCTCCAAGTAATATTTAAGCAATCGTGGGTGTCTTCTCATTTTTATGCCTGAATTTTATATCCTTATTTTACTTATTTTATCACCAATAAAATCATAGAACTATAAGTATTTTAGACAGAAAAAAATCATAGCATAAATGCTGATTATTATACAGTAGAACCTCTGTAAGTCGAACTTCACGGGAGACGCCAAATAATTCAAGTTATAGAGGTTTCGACTTATGGAGGATTTCGACTTGCGCGGATTTTGTAAGGAAATATTCGACTTGTAGAAGTTTAGATTCTTTTTAACTTATTTTGAGTTAGAGAGGTAAAATAAATATAAATTCAAGTTACAGAGGTAATAAACATGTTTATTTGCAACTTAAAAGTTATATTATGTACTACAATAAAAAATCAAAATAATTCCGAAGCAACCATAAAATTAAAAATATTATGTATTAAAAAAGTCAGTTATTATTATTTATTTTTGCTTTAGACAATTCGATCGTTCTCTATTTATAGCATTATCTAAGCTATAAAGTGCAGAAAATTATTTTTCTTCCGAGTTGCTAGTTTGCTTTATGAAATTCCGTAAAACATTTAATGCTGTTCTTGCCTCTTTGATGGAAACCCATAGAGCGCATGTTATATTATTGGAGTGTTCTATGTCATCTAAATCAGTAGTTTCAGTTTCTTCTCGAGCTATAAAGGTAATTAGTTTCAAATGATCGAGTTGTAAAAAATGTTTTAAAATCAAACATTGCTAATGTTCGAGATACAGAGGTCCAATTTTTTTTTTCTTTTTCGAGTTACGGAGGTAAAATATATACCAAAATGGATTGTGGGGATTAAATAATTATTTCGACATATAGAGGGTTGAAATTTCGAGTAATGGAGGTTTTGTGGCTTGAAGGGAAAAGAACAACAAATTTTTTCGAGTTTTCGAATTTTTCGACTTATCGAGGTTCGACTTAAAGAGGTTCTACTGTATATCATAATATATACGTATCAATGAAATTATGTCTTTTTATATGCGTTTGGTAGATAGATTAAGCGTGTAAAGATTCCCATTATTTCATAATACTGTGCGTTGAGTTGACGATATGTAGATTATTAAGTAATCGTGGGTGTTTTTGCCTGCATTTCATATTTTTTACTTATTTTATCCCCAGTGAAATCACTGAAAAATAAATATTTTAAACAAAATAGTTATCACATAGATGCTGATTATTAAATATCATGCACTTATCAATAAAGTTATAATTTTTCCTAAGTATTTAGTAGAAGATTCATGTTATTTCGTAGTATTAAAGTGCTGTGACTTTTTCATGAAGCATTGAATTTGCGACAAGGTTGGCGATATGCAGATTTTAAGTAATCGTGAATTTCTTATCATTTTTTATGCCTAATTTTATAACACTATTTTATCACTAATAAAGCATGGAACAATAGGTATTTTAGATAAAAAAAAGTCATCGCATAAATGCTGGTTATTACATGCCATGTACTTATCACTGAAATTATCATTTTTCCTATGTGTTTGGTAGGTAGGTTAAGAACGCAAAGCGGAGATTCACATTATTTCGTAGTACTAAAGTGCTGTGTATTTTTCATGAAGCGTTAAATTGGCGACATGTAGATTATTATGTAATAGGTCTTTTTTTTTATACTTGAATTTTACATCATAATTTTACTTACTTTATCACTAATATAATCATAGAACAATATGTATTTTAAGCAAAACAGTCAACGCATAAATGCTGATTATTAAATATCATATACTTTCTAATGCAATTAACATTTTCTTATGTGTTTGGCAGCAGGTTAAGAGTGTGTTCCGACCTGCAAAAATGGAAGTGTTAATTTTGCGGGGAACAAAGCGCAGGTGCGAAAGAATAGCCGGAGTCTCAGTAGTCTGTGTGCCAGTCACCCAATCCAACTGTCGGCGGGCCGCGGCGCTGCCACGCTCCCGAGTCTCAAAGAAACCGAGCTCTTTAAGCAGAACCGTGTCTATCAACGCTCTCTTTGTCGACATCGCTCCGAATTACGACGTCACTCCCAGAACGCTGGAGCCTGCGGTTTTCCCCAGGTCTCGCGTTATGCAAGGTTACGAATGCTCACATAGAGATGGCATCAACTCTATTGACTGGTGTGGATTTATGAAGTTTGCACACCAAACGTGCACTCAAAATAAATGTCGACATTTTTTTAATATGCTACCATGCCCCAAAAGTCAGACCAATTTTTTTTTTTTTTTTTCAAAACCTCTTTGTTTATTCTTCCAAATTTATTTCATCGCCTTCAAAGTAATCCCCTCCGGACACAGTGCACTTATGCCAACTTTTTCCCCAATCCTCAATGCATGCTAAAAAATCATCGGCAGGGAAGGCCTTCAAAGTGTGGGGGCGGATTCCCGTTGAATCTCTTCAATTGACTCAAAAAGGGTGTCCCCGGAGTGGTTTTTTGAGTTTAGGGAATAGCCAGAAGTCGCACGATGTGAAAGCGGTGGGTGTGGTACGATATGAGTTTCATTTTTGGCGAAATGTCACGAAAGATCAATGCAGTGTGAACTGCATATCGGCACATATCGGCGAGCTGTATGCAACCCACAGGCCGCACAAAAAAAGCATCGGCGAGCTGTATGCAATCCATGGGCCGCACAAAAAGCATCGGCGAGCTGTATGCAATCCACGGGCCACAGAAAAACGTCTATGGGCTGTGCATAATCCACGTAGAGCACAAAAAGCATTGGCGCGCTGTATGCAACACACAGGCCGCACAAAAAAGCCTCATCGAGCTGTATGCAATCCATGGGCCGCACAAAAAAGCATCGGCGAGTTGTAAACAAACAACGAGTTGCGCAAAAAACATCTATGGGCTGTATGAAACCAACGGGCCGCATAAAAAGTAACTATGGGCTATAAATAGCCCACGCGCAGCACAAAAAGTATCACCGGGCTGTACCATGGGACACTGTCTGTATCCCTGATTTGCACTGCAGGACGTATGTTAAAATTTAAAACAAACTGAAAAAGAAAACTCGGGTTTTAAGCCTCATTAGTAAAAATTTAAATAAAAAACGTATGCCAAAGAATTTCAATTTCTCATGTGTGAACATACTATAATTTATCAATTATATCTTCAACCTAAATTTTCTAAATTAATTTCAACTTGTAGCATTTAGTGATAGTTGAAATATCTATCAACACTGCTGACCCTCGGACAGCATATTTTTAAAAGATAAAACAGAAAAGATAAGATGATTGACAAACGATCATTTATTAAAATTGTTAAGCAGCTAATTAAAAAATCAAATTAATATTAAAATGATCAGCAAAATGTATCCTAAAATCATATTTTCTCATTTCCCAATAATAATCTAACAATATTTTTAACTAATAACTTGATTCAACTTACCATGCCTTAGTCGACGCTATATCCATACGATTTTGACGCTTAAATACCTCAAATATATCGAAAAACATATCAAAGATTTATTTTTAAGCTTTATTTAAATGTCAAGCGCAAGTAAATGCTGACTGAAATAGTAAATTTTCGGAATCTGAACTAAACCGCCAATGAATAATTTCAAATTTCAACACAATATCGAAATATTTTTTTTTCTTTCTAATGCAGCTGGCAAACACTTAGACAGCTTGGTCTTGGATGCCTTAAGGCAAGCGCTGCACAAACGTACTCACTTTGCATTACCCAGGGGGTGCGTGTAACTTGAAGATAAGCCACGGACGCGTAGTAACAATGCCCCCGCAACGCTCTACGATCCTATTAGACCGGGACCTACGGTTTAAAGTGGCACCGCCGGGACTCGAATCCGAAATCTGTCGTACCGAGCGCCAGAGCGCTAGCCACTCGGCCATTCAGGCCCTACAATATCGAAATATTAACGCATGCATCACTTTTGCTTCGAAGGCGAGCTGATGACCAAGGGGATAGAACTCTGGCCTTTGATACCATAAACTTCAGGTTTGTATCTTGGCAATGGCATGGATGTTTGTGAGTGGTTCGGAATCCAACGGTAAACTGTAGGTTCTGGTCTAATTCGCCTAAAGTGTACAAAAAATGACAATAGAGCGATAAACCAAACCTAGCAATTTATGATATCACTTTATCTGATAATAGAAAAAACGGCCTAGAACTGTTCTTAAGTAATCTCCTTCCTCCTTCTGGAGTACAAAGACTGCGAATTCCACTTGTTGGTGAATTATACCCTTTTTTTTTACTTTTTTTTTTGTAATTTTAACTATTGTAATTTAATTAACTTTTTATTTCTTCTATATATTCTTATATTTAATTTCGATTTTTTAAAAAAAAGCGTAACAATTTCTATGGATCAGAACCAAAAGCGCTGCATCTAATATTTTATCACAGTTGTCGAATGCTTCGCAGACAAAGCGCTACGTTCACCAGCAAACAAAAACGATAATCCACTTTGTATAACTTATATACTACTGTGCTCAAAAAGTAAGAGCAATTATTTTTTTTTTTCAAAAACTTTTTATTTATTCTTCCAAATTTATTTCATCTCCTTCAAAGTAATCCCCTCCGGACACAATGCACTTATGCCGACTTTTTTTCCAATTTGCAAGCACCAAATGTGTGTGAGCTGGCGCATCCAGTGTTTTCGGTACCAATCAAGATTTGACGCGTTTGAGGCCCAAAATGGAATTGACCGATCCTTTTGAAATTCCAACATCATCAGCAAGGTCTCAAATTGTAAATCTACGGTTTGCAAGCACCAAATCTTTAATTTTTTTGGACGTGAGCTTCGTCGGTTGAGGTTGATGGTCTACCAGAGGGTTTTTTCGTCTTCAACACCTTCTCTGTCTTCTTTGAATTGTTTATACCACTTCTAAACATTTCTTTCCGATATGGGAATACTCACCGAATGCCTTCTGAAACATTCTATACATTTCCGCTAACAAAATTGTATGCAAATTCTTTGCTCAGTTAATTCAGACATTTCAAAAATCGCCGGAATCTGTTTGAGCGTCTCACAAAGCCAAGCGCAACTCAAACACCAATGAATATTTTGATGTCAAATTTCACACAGCTGTCAAAGACAGTGCTAGCAACCTAAAAAAGAAAAAAAATTGAAATTCCATAAGCTCCGGGAATTTTAAATTGAAAATTGGAAATTATTTTTTTCAACTTTATTCTTTTTAAATGAAAAAATGGCAACATATCTTATTACCAAAGTAAAAATTGGCAATTTATTTTGTTACCAAAAATTTTATTACCTAAAAAAATAAATCTTTCTTTGTGTCAGTTTTATGAAAATCATAAAAAAAAAATTTATCATAATACATTTCGTTGCTCTTTTAGTACTAGATATTTTATAAAATATTTCTATCATCAGGTACACTGTAAAGTTTTTCGCAGAAACCCGACGTTCTCCATTCTAATCTTTTATCTTTCAAAGATGGTGACAAGCGGATGGCACTGGAGACATCTACAGTAACATTAATACTCAAAGGGTCCATTGTTTGCTGATGCTAGCCTTGACGATCAAGACACTATTTTTAAATCAAGATCTTGCATAAACAAAACTATGTGTAGGCTAAATGAAAAAAAAGCTTAACTTGGAAACCTAAGACATATCAGCATTGTTGCAATTAACGAGTTACATAATGTTGCTTAGAAATTCTAAACTGGTTTGAACTTTTGGTTTGTCGCTCTACTGTCTTTTTTTGCACACTTTAGGCTAATTATTCGTTACTCTTTTGCTACTCATGTATTCCGAACCACTAACAAACCTACATGCTACCGCCAGGAGGTCTTGGTAGATAACAAGCCTGGATTGAATTTTGTTTAAACTGTTTCCAAGAACAATTATCTGAATCCAGAGTCAAGAACAACATAATTAAGCTGCAACTCGTTCGACTTCTGGTTTGGGGGTGAGGTATTAAGGACAGCACGAGAAAGGCGGAAGGTTCGAATCCACTGGTGGCATGCATTGCAATAGGTACAGATTGTGTCAGCATTTTGAGAATCATGCATTGACGTTGGTCAAAATTTTCTAATTTCCGAGAGATTTTTTTTTTAAGTTTCAAAATGAATTTGCTAAGTTCGCTAATATCAGATAGGGATTCGTGGTATGCAATTTAATTCGGATCTTGTCCAAGTGAATTATGCCAAACTTTAAGTCATTTTTAATTGTGTTAATCATTATGTTTAATTATATTAATTCATCATACTTTAATTATGTTAAACTTTAAAACACATGCAATATATATGTCTCAGCAACAGGTGGACAAAATTTTAAAATAAGTAAGGTATACCGACGACTAGTATTAGACGACACATAGCAATGCTGAATCGGAAATGCTTTCCATAAACGGTAGATGGCGTTGGACAGGTGCGGGAATTTCGATTGTTCCCACTGAGATTCTTCCTTTTCATACTGACGTATCTGTAGTCGGATGGCTGATCATGCGAAAGAGGTTTGGTTTGTTGCTACGGTCATCTTGTGCACACTTTGGGCTAAACAGACCGGGACCTACAGTTTAAAGTGGATTCTGAACCACTACAAATATCCATGACACCGTCGGGACTCGAACCCGAAACCTGTGGTACTGAGCGTCAGAGCGCTAGCCACTCGGCCATTCAGGTCCCCATGCTAAAGAGGAGTTAGAGGTTATGCATCTAACATGAAGTTGGGAAGAGTAATGGAATAGTCATATAGCGATTGTATGAGCAATGTTTACCAATGAGACATATTGCCAATCAAAGTTTCTTTGAAACCTGCACCAACGATCAAATAAAGTTTATCAAATAGGGGTTATTTCCAGAGATCCTTCATTAACTATAAGCAAACAGTATGGCCATGGAGAAGACCGCGCTAGATCTGGTACACGATAATCCAAGTTCGAGTACGCGACCTACAGCCGAGATGTTTCGTGGCAGCATCCGGAGGACTCTGCACGAAAACAACTTGCATCCGTAGTTCACCTTTGGTACCATAGACAAGGTTACTTTTATTGATGAACATTGATTCATAAACCACATATTCACTTCGTAATGTCATTTTAGTTATGATTGTTTTTTGTGTACTCTACAGCATCAGGAAAGCATTCCCGAGCTATGGCATTTCTATTTAATTCCGAGTCGTCTAGGTAAGCTTGTAAATTTTGGATTCGTATACCCTGTATATATGAATTGAAATCCATTGAAAATTTCAATTTATCACATGTAAACACACTGTTTGGACTGGACTGAAATCAGAAATGATAGATCATGATTATATAATCTTTCATTATGACAGAAATCTTAAAGAACAAATGTTAGTACATATAATGCAAGAACATTTATCAAGATTCAGTAGCGACAGGAATATACCAACCACTCAATAATCACAGTCTATTTTATTCTAATATATTCAATTACTAATCTGGGCTAGGGATTACGCTCGGTACCGCAGGCTTCGGACTCTAGTCCAGACGGTGCCATGGATGCTTGTAGTGGTTCAGAATTTACTTTAAAACGTAGGTCCAGTCCCAGTCAAACATGACCGTAGAAAGAACGTACAGCTGACAACCCTATCCCATAGAAAAAAAATCATCTGTCATGAAATTTGCCAGTAGGCAGACGGCCTTGCCCACTATGGGACTAATAGGCCAATAAAGAAGAAGACCAATTAGGATTCATCTGAAAGCAAGTCAGCTTTAAACAGCAGTTACTTATAATATTGCGTCAACCAAGTTCAATAGTTACGAGGATTATTAGAATAAAATATTAGAATTCTATGTACAGAATATTAGAATTATCACTATTTTTTATTAAATAATCTCTCGTCTACACCATTAATTCGGTATTCCAGCTCAATCTACTTCAAATTTATATTCAGCTACAAATCATATTTTCTTCTCATAAGTTTTTGACGATGTCACTTTCACGAATTTTATCAAAATGCTTAAAATCACGAATTCTTTAAGATTTTTATAAATATGCATGTAATTTTTCCCACTATTATGATGCAAAAATCTATGTTGCAGGACTTGAACCCCTGAAACACAGACTTTCTTCAACATTTTACAAATTTTAAGTTTATTTGTGAGCTACGAATTTTTTGGTGAGGATACGTACAGTGTCTGTCCTGTTTGCATATGACAATGTCATTTGTCATGAAAACATTTATTTCTCGTGAGTAATATTTTTAAAATTTATCAAGATTTTCATGTAAAATTATTTATGTAATTTCAATTACTTGAAAAACATTTATCTCTTAATTTAGCAATGTTCTCTTAGTTTTGGTTTTTTCGTTCTACTGTCAATTTATACACACTTTGGGCTAGTTAGACCGGGACCTACAGTTTAACGTGGATTCCGAACCACTAACAAACGTCCAAGAATTCGAACCTGAAGTCTGTGGTACTAAAGGCCAGAGCGTAAGAAAATTGGTCATCAAGGCCCAATAGTCTCTTCGAGATTAATGATAAATTATTCATGTGTTTTGATCAACGTGAAAAAATAGCAGTTTTAAACACATGCATTCGTTATCTATCGAGTTCTATCTTTTGCGCCCTCTCTAGCACATGCAGTATAATTTACTACCTGTAATATATCTCTTATTATAAAATCTATTAAGATAAATAAATTAAATTGGGCTGCTTATATATTTAGAATGAATGATTTAAACCCTGTAAAAAGGCTTGTTTGGGCTTCTTCGGCCCTGTAAAAAGGCTTGTTTTTTTTAAGGCTTTTTTTGTTTAAAAATCCCAGGGAAAAAGAGGAAGTGGACGACCTAAGTTGCGATGGTTAGATGCAGTTGAAAAAGATTTTGCTCTATTAAAGTTTAAGAATTGGAGGACCATTGCCACCCAAAGGAATCAATGGAAACCTCTTCAATGGAAAGCCTTGGCCCACCCTGAGCTGTCATACTATTGATGAAAATGAATATATTTCGCTTTTATATATAATGCAACTGATTCATATTATAAGGTGCTTTGACATTAATTTTTGTGAAATTTAGATTAAAATCCTATCTTAAATATCCATTGTGTTTAAAATGTCTCCATGAGAACTTTATTTTATTTTGAGGACAAACATAAATCGATTTCATATTGAAAATCGTTCTATTTTTCATTCTTGACGAAGTGAATTTCATTGAAAGGCCAGGGAATTCATGTTGTTTCTTCTTCACAAGCTCAACAATGTCTTACAGGGCTACGGCTGCCAAGGCTGCCTCAACCACGTTTTTCTCCCAGCGATTCCTCTTCAATCCTTAAATTGCAAAGTCTTTTCGCATCCATGCCGTTTACACAGACGTTTTAAAATTAAATCCTAAATTCTCCATTTAGTGCAAATGTATAAAAAGGATTTATTCTTTTTTTTTTTTTTTTTTTTTTTTTTTTTTGCAGCAGTTTCTTTAAAGTTGCAGTAAAAAAGGCATTGTTAAATTATAAAAAAGAGAAATGCAAAGGGAAAAATCGCCCACTTTTACATTCTTAAAAGATTAAACGTCGTTAAAAGCACAAAAATCCTTTCACTTACAAAAAATTTTAAAATTCATTCCTAAATTCTCTATTTAGTACGAGTGTATTAAAAGGATGTATTCCAAATTCCTTTTATTTCGAATACAGCATTCAATACATATCTCGACTAAAAACATCCACAAAAAAAAAAAAAAAAAAAAAAAAAAGGTGACATAAAGACATTGTAAAGTTACGTAAAATTATTTTATAAAACAATGATATATTAATAAATATTTTCGGAAATTTATATGATTCATTTCATTTTGATTTACTAATTTTTCATATATTCAAAAGGCAACATCTTGCTATTTGTAACAAATCATTTTTTTATTAAAAATTGTTTTAAAGCAATATTTCTAATGGAATTATATTAAAACTCTACGCAAAATGACTTAAAAAAGAAACCTCTTATCATAGACCTAGAAATTATTCATTTTCAAATTATTTATATTATTGTACTGATAAAAATAAGAAAAAGTACTGTAAAACTAAATGTAAAACTATTGATAAAAATAAGAACAAAATAATGAAAAAAAAAATCAATAAGTCAATCAATATGTTAAAATTTCAAAATTCAAAATCAGCAATTCATTATTAATTTCAGTGTCCTAAGACACAAATGAGCACATGATAAAGGCAACTGAACGGATTTTATTAGAAAAATCATTTTCATTTTTTATGTGTTAAGCAAATTTTGTAAGATGATGCAAATCATATTATTTACAAAAAACTACAAAACAAAAAAAAACTTTTTTTTATACAATATTTTAATAAATACCTTTTTTTGTGGGAAAAAAGGTTACACTAATTGTTTTCTTTTTTTTTATCTTTACATTGAAAATTATATTATCAATTATAAACACATATATGTCTCTAAATTCAATTTTCAGAAATGCTTCTCAGTTTCGCATATTTATTACACAGAAAAATAATCATGGTACTTATTTAAGACATTAATTTCTATGAATGTCATTTGTTTTGAGAGTTAATACTAAGACATTGAAATTAAAAGAATTTCTAATCATGAATTTTGTAATTTTGACATCTTTCAAGGTGTTATTTTTAATTATTTTATTATTGTTATGTCAGTAAGTTTTATTGTAATATAAATAAGTTGAAAGTGATTAATTTTTTTTATATCTAAGATTGCTTATTCCTCTCTATTTGAAGACTTTTCTTAGCATTGATTTTTATGAATTAAATTGTAAATGAGTATTAAGTAAATTGAAAATGATTTTTTTTAAAAATAATTTGAAATCAGTATTATTATTATTATTATTGAGTTTAGGATTACTTATTCCTATCTGTTCGGAGACTTTTCTTAACATTGACTTCATTAAGTAAGTTCAAACTAAGGTGTGGTTTTCTCAAGTTGAAAATCAACAATTTTTTTGAGTCTAGGATCCCACATTCTCCTTATTTGAAGACTTTTCTTAGCATTGACTTCATTTAGTAAGTTGAAAAAAAAATTATATATATATACAAGAAATTCTTCAAATAGAGAGGAATATGAGATCCTATATATATATATATATATATATATATAGGATCTCATATTCCTCTCTATTTGAAGAATTTCTTAGCATAGACCATGGACTTCATTGGAGCTCTTATAAAACCATAACACAATTATTTTCCCTTACAAAAGAGGGAAATAAATGACTAATTCGTGTGTAATTTTTTAAAAAATTCTAATTTTTCCTGTGTACTATCATTATTATTAAAACAAAATAAATGTCCAAATTGACCAGAAACCATATTAGTAATAATAATGCATTTTTTATACTTTTATATATTATACTAGGTTAACTCCAGCCTTGAAAAACATCATTAAAGTGTTTTTTAACAATATTATTGTAGAGGTTTTAATTCGTCATTCCTCTTTTGAAATATTTTGGTAGAATCTATGGACAAACATACAGTTATCAAAGACATACAAACTAAAAATAACTCAAATATAAATCTAAAAATAAATATTTTTATAAGATTATTTACCTGATAACAAGAAAAAAACTCCCTCTATCGCCTTGAAATGAATCCTTTTATCCAGCCACAAAACCTCAGTCAACCCACCAGCCACAAACACCACACAGATTTTCCACACTTTTTTTTTTCTTTCTTCTTCTTTCACTTCCACCAAGAAACACCCTAATCCGTTTATGAACCGCAATCTAAAAAGAAAAAGTTCCAGATGACATGCGACCAGGGGAACAACAAGAAGATAAGAAAAATGGAAAGGAAAGAAAAAAAAATGTTTTCTGCGCGTGGCCGTCGCGTGAAAGGCACGCATCCTGCCTCCAGCATCCCTCCCCCCTCTAGGGATGGAGTTACACCACAGCTGGGGAGAAAGAAACCACATGAAGGGAGCCCGTGGAGTGTGCTGAAAGTAAGAAGTTAAAGGACGCTTTTTACTGCAACAGGGTTCTCCATTTATGTCTCATTACTCTTTGTGTCTTGTCAGTTGACCACAATGCCAAGCTTGACATTTTGAACAGATGATTATTTTTTTTACGTTGTTAATACTGTTGCTATGATCTCCTTAATTTATGACCTTGAAACTATTCATTTACAATGTCAAGATCGGACCCTTTCTCCAACTGGAATAAGTGCAGATTATGTCCATATATGGCCATAATCTGTACTTGTTCCAGTTGGAGTACTAGTATTTGTCATGTACTTGTACTTGTTGTATTTTGAACAGATGATTATTTTTTTTCATCTTGGGATGCTGTTACTATGATCTCCTTAATTTATGACCTTGAAACTATTTACAATGTCCTTTCTGTAAATAAGACATGACCTTTCTATAAATGGAGCAAGTATAGATTATGGTCATATATGGGTGTATGCGCCTTTGAAGACGTAATGGCATTAGTTATATTTTGTAATGTAATTGAGTCTGTAATAATAATGTTCTTCTTTGAAATTTTCACGAAAGTAGAATGTTTGGCTTCCAAAAAATGGTGAACATATAATGATTATAATTACTGAAATGTTAGAATTGAGAGGAGACATTGACACAAACATATAATTTTTTTACAACGCAAAGCAGACTGCTAACTAGCAAAGCAATCACTATAACATGAAGCCTAAACTACAGCTAACTACGCCATGACTAATTAATTTCTAATTTTTTAAAATGATGGAACGCTCTATGGTTTAACCTCTCAATTTATGACCTTGAAATTATTAACTTATAATGTTCAGACATGATCCTATCTCGAATTGGAACAAGTATAGATTTTGGTAGTATATGGATGTATTCGTCTTAGAAGATGTAGTAGCATTAGTTACATTCTGCGTAATTTGCAACTTTGAAACTTTCACAAAAGCAGAATGTATGGCTTCCAAAAAAAAAAAAAAAATGGTGAACATAAGGTGAATATGGTTAATGAAATGTTAGAATTGAGAAGAGATGTTGACACAAACATATCATTTATTTTCTACAACGCAAAGAAAATAAATAACCAAGCAATCCCTACGACACGAAGTCTAAACTACGACTAAAAACGCCACGACTAACTAACTTGTAATTTTTAAAGCGATAGAATACTTTACGGTTGCCACACATCTCCAGTGCAATTTATTTAAACTTTTTTCTTTTTCTCTCTGCTTGAGGTCCTATATTGTTCTAGTGCGAATTCATGGTGGATGCAATTTATCTAAACATTTCATTTTTTTTTTTTCCTCCACGTGAGGTCCGTAAGATAGTTCTCATGGATGATGGATTCTTACTGAACAAAATTGGAAATTTAGTCAAAAATATATTTATTTAATCATCAAAATAGTTATTCTTTCTTTTCAATAACATATTCCCGTCAATGCTTTTTTTAATAAAATTTATTGAGAAGGAAAAAAAAAAGAATCTAGCTAAATTTGAACTTCAACTCTTCTCTTGAAACAGCCTTTATTTTTTAAAGTGATTCTGTGAGCATCTAAAAAGATAGACTGGAACAAAATATGAGAATAAGATGGAGGAGCGGAAAGTGAAGCATAATTTCCGGCCAAATTTTCCAAAGAGATTATAATCATCATCAATAAATTTAATCTTTCTTCATATAGTATATTCTCATCGATGATTTTTCAGTAAGATTTTTACCTTGGAAAAAAAAAAAAGAATCTAGCTTAATATGAACCTCAACCTCTTTTATTGAAGACAAACAAGTATTTCAAATGTATTATTTATTATTTATTAAATGCATTATTGTATTATTTATTCTGCAGTCATCTAAAAAGATTGCATCTGTAGGAACATGATAAAATTACTAGGATAGCCTCCTAGTATATTTATCATGTTCCATTCTTATCTTAGGGAGAGTGAAGCACAATTTCCCAGACACATTTTAAAAGAAGATTCTTAGTCCCTCTTGCAGTATGGAGATTAGGCATTGCCATGATGGTGGATCATTCCACTTTAGTTTAATAATAAAGATCATTATTTTTACAAAAATACTTTTAAGCGTCATAGCTTCTGATAGTGGTCAATGTTTGTTTGTTGCCTAACAACTCATAAAGATTTCTGTTTAGACTCTTAAGGAAGCAACACATCTTTTTCTTTGATCTCCCACGGTGTCGATAGCCTTTTTCCTCTTCTTTCGACCTCCCACTGATCGCACTGAAATTACTGTTCTCTTTTACAGCAACAAATAAATCTATTTTTTTAATATTAAAGAGAGCTTTTTTAGCCCCATGGACATTCTCCAACATTATTCAATTATCGTGGATAAACAAATAAATGAAAAAAAAACTCATTGTGGGCCTTAACCATTTGACCAGCACAAGACCATCTGACCAATTGACCATGACCAGCACAATAATAGGAGACACATTAAAGATTGTCCCTCCATCTGTCGAAGGAATAACATGGTGGGCGGATAACATGGTACCACTCCGCGGTGAATAGTATGGTGGGCCATGCTATCCACTTTGACTTTTCTGATGAGAGGAAACTCACATTCGCATACTTATCTTCTTCCAGAAGAGAAGCAATTCAAAGTAGATATAAGAGGTTTGCCAGTGGATTTTCTAACTAAGGAAATTGAATAACTATCGCTGAGTGAGGGATTTGCACCAGAATTCGTGATCCAACTGGTTCCAGATAAGAAAATATTCTGTTATTTTTAGCTGTTTATCCTAGGTACGGAAAGCAAAATCAATATTTTTAATTAACTCGCTTTCATTGTTCATTATTAAAGTAGAAACTCCGAGGAAAATGCAAGTCCTGCTCAGGTAGGTAACTGTCAGTAGTTTTACCATCATTCAAAGTCATGTTATTGTGTGTGTACCATACAAAGTCAAAGCCCTGTATGTGTTAAGTGCCTGAGTTATTAAGGCTAAAGATTGCCCCAAGACTTAGGAGGCACCTTCTTGCTGCGTTCTTTGTGGAGATGATCATGCATCCAATTTCTCTGAGTGCCCTCGCAACTCAGTAAACTTTGTCCCTGCCTCATTTTCCAAGACTAACTATTGGAAAGAAAGAATGAAGACGACGAATGTAAACAAACCATCATTGCTCCTCAAAAAACATCTCTACAACTTCACAGAGGATTGATAAATCTCCAACAAATCAAGTCCAACCCCCAACTAACAGAAATTTCACCTTCCTGCTCCTTTCCACAAAATAATCTTACCGTTAAAATTCTCCAGTCCCTTGTTACGGGCGTACCTGTTACTGAGTTCCTATGTGATTTTAAGAATCACGAAAACCTCCACATCTTAAGGTAGTTAAGATATTTGCACAAAATGAAGTTGCTTAAATTAAGAAATGAAGTTGCTTAAGTAGTAATAAAAAAGAAAAATAAAGAATTTAAGAAAAACATCTCTTGCTTGAGAACAATTAAAGCAAGAGACCGAAAAAGCTAAAGCCTGTAGTACAGTGTAGAGACCTGTAGTACAATTAAGAGTCCGTTGAAGATGCCCCCCAAAAAATAAAAGTAAATAATTAAAAGTTAACAAAGTAAAAAAAAGCTATAGAATAAATTAAAACTATTAACAATTAAAAAGTTAAAGACCAGATAGCTATTATTTAGATTGAGGTGCACATCGTAGCAATTAATTAAAATTTAAAAGCCAAAAACAAGTCCCTTGTTAAGGATGTCCATGGTCTTACTTCAAGTATTGTTTCCTTGTTGGCAGTTCTACAATCTCAGTCACTCCTATCTAGCAACATTCAATAGCCCCATTAACCTTAATACGATCTTCTGCATAACCTGGAATGAGAAAGGAATTAAAGAGAAAAGCAAAGAATTCCAAGAGTTTACACGGCTTCATACTCCCCATATAATTGCTAATCAAAAGATTTGCCTAAGGCTTCATTAAAGTAGCAAATTACGACTTCTATAGATCTGAATGGTTAACTCAATGAGAGGGTAGCACTGCTATTTGTATTAGGAGGAATACTCATCATTATGAGACTTCAATCTTTTACTTTTGAAAACTCAATAATAGTTATCACTAATAGGAGTGGACCCAACATCATATTATCTATTAAGTACCGACCTCCAGTTGGAAAGTTTCTAAACTTGGAATTGAACAAATTGGTCAATTCCAACTTTAGAGTAATTCTTCTAGGAGATTTCAATTTCAAACACTCGACAACTCAGTTACCACTCTTTTAAATCATCTTCCTCCTCTTATTATGTTAATAACCTCAATACTAATATCTGACATCATTTTGATTTTGATTACTGAAAATAGAAATTTGTAGACTGAATTTCAAAGTAGCAGATAATATCCTACTGAATTTCTGACATCTAATATTTGACATCCTTTTGATTTTGATTATTGAATATACAATTTTGTAGACTGATTTTCGAAAATAGTAAATAATATCCTACTGAATTTCTAACATATACAATCTGATATCATTTTGATTTTGACTACTGAAAATCAAATTTATAGACTGGGTTTCCAAAGTAGCAGATAATATCCTACTGAATTTCTGACATCATTTTGATTCTGACTACTGAAAATACAAATTTGTAGACTGAGTTTCCAAAGTAGCATATAATATCCTACCCAACATCACTACCACCCTTTTAAATCACCTTCCTCCCCTTACAACATTCCTTTCACACAGCTTCCATTCCTATCTCGAAGGGTGTTGAGCCCCCGTAAGCATTTAGACACGGAAGTTGCCAAATTATCGTCTGAATCATAAATATTAGCCTGCCCCCAAAGGCTTGAACAACAGCACGCAACTGCGCTTGTGCAAAAGGTCACCACATCCGTCCAGATGGGGTGGTGGGGTTGGGTTTCGGGGAACTCCGAAATCGTTAGAAAAAGGGTATCCCGAAATCGTCTGTCACGCTCATTAAGACGGACTCTGGGCAGCTGGCAGGGGTGGGGGCGAGGAATTTTTTTTTTCTTTCTGCCAAAAATAACTTCCCGTCGTCAGCTGAGCGTGAATTTCAGACGATCTGTTGTTTGTTTACTCACAGTGGAGAGGGTGGAAAATCGTTAAAGATACATTCGAATCTTCTTAAAAGGTATACAGCTCCTATGCGTCAGGCCTTACTATAATTAGTCAACGAGGCTACCAGAATTTTCTGAGGGGGTGAAGTTTGGGGTTATTCCCCACAGCATGCAGCTTCGAACATTCTTTGGAATCTTTACGACATTTCTGGGGTAAAAAAATTCTGAATATGAGAAAGTCTTGAATGGTTCCATCATTATAGACATTTACTTTTTTTAGAATAATTTTTAATAATAATTCATTATCGATCGTGAAATATTGCATGCAATAAATGAAAAACCTTAATAGATAAAATGCCTAAGATTATTCTTAATTATTATTATTCTTATTATTCTCTAAATTCTACAAAAAAAAAAAACAATTTCTAGGGACTATGATCTAGGAATCCCTCTTTTAAGTGTTATTAATAAGTTTTAAAGTATATTTGAATATTTTAATATTCGTTTAAGTTTTTCATTTTCTATATTAATTTAAGTATTATTAATAATTTTTAGAGTACTTGCAATTTCTAATATTTTTAAGTTTAATTAATATTTTTTAACTGTTCTTGCATTTTTTTAATATTTGTTTAAGTGTTATAAATAAACTTTTAAGTGTACTTCCATTTTCTTATATTTTTTAAGCCTTCAAAATAATACATTTGATCCAGATGATCTTTTTTCTATGAAAATGCTCTGATTATACTCCATAATACAATTTTTTTTTTTTTTTTTTTTTTTTTTTTTTGCAGAAATTAATAATTTTCTAATTATTAATACTATTCATTAAATATTTTCTTTAAAACTCTCTCATTTATCGCCAAAGACAAAATTAAATTTTAAATGACAATTTTCAAATCAAAGTCATTTGCTAAAAATCATGATTAGCAAATGTAAAATTGAAAAAAAAAAAAAAATTGTATTTTTTTTTATTGATATTTGTTATGAATTGATTGAATTGATTTTAGAAAATATTCTGAATTATAATGTGATTCATTTTGTCTTGTATCGTCAAAGACCAAATTAAAGTTCAAATGATAATAACTTTAATTTGGTCTTTGTTGTAAAATCAAAGTCATCTACTAAAATTTATGATTAGCATATGCAAAACGCAAAGAAATCCTGTTTTAAAAAAATGAAAAAAGGATGATATTTGTTATTGATTGAATTGATTTTAGAAAAGATATTGAATTACTATGCGATTCATTCCGTCTGGTATTTTTCGTTTGAAAATGGGCTGACGATCTCATTTGTAAACTGTGACTGTGGGAAAACTGCAAATGCAACGGGAACAAATAGCGATTTTATTTACCAAAAGGGAAAGGGGGGATGGAACGGGCCGTTATTTTCAATCTCCTCCCCTCTATCCTTTCCGCGACAAAAGATGTTGATTTCTGCAGCTGATTTCAAAAACAGGCAGCGACAGAAAGGATGGAAAAAGGGCAGAGCTGTTTACCGCTTGGACGAATGAGTCACGCGACCGACATGCGACTTCACGTTCCACTTCTGGCCCCTTGTGTTCTTTTGGATAAACTTTTTTTTTCTTTTCCCGTATTGTAAATGAATTTCTGTTTTCCTTTTCTTTATGTGGTAAGATTTATAACGTGTAAGTTTCAGGATATACTAATTTTTAGAAACAGGAGAATGTATACACGAAATATATATCTCGAATTTAAAAATCTAATTTATTTAATGAACTATTAAAAAAACACAGAAGCCTTGAAATGAAACACTGGTCTATAATAAAACGTAAATATATTTTTCAAAAAAAGATTTATTTTTTTTGTTAAATTTTACTAAAAAGTTTAAGGGCGTGGCCAACGCGCCGCCCGCCTTGAATATTTTTGCGGCCCGTGAGATTTATCACACATTTACGAAATATATTTATTTTATAATGGCCGAAGTAGTAAAACTAATGTATTAGAAAAATATATTATGTATACATCCTTATATTTAAAAATTAACTGTCGAAATCATGAGAAAAAATTAACTTTGAATTTAAAATAACAGTCTTGCGAATATAGGACATATATGTATTACCTGTTTCATTTACGAGTTCGCAGAATAATTAAATTATATTCTACGAACTCATTACTCGCGCATCTTGGAACATCTAAGATAGCAGGTTGTAACAAAAATACAAAAATGTCTATAGTGAGTTTAAAACTAATATGGGGATATATAACTTTATATGCGGCCCGCGGAGTTAGGATGCATTTCATTTCAAAGTGCCCGCAAGTTCATTTGGGTTGTTGACCACCGCTGATTTAGACTTTTCGAATATTAAAAACCGTAAACATGTTTGCTTTATTTTAATAATAATTTCCGGACCATTGTAAATTGTAAAGAATATTTATTTAAATAAAAACTGAGAGGAGCACTATTTTAAGTTTAAGAATGAAAGGGATAAAAAAATGAAATATCCCTAAACCAAATCCTAAAATGTTTTTTTTTGCTGTTTAATTTAATTTCATTATCAATTTCCTCAATGTCATAAAAATATAAGGCTCAACAATATTGTTTACCATCTTACCTTTGTTACTTCGAAAGTTTTAATATTATTTACCAATAGATCATTAATAAAAAGTAGATAAATTTTGAAAATTATTATTTGTTTTTAATTTTACTAAAAGGATTAACTAGACCTTTTGAACAATAAAAATTGTAAACATGCATGTTTTATTTCAATAATAATTCCCAGAAAATTTTAAGGAATCACTATGTTTTTTTTTTTTTAAATTGAAAAGTGCACTATTTTAAATTTATTTTTTAAGAGATATTTCATTTTTTAAGGGATAAAAAATGAAATATCCTTAATCAAATCCACATATGATCTTGCTGGCCACTTTGTAAATGCATTATAACACCGCCGGCAGCATATAAAATTATATGTTCCCATATTAGATTTAAACACACAATAGATATTTTTTTAGAGTGAAAAATTGAAAACATAATGAGTTGTTATTTTTGTGTTTACTATTGTTCTTACATGTGAGTATCGATTATATAATAATAACGATATTAAACGCACATTGTAAAGAAATATATAACATTAAAAATGAAATATAAAAAATATATAAATATAAATGAAATTAAAAAAATGAAATCATACAAAAATATTTATTTTACTAGTGCGATATGTGTTTCACTTAGCTTTCGCAAATCGATCTCAATTTGGGTATTTGCACATTGTAATGGGTGTTGCAGGTTAGCGTCCGTTATGTTTGAGCGTGTTTTGAGTTTGGTTAATTTCATTTTCGAAAAAAAACGATTCGCAAGTGTAAGTTGAATCAAAAGCCCTAACAACTTTTTGTGCCAGATTACTCAAACTGGAAAATTTCTCTTTTGTATCGTAAGTGTTATAAAAATCTATTTTTGATTCTGATGTTTCAAAAATGTATTTTAATTTAATATTGCATTGTAAGTCAACTAGTTCCATGAATTTTTTCTCATAATTTCGACAGAATTTTTGAATATATGGATGTAACAATAATGTATTTTTTAATACATCGGTTTTCACTACTTTGGCTATTATGAAATAAATATATTTTCTAAAAATGTGATAAATCTCACGGGCCGGAAAAAACGAGACTAGACTACTAAAAAACGTTAAGTCGACTCAGAGTGCCGTGCTTTTAATGATGAATGGACCTGGAAATATTTTTTACAGTTGGGGACTACAACGGGATGTGATATTTTACGTGAATTTCAGGAAGGACTTTTAACTTTGAAAGTGCCTATAACAAATATATGTAATATTACGACCGATGGAGCACCAAATATGTCAGGAAAAAAAACTTGGATTTCTTGGACTCTTTAATCAAAAGTATTCCGGGAACAATGTTGTTTTTTACATTGTGTTATACATCAAGATGCTCTGTGTAAATCTGTATTGAATATGAAACTCGTACTTGATGCAGTCGTGAAGCTTGTAAATATTATTCGGGTTTATTCACAGGCAATTTCTTCAATCCGTGCAATCTGAATACTCTGAGGTACTGTATTATACAAAAGTAAGGTGGCTTAGTGCAGGATGTGTTTTCGAGCGAGTTTGGCAGCTGAAAGACGATATTGTGTCTGTCGTCCTTCCGTGAGAAACAATGTTCTGCGGAGTGCGAAATGTTAGAAGATACAGAATGGCTTTTGGACTTTGCATTTTTCACAGATCTTCTTTGTCATATGAACAATTTGAATGTCACGATGCAAGGGAAAAATCAATTTAACGACGATATCTGGGCCCATCTCAAAGCTTTTAAACTAAAACTTAATCTGTTTGCTGAGCAGCTAGCTAAGAACGACCTGTCTCATTTCCCGAGGTTAAATTCAACACCCTCAGTAAATGAAGAGAAGCTTAAGAATTATGAAGATGGCTTGAAAAAACTGTATTTTGAGTATAATAAACATTTCAGTTCATTTTCATGAGTATAATAAACATTTGTCATTCATCACGCCGATGGCCGTGTCAGGATACGCCGTCTTCCAGGCGAACAGTTGCTCCCTCAATGTACAGTAGGTCATGCACAGGCCGGTGGTGGCTTTATTATGCTTTGGGGGCGTTCTCTTGGGCTTCTGTCTGGGACCCGTGGTTGTGGTAGAGCAGACCATGAATGCTACAGGGTATCTGAACATCATTGCGGATCAGTTGCACCCTTACATGGCCTCTATTTTCCAGCTGGAAATGGAATGTTCCAACAGGACAACGCCCCTTGTCACAAGGCTAAAATTGTGTTGGAGTGGATCCAGGAACATGATGCTGAATTCCAGTTAATGTCCTGGCCGCCTAACTCACCGGATCGCAATCCAATAGAACACATTTGGGATGTCCTGGGACGGCAGCTCAGAGTTCAAAGACCACCAATTCGCAATATCTCGGATTTGCGTGACCGTTGCTTAAACATCTGGTACAATCTGTCTCCGGCCATCTACCAAGGACTTGTGGCATCCATGCCAAGGCGGGTTGAAGCTGTGTTGCGCGCTAAAGGTGGGCCAACTCGTTATTGACAGGTGGTCATAATGTTTTGGCTCTTGAGTGTAAATGGAGTGTTCCATTGTGATGGAGCATCCGTAGATAGAAGTCTGACATGGCTCTGAGTGGCTGAAGAAGGAGGGCAGTGCCTTCCGGGAAGATTTTTAGGGATAACTACCCATATTTGCGTTTGGGAGAAAACCCGGAAAAATCTTACCAGGTAGTCTAACTAACCAGATTTAAATAATTTAAAAACATTTGTTTTAAATTAAAGTTAGAAAAACATTAAGAAAGTTAGTTAATAGAATAAAAAACAAACAGTTTTTTGGGTTTTTTTATTAAGGAGTTTTAAAATAACTTTAAAGTTTTAAATATATAAGGAAAAAAACACAATAGTGCTATATATATATATATGTGTGTGTGTGTGGGCGTGTGTGTGTGTGTGTGTGTGTATTATAATTTGGGTTTTTTATGTACAACAGGGGTATATGACGTAGCAACCCCTGACCAACCTCCTTTTATCACATCTTAAGCATCTTTAAGATTTCTTAATTTATTTTTATGCTAAGATTATTGTCTGTGAATTGAATTTTAATTAAGACTAAAATGCATTATCGTTAATTTAAGCAATGGCATATATCACTTATAAAGTCTAGGCAAAGCAAATAGAAGTGTTTCATTGCAAATAGCATTACTCATTCATTCCAAATAGCATCATACAAAATTACTATACATTTTTTTAAAATGCTTTTCTCATTAACAGAAAAATGTTAGATAGTATGTGTAATTTTGAAGATTATAAAAACACCATTAGATAAAATTCTTATTTTTAATCAATAACTTTTTGATAATATTTTCCATTTTGGCATGAAAGCAAAACATCAAAAATAAATTTAAATATTTGTCATTATTCTTTATTTGAATTGCAATCTAGGACAAGTCTATCCTTTTTACTTAGTTGACTTTTAAATGGACCATTTGAAATTTAATTCAGTTATTTTCTTTTTCAGAAAATGTTTTAAACTGGGATCTTTAAATATAAATAAAGTGCTAAATCGCATTAAAATAATCTTGAATTAGATATTAGTTTTTTTCATTAAACTATACATTGAAAATAAATCAACTGCGCACTTTTTAAGTTTGAAAGAATGGTAGACATTCTGTTGTTACAGAAGTATACAGTTTTGCTAATAATTAAATAAATTATTACCCATAAAGTTATGGATATTGTTTTGGGTAGCGCGATTTTTAATGTCATTGATCAGTTTTTTTTTCATTTCTCTGACCACTCTCAACGTTTCTTATTAGTTTTTTTTTCTTTCAAGGAGCTATTCTTCTTTTTTTTCTTTCTAATGCAGTTGGCAAACACTTAGACAGCTTGGTCTTGAATGCCTTAATGCAAGCGCTACACAGACATTACTCACTTTGCATTACCCAGGGAGCGCGTGTGACTTGAAGATAAGCCACGGACGCGGAGTAACAATGCTCTACGATTCTATTAGACCGGGGCCTACAGCTTAGAGTGGATTCCGAACTACTACAAACATCCAATGGCACCGCCGGGGCTCGAACCCGAAACCTGTGGTACCGAGCGCCAGAGCGCTAGCCACTCGGCCATTCAGGCCCGGAGCTATTCTTATTAGTTTATTTAAATTTGTTTCACGTACTTTTTTATATATTGGAATATATATTTTATATATTGGAATATATATTTTATATTTGGAAATCTATAGGTTTTTTCTTTTTTTAACTGTTTTCTTTTTTCAATTTTTTATGTATAATTTATAATGATAATTTATTGTCTGAATATGATTCAATGGCACTCTTTCTTTCTATTTTTTTGTTATGCGTTTTGTTCTTACATTAAATTCTAAATTTTGCGAGTAACTTATACATCTGCCCAGACGATTACAATTTATTAAGCAATTATAATCATGAAAAAACTAAAGATTTGAGCAGTAAGTAATTTAATAACCATATTTTACACTTATGAAAAGAAAAGTAATATTGATAGAATTTCTTAAGCGCGCACTAATTCATAATGACGATTGTAAATGGATTAGAGTATTTTTCGTAGTAAAACCAATTTTAAAAAACCCGGATAAAAATGGAAGGAAATCGAATTGTAGTGAAGACATAAATAGACCAACGACATCTACCAAATCTGCCAATCAAAAATAGAACCAACACAGCCTAACATGATCCTTTGGATCCCAACATTTCCTTTTGTTTGTTACGTTACTTCAAAAACTATTCATAAAGACAGAGCATTTCACGTCTTCAAGCAACAATTAGCAGACAAAATAATTGAATAAAATAAAACAAACATAAAATCATCGGCAACAAGAGAAATAACACCATGCCTATCCTTACCATCAAGATTTACTGGCCAACATTTTCTTGTTTTGGCCAATTGAAACAACTTCATCATGAAAAACTCGTAAACGTTGTGTAGTTCGTTTATCACAAAAAAAAGAAAAGAATTCATTTTATCAGTGTAACAACTTATGCGTGGCTATATGTGTTGAACATTTCAAGTACTATCATGCGGTGTAAAACTATCAGATTTAATTTCTCGAATTCAATGTATACCTTTATTGAACTAAATCAAATTATAAATTCTTTGTGTGCGCCATTTTGGCTTTTTTTTTTTTTTTTTTTTTTTTTTTAAACCATTTTGGACTATTTTCAAAAATAAAAAAGTTTCAATATCAAATAAAAATAACAAAAGAACTTTTCTTTAGAGTTCTGTGCTCCATGTTCATCTCCCACTCGTTTGAAAAATTTTAAACTGTTTATGGCCTCTGCAACTGGCCCTTATCTGTACCGAATTTTAAATTCTTTTAATTTTTATAATTATTTATTTTTCATTTTTACTTTACTAGGTATTTTTTATTATCTGAATACCATATTAAATTTTTAGAAACTTTACTTTTTTTTTTTTTTTTTTTTTTTTATCATGCTAGCACTTTTGCTTTGTTAAATAATATAATAAATCAAAATGAGGAGATTAAGAGATCTTATTCTTATTGGTACTCCGTAATCGGTACGTCAGGTTTAAAACACTTTGGTCATAAGGACAAATTTTTCGTTTTTTCGAATGATGCCAATGTGTTAATAAAAACTTCCTCTTTAGTAAGAATTTTAAAAAATTATTTCAGAAGGGTTTTCAGAAATTTCTTTAAAAAATATTATCCGAATAATCACTTAAAATATTTATTCACTATTCTCTCTAAATTAACAGTTAAATCTATTTCAGTATGAATAGTAACGTTGTAAAAATTATTTAAAAAAAATATTCACTGCTTATTTCTAAGTTGCCTTATGATAATTTTCATTTTTTTAAAATATATTTTCAATTAATTTAATAATGATAAGTAAAATGATTTGCAGGCAGTGACGTAACAATAGGATGGCAATATAAGCAAATTGCAACAAATCCCCAGGGCCCAAGCATAGACCCTATGATTTCAAAAAAGGCCTGACATTTGTTATTACAAAGTAAAGTAAAATTTATTAATTCTGTATTTAATAAATTTAAGCCACTAAAAGGATAAATTAAAAAAAAAACGTGTATCAATATTTTGAATATATTCATTTGTATGAAAAACATGTCGCATCTGGTAGTAATAATAAGAGAAACAGTTACGCACGGGTAATACAGATGCTAGGGACTTAACCTATTTTTCGTCCTTGAATAGGTACTTACAAAATAAAAATTGGGAATTCCCACTGTCTCCCATGTGCTGCTGGGTCAATTTTAAATTCACTTGTTATGGAATTCCTCTGATTTTGGAATAGGTACGTACAAAACTAAAAGGGAGAATTCCCACTGTTCCCGTGTGCTGCTAAGTCAATTTTAAATTCACTTGTTATAGAATTCCTCTGATTTTGGAATAAGTACGTACAAAACTAAAAGTGAGAATTCCCACTGTCCCCCATGTGCTGCTGGGTCAATTTTAAATTCACTTGTTATGGAATTCCTCTGATTTTGGAATAGGTGCGTACAAAACTAAAAGTGGGAATTCCACTGTCCCCCATGTGCTGCTGGGTCATTTTTAAATTCACTTGTTATGGAATTCCTCTGATTTTGGAATAGGTGCGTACAAAACTAAAAGTGGGAATTCCCACTGTCCCCCATGTGCTGCTGGGTCATTTTTAAATTCACTTGTTATGGAATTCCTCTGATTTTGGAATAGGTGCGTACAAAACTAAAAGTGGGAATTCCCACTGTCCCCCATGTGCTGCTGGGTCAATTTTAAATTCACTTGTTATGGAATTCCTCTGATTTTGGAATAGGTACGTACAAAACTAAAAGTGAGAATTCCCACCATCACCCATGTGCTGCTGGGTCAATTTTAAATTTACTTGTTATGGAATTCCTCTGATTTTGGAATAGGTACGTACAAAACTAAAAGTGAGAATTCTCGCTGACAAGTCAGAGACTTCCAAAAAAGCGGGGAAGTCCTTTGTTTCGCGGTTTCTCTTTGCGTCACTATTATCTCACATTTTGTTTCATCTGATGCGCTATCAGTCGTAAAGTTAATTAGTTGATTGTGGAAATTGGATAATAACAAGCATAGTAATAGAAAATATCTTAGTGGGAGTGAAAAACGAAAAAGAAAGATGGAGTCTGAAGAAAAAAATATAAGAAGTTACCGAAAAAAAGTCAATATTTCAAGAGTGAAAAAGAAATAAACGAACAGTGCGGCGAAAACGAAAAAATTTTCCGAACCGAAAGTGATAGTATTGCAGCCACTGACAACACTTATCTAGAGCCACCACAGCCCTGTACTAGCGATACACATAAAACCAAAGTGAAGTGATTGAAATTGACTTGGAAAAAAAATTATATCTTCGTCATACATTACTGATAAGGCTCATTTTAAAGTACTAAATGATAAAGTGAAACTATTTGTAATCGAAAATGGGTAGTACTTTAGGTAGGTAGTACTTTATTACTTTAGGTACTTTATTATTACTTTAGGCAGTACTTTATAAAAAAAAATGAGGATATTTTGCATTGAGGGGCCCCCATTCAAACAATTTGCAAAGGGCCTCAGATGGTATAATTACGCCACTGTTTGCAGGCATGATTTATTTGTATGTTAAGTAAAATTAATAATTACACAAACTGTAGATAGATAACTATATTTAGATTAAGAAAGTTCTCATAAAATATACTTATTTTGAAAATGTATTCGTTTAAAATTATTTAATAGCAATTGCTAACAGGACTGTATATTTTGAAAGGAATTAAATTATTATTTAAACCTTTGTAATCATAACATATAAATACTTGTTTTTATTATAAACTAAAACCGTTATTTTGAGTGTGTTTTTTTTAATAATTTTTCATGCTCACGTCTACACTTTAAACTTATTTGCACATGAGAACTTATTTACACATGGCACATGATTTATTTACAAATGACATTACAAAAGACTATTTGTTACATTTCACATGACCTTTTAAAATTGTTTAAAATAAATGATTTTAGAAAGAAATACAGCAAGTTATTTGAGGTAACTAGGACTTACTTAAAAGTCAAGTTACCTAGTTATTAAAGAAAGAAAATTACTTAAGAAGAAATAAGAAAATGACTGACAGTTCATAAAAAGAAAAAAAAAAAAATTACTGTCAAATTGTAAGAAAAAAGAAAAAAATTACTGATAAATTTATTTATAATTTAAAAAAATATTTCAAAAAATAATTATGAATTTCAGTAAATGTTTAAAACAGATGATTTTAGAAAGAAATACAGCGAGTTATTTGAGATAACTAGAACTTCCTTCAAAAAAGTTATCTTTTTATTCAAGAAAGAAAATTACTTAAAAGAAGAAAATTACGGATAGATTGTAAATAATCATTTAAAAAAAAAAAAGACGATGAATTCCGTTAAAGAGCAACGAATACAGAATATCCAGAAATCAACTTAAATATATATATATGTGTTTTGTGTTTTCTTCTTTTTTTTTTTTTTTTTTTTTTATAAAAGTACTATTTTAAGAACATTCAATTCACATTTCTCACTGAATTTAAACTGTTACGATATGTCAAACAGTATATAATTGGTAATACTTTTCTTTCGAAATACTTTTTACATGATTAAGTACTTCTGAAAGGATACTGAAGGTACTACTGAACTCAAATATTGCATCAGTGAACTTTATTTTTAATTTATTAAGTAGAAATGAAATTTTTATAAATCTGAAGGAGAGGAACTAATTTTTTCAACAGACATATTTAAATTGTCTTAAAACATCTATAGAGAATTTTAATTTTTTTTTCGCAAGTGATTTAGCTTTGTTTCACAATAAAACATTAGGGCACAAAAAGACAATTAATCTATAACAATGTTCTGATTTTAATTAGTTCTTATAATAATGCATTTCATATTAATTAAATTTATAATAATAAATACCCGAAATTATTCTTAAAAAAATTAATTAAAAATTACTGGTTTCATAAAAATAAGTTTGTTTAGGCCTGAGATATGTTAAAATGAAAGATATACATAATATTCCTTTAAAAAGTTACCTCAAGTATCTCATATTCATGTATTTTCGTACCTCATATGTATATTACCATATTTGCATTTGGTATCTCATATTTGCACTATTTTATTAACCTTTTAGCAAGTTATTTCAAGCATTTCATATTCATGTATTTCGTACCACATATATACATTACCATATTTGCATTTGGCATCTCATATTTGCGTTATTTTATTAACCTTTTAACAAGTTATTTCAAGTATTTCATATTCATGTATTTCGTACCTCATATGTTAATTACCTTATTTGCATTATTTTATTAACCTATTAACAAATTATCCCAAATATCTCATATTCATGTATTTCTTACCTCATATGTACATTACGGTATTTGCATTTGACTTTTCATATTTGCATTATTTTATTAATTTTTTAACAAGTTATCCCACGTATCTCATATTCATATCTTTAGTATCACATATTTGCATTTTTCACAACACTAGTTAACTGGCGCGAAAATTAATTTTGTATCCTGGGCTATAACAAATTATTTTAGAGTACTTTGTATTATTCTAAAACATCGTCACATCATCGTCTGGAACAACATATAGCGTCATACCACAAGTCAAGAAATATTTTATTCATGATTCATGGTGTTTAGCAGACATTGACTCGATGAACTTCAGAACTTACTGGCGAAAAGCTACGTGTTATTTATTGTTTATAACCTCTTGCATTTATAGTTCGTTATTTATTTATTTATTGATTATTTTTTTTCATATGGCGATTACAAAATTTATGTCGATGATTCAGAAGATTATAGTTCCGATTCTAACACCAATCCGATTTCAATGTAAATGGCTAACTTAATACTTAAATTTCTATCATAAGAATAAATAAAACAGGATAAAAACTTATTGATTATAACTCTTAACAATACATATTTTAGATTTTAGTACAAATAAAAAATGTTTTGAGTCAAAATTGTACTTCAAAATAACTGATCCATTCGGGGTTAATTATCATTCATTATTTCTTTGTACCATTTTCATTAAGAAAGTTGAAATTAAATAAACGCAAGACATATGTGACGGCTAATAGGTGGCCCAATAGCAACATGGGCAAGTAGAGGGAAGGAGGGCTGAGGTTTGAATCCGGGCGTTGTTGTAGTCACTGCTTTCAAAAAAGAGATGATTGTGTCAATATGCGTAAAAGCGCCTCACATCGATAGTCAGTATATTTTATGGGAATTTTATGGATTTTCTATCCTACGACACGTAAATGTGGGACAGTTATCTCTCCCGGAAGGCACTATCTTCCCATCATCATCCGTCTGTGGGCTGTGTTCGGGATATACAAGAGACCCACCAATGTTCATCGAAGCAGAAGATATTCTGTGACTGTTCTTTGACAATGAATCAAAACATTAGAGAGTTTTTGCATACCGTACGTTAGTTACCGTAGGACGTCCGTTAGCTTTTTCCCCTAGCGCGCATGCTCAGTTTCCTATAAGCATGCGCGCTAGGTAGAAAAAGCTAACGGACGTCCTACGGTAACTAACGTACGGTATGCAAAAACTCTCTAATATATGAATAATCCGATTTCAATTTAGGGACCTGATGGCCGAGTGACTAGCGCTCGGCGGTGCTACGGATGTTTGTAGTGTTTCGAAATCCTCTTTAAATCGTAGGCCCCTTTCAAATATTGCTGTAGAGCGTTAGGCATAGAGCTGAAAACCCTACCCTTTAAAAAAGAAAACATCTCCTGTCTCTAAATCCGCCAATAGACAGGCACCCTTGCCCACCATGGGATTGTTGCGCCACTGATGATAATGATTTCAATTCAATAAAAGATTTCAATTTCTAAAAAAAAAAAAAAAAAAAAATCAGAATGAAACCTTATTTATTGTAAATCAAAAAACGCATATTTTAGGAATAAAAGAAAATTGTCTGAAACAAAGTTGTATTTGGTTCGTAAAAAAGAAAACGGATTCATTAGGGATCAATTATAATTCTTAATTCTTATTGTATCATTTTAATTTAAAAAAATCGACATTAAATAAACCAAAACATATTCTGTGACTGTTTGTTACATGCATCAAATATAATACTGCTCAATAATAAAATGTATATCAAACTCCGACATTTATTTTTTTCGAATTTATTCAAGATGTCTGAAATTTTTCTGTGTCATGTATTACTTTCACCAAGAATGCCAGCGGTTGATCCACATCACGACCCGGAGAGACGGTTGATGGGCGGGGAAGTCGACTGGGAAGGAGGGGAGTGTTTGTCCTTCCATTTCAGAAATAGATGCGAGTTGTGCCTAGTGATTCTGACCCCAGCGCCGCATTCCGCGCCACGCTTCCTCAACTGATGAATCGGCACTTTGCACAGAAGGAGCCGCCAGAATTCCGCGCCATCGGTCGCCTGGCGAGATTGGGATTTAAGGACGATCTTTGTCGGAATCGCTGATGAAACCGGGGCTAAAAATAATTCATCAGAACGTATGTGGATGATTTCATAAAAACAAAAATAATATTCGAATAAAAAAATTGAGAATAAAAATTTTATAAGGCGTATCAGGACGATTTCATAAAAAGAAAAATAATTTTGGAATAAAAAAATTGAGAATAAAAATTTATAAAACGATTTCATAAAAAGAAAAATAATATTCGAATAAAAAAATTGAGAATAAAAAATTTATAAAACGATTTCATAAAAAGAAAAATAATATTCGAATAAAAAAATTGAGAATAAAAAATTTATAAAACGATTTCATAAAAAGAAAAATAATATTCGAATAAAAAATTTGAGAATAAAAAAATTTATAAAACGATTTCATAAAAAGAAAAATAATATTCGAATAAAAAATTTGAGAATAAAAAAGTTATAAAACGATTTCATAAAAAGAAAAATAATTTTGGAATAAAAAAATTTACAATAAAAAATTTATAAGACGATTTCATAAAAAGAAAAATAATATTGGAATAAAAAATTGAGAATAAAAAATTTATAAGACGTAACAGGACGGTTTCATGAAAAGAAAAATAATATTCAAATAAAAAAATTTAGAATAAAAAATTTATAAGACGTATCAGGACGATTTCATTAAAAAAAAATAATATTCGAATAAAATAATTCAGAATAAAAAATTTATAAGACGTAACAGGACGATTTCATAAAAAGAAAATAATATTCGAATAAAAAAATTCAGATTACAAAATTTAATCTGGAATAGGGAAATCTGAAGAGCAACTTGTATTATTCCCCATCTCCTTTTTTATGTTTTTTCTAGGGTGGATATTGAAATACAGAATGATATAAAATAAAAATAACTTTTTTAATAATATAGAATCAAATAACTTTTTTAATAATAGTAACTATTTAATGATATAAAATAAAAGGAATTTTTTTATAAATGTAACTTTTTTTAATGATATAAAATAAAAGTAATTTTTTTAATAATAGAAACTCTTTTGAATGATATAAAATAAAAGAGATAAAAATATAAAATAAATAACTTTAATTTTAGCTTTCAACAAATAATTTTTTTGTTGCTTAAATTAACTTGTGCAGCATCTTATTCTAGTTTTAAATCATGATATAAATAAATGATATAAAAGTAATTTTTTAATGACATAAAATAATAGTAACTTTTTTTTAACAATAATAGTGACAATTTTTAATAATATAAAATAAAAGTAACTCTTTTAATAATAGTAACTTTTTTAATAGTAGTAACTTTATTAATGGTATAGAAAAAAAGTAACTTTTTTAATAATTGCAACTTTATTTAATGATATAAAATAAAAGTAACTTTTTTAATGATATAGAATAAAAGTAACTATTTTAAGAACAATAACTTTTTTAATGATATAAAATAAAATTATATGTTTTAATAATGATAATATTTTTAACGATGTAAGAAACTTTTTTAAAGATATAAAATAAAAGTAACTTTTTAAATAATAGTCCTTTTTAATGACATAAAATAAAAGTTGATTTTTTAATAATAGTAACTTTTTTTTAATGATATACAAAAAAGTAAGTTTTAATAATAGTAACTTTTTTAATGATATGAAATAAAAGTAACTTATTAAAACTATAATTTTTAAAATATTTCTTTCTTTTGTAAATAAATAAATTTTAATAAATGAATAACTTCTTTAAAAAAATAAGTTTAATAAATAACTTTAAAAAATTAGCTTTTAATATTTAACTTTTATTACTAATTAATTTAATTAATAACTTTAATTTTAACTTTCAACAAATAACTTAATAAATAAATTTTAACAAATAAATAGCTTCTTAAAAAATTAACTTTTAATAAATGACTTTGATTATTAATTAATTTAAAAAAATTAATTTAATAACTTTAATTTTAGCTTTTAACAAATTTTTTTTTCCAAAACGGGTAAAAAAAAAAAAAAAAAATTTTTTTTTCAAGTCAAATTTTTTTCAACTTAAATTTTTTTTTTTTTTTTTTTTTTCCGTTTGGAAATAAATAATTTTTAATAAATAAATAAATTCTTAAAAAATTAACTTTTAATAAATAACTTTGTTTATTAATTAATTTAAAAAATAACTTTAATAATTTTAATTTTAGCTTTTAACAAATATTTTTTTCCAAATCAGGACAAATACAAAAAAAAAAAAAAAAAAAAAAAAAAAAAAATTTTCACTTTTTTTCCGTTCTGAAATAAATAAGCTTTAATAAATTCGTAGTTTTAATATATAAGTAAAATTTTTAACTTCGTAAAAATTTAGCTTTTAATAAATAAATTTGTTTATTAATTTTAATAAATAACTTTAATTTTTAAAAAATAACTTTTTCTTTCAAATCAGGTGATTATATTAAAATCATTTTTTTTTCCGCTAGGAAATAAAAATATTTTAAAAAGTAAATAGCTTCTTAAAAAATTAATTTTTAATAAATAACTTCAATTACTAATCAATTTAATTAATAAAAATGACTATTCTTTTTAATGACTTTTTTGACTGAACGACTGAATAATGATGAATGACTTTTTTTCTTATAAATCAGATGGTTAGGTTTCCAATTAAATTAATGTCATTCTACAAAAACCGTACAATTATAGTCAGAAAACAGTTTTCAATATTTAATAGAAATATTTTTTAATAAACTACTAACATTTTGTTTTCTATTGCTAATGACAGAAGTCTAAATGCGTGCAACTCTATACCTCCTAAAAAATTAATTAAAAGAAATCAATTAACTATTTTTTTTTTTCAAATTAAACTTTTGTTTCACAAAAAAAAAAAAAAAAAAAAAAAAACCACCCATTTCGGTCCAAGATAAAATTAACTACCTTGTGGACTTGTATATAATGTATCTCTATGCGATTTTCGTATAATATTCTGCACTTCACTACATATTTTATATTTTATTTCTAGCCTAAATGAATTTGTACAGTATCTTATTCTATTTTTAAATCATTTAAAAGTTATAACAGATGGAAGATAACACATATAGACGGAGAATAACAATTCTCATTAATCAGATGTCTCAATGGTGCATAATTTATATTTACTAAAACTATTCCCACGTTTTAAGGCTTATTGCGCCTTTATTATGCAAATGTGTCTTCTGTCTATTAATTAAAATAATAAATGGTTAAAATTCAATTTTTTAAATTTATAATTGACAAATACAGACAAATTTAGTTATTTTTCTTTTCTTTCTTTTTTTATTTATTTATTGTATTTATTTTTTTTCCATTTTTTATTATTTATTTATTTTTATTTTTGTTTGTTAATCGTAAGTCTGTACTAGTCTCTGGCTTTCGAGGCTACAGGTTTCTGATTCGAGCCCTGGCTGTGCCATCAATGTTTGTAGTGGTTCGGAATCCACTTTAAACCGTAGGTCCAGGTCTAATATGATCGCAGAGCGTTGTGGAGGTAGAGTTACTAGCACCAATGAAAGAGAATGTCATTAAAGGAGAAGAAAAATCTTAAGGCTGAGGTTAACCTTATCCAGAATATATGGATAAAAATATTTTATTCATACATTCGGGGTAAGGATTTATTATCCAGAATGTATGGATAAGATTTTTGTATCCATACATAAGGATAAGGAACATAAAAAATCATAAGAAATGTAATGGGTTTCTTTACATTTCTTATACTTGTGTTTAATCTGTATGAAGGATACCTACTTACATATATATATATGTATACAGCATATGACTACAAAAACCAAAGGAAACTGAAAAAAACCAAAGTGTCAAATAGGGAATTAGAAATACAATCATTTTGTTCGAGTACTTTTAGTGATTTTTTCAATAAAATGAAGGAAGAAATTGTTCAAAATTTCAAAATTTAAAGTTTGCATACTCTCTTATGTATGTTTGTATATATATATATATAATTACTAAGGAAAGTTGTTCAATGTATAGACATATAACTCAAACTTTTCTTCAAGTTGGAAGAAATTGTTCAAAAGGAAAGTTCAAAGAGAGTTCTGTGAGAAAGAAATTGTTAAAATTTTCAAATTTTGAAGTGTGCATACGCTGCTTTGTATATCTCTATATAATTACTAAAGAAAGTTGCTTAATATATAGATATGTAACTCATAATTTCTTAAAAATAGGGAGAAATTCAAAAGGAAGTTCTATATGAAAGAAATTGTTCAAAATTTGAAGTGTGCATAAGCTGCTATATATACATATATATATATATATATAATTATTAATGAAAGTTGTTCAACATATAGGCATGTAACTTATAATTAATTCAACATATATATATTGTATATACACTGTGTGAAAAAAGTAGAAGGACAGTCATTTTTTTGTACAATATACTTTTATTTTACTGCTTTTGACCTGATTTTTATAGAGAGTTGTTTTGTTAGAGTTTTAATTTACGTTAAGTGAAAGTTAAATGAGAGTTTTTTACTTAGCATTATTTTAACTTAGGAGTGCAATACTTAATAACTTTGGGTGTGTGAAAAAAGTAGAAGGACACGTCCAAAAAATCTATTTAGAAGCTGTTGGAAAGTTTATAGGCAAGTGTTTTTTTCTCTTTTAATTCCTCTTTAACAAGAATAAAATATTTAGCTAGAAATTCATAGTTTTTGTTGGTTTTAGGATGCCCAGAGGAATACCCTTAAGTAAGTTTCAGAAGGGCCAAATAATTGCCTATAAAAATGAAGGCAAATGTGTGAGAGAGATTGCACGGCAGCTACGAATCAGTCCTAATACTATTTCGAACTTCATAAGAAACCCTGAAAGTGACAGAAGAGAAAAGAAGACAGGAAGACCAAAAAAAAATCGCCCAACGTGATCAACGAAAAATCATTCGTGAACTCAAAAAGACTGGTGGAAGTGTCAGGCAAGGCGCAATTTCAATCAGGAATTACACATGTAACCAAAAGAATTGTCTATAACTACATAAAACGCTCAAAAAAGTTCGTCTTTAAAAAACGGATGCACCATCCGAAGTGGAATGAAGGGCACATGAAGAACCGACTGCAGTGGGTTAAAGACCACATGTCCTGGAGCTCAGAATGGACCTCAGTTATATTTTCCGATGAGAAAAAATTCAATTTGGATAGTCCAGATGGTTATCAGTACTATTGGCACTGTCTTGGTATTGAAGAAGAAACTTATTCTACTCGACAGATGGGAGGAGGTGGTTTAATGGTATGGTTAGCAGTTGGCTATGGAGGCAGGACAAGTTTAGTCTTTCTAAATGGTAGACAGAACCATACAGACTACATCCAGACTCTAAACTCAAATCTTCTCCCGTATGGCACTGAGTTAGAAGGAGATGACTGGATTTTTCAGCAAGATGGAGCATCAATTCACACTGCAAATGGTGTTAAAAATTGGTTTGCAGCAAACAATGTTCGACTTTTACATTGGCCTGCTAAAAGTCCTGATCTCAACATTGTAGAGAACATATGGGCAATGATTGTACGTCGTGTTTACGAGGTTGGAAAGCAGTTTGAATCTGTAGCTGAGCTGCAGAAATCATTAAACTTTGTATGGGACAATTTTTGCCAAACAAAAATTCAATCTTTATACATTTCAATGCCAAATAGGATCTTCGAAGTAATTCGAGCCAACGGGAATATAATTCCATATTAATTTATATAGTACACCTCTTTTTTAGAAGTGTCCTTCTACTTTTTTCACTGATCATGAGATCGTCAAAACTAATTTTTTTTAACAAGTAGACTTTTTTTTTAATTGTGTACTTTTTTGTTTTGTCTAGATACAGGTATCTGCATGTAAAAACGTTGTGAATAAATTAATTGTTTAAAAAATGTGTCATTATTCATTTATCCAAAATAATCTAATGTCCTTCTACTTTTTTCCCGCAGTGTATATACATATATATATGTTGAATTAATTATGAGTTACATGTTACATGAGTTATATATATAGAGAGAGGGGGAGAGGGAGAGCCTGAATGGGCGAGTGGCTAGTGCTCTGGAGCTCGGTACCACAGGTTTGGGGTTCGAGTCCCGGCGGGGCCATGGATGTTTGTAGGGGTTCGGAATCCACTTTAAACCGTCGATCCCAGTCCTAATAAGATCGTAGAGCGTTGTGGGGGCATTGTTACTCAGCGTCCGTGGCTTATCTTCAAGTTACACGCGCCTCCTGAGTAATACAAAATTAGTAACATCTGAGCAGAGCTTGCCTTAAGGCATACAAGGCTAAGCTGTATAAGTGTTTGCCAGCTGCATTAGAATAGCATATATATATATATAGAGAGAGAGAGATAGGATACATAGTTAATTACTGAAGAAAATTTTTCAATATATAGGCATGTAACACATCATTTTCTAATCGAAAACGGAATAAAAAGTCTGAAGATAAAACACTAAACAAATTATGAACACAATAATTTAAACTAAATTTAATTTAACTCTAGTAGTTGATAGATCGACATAGTTGATATTTTCAACTTTATTAAAATATAAATCATACAAAAGAAATAAAAAGTTCCTAAAAAACTTTTTTCTTAAATAAAAAGTACGTAATTTAAAGTATGTTTTACTATAACCAAAGCAAATAAATGATGAAGAGTATTAACATATAATTCGATTCATTTTCCTTGAAGTTGCTAAACTATCATCATTTTTAATAATGAAATACAACAGAAAGCTTGATTTAATAGAATTTCATATATTTATCCTTCTAACAGCCAATTAATTTTATTGTATTGCTATTTTACAAACATATGTTTCAATTTTTGTTTGATTAAAAAATTAATTCATTTTTGTGATTTTTAATTTTATATCATGTAGAAATGTAAAAAATTCCTTAAAAAATTAGCCTTGTCAGTGTTATACTATCATTAAATGATGGGAAATACGAATACACTAATTCCTTGTTATTTCAGATACATAAATATATTGGTTTGTAAGAGCTTCCTTTTTTCTCTTCTGTAGGAATTTCGTTACATCTTTTTTTAAATTGTACATCTTTATTTAATTTCGTTACATCTTTTTTTAAATTTTTTATTCTGTTTATATTAGACATACTCTTTTAAATATGATTAGAAAATCTATAAATCTCAAATCATATTGCATTCCGTAATGATGGATTTAGTATGGCATGTTGTTATTTATATTGCAATAAAATGTACTCAATAATTATATTTCAAACATGTAAGTTATTATTTAAACATGCAACGGTCATTTACAATGTTAATAGAATTTCAATAGACATGACTTTTGCCAGTAGTTTGGTTTGGTTTGTCGCTCTGCGGTCATTTTTTGCACACTTTGGGCTAATTAGACCGGGACTTACAGTTTAACGTGCATTCCGAACCCCTCACAAACATCCCTGCGACCGCCAGGATTCGAACCTGAAACCTGTGGTACCAATGGCCAGAGAGCAAGCCAATTGGCTATCATTTTGCCAGTGGACAATTGAGGAGTCTCAACTGGGAACAAGGACAGAAGATGTTTGGAACCTACATGCACCAAGTGCAGGGCTGCTCAAGCATCTCCAGCTCATATTTTAAATTGTCTTGGTTTGGTTTGTCGCTCTACGGTCATCTTCTGCACACTTTAGGCTAAACAGACCGGGACCTACAGTGTAACGTGGATTCCGAACCACCAACAAACGACCATGCCACCGCCAGGATTCGAACCTGAAGCCTTCGGTACCAACGGCCAGATAAACTGTCTTGATTTTACATTGGACGAGGTTTTTTTCTGAACCTCTTCTATTATTGGGCTTTTTAGAAGTTTATGGAATAATGGATTTGGTCTAATAATAATAAACTAAAGACTATATCGGGCTATAATAGATTAATATAGACTATATCGGGGATCAAAACGAAACAATATACACTGAAGTGACAAAAGTCATGGGATACCTCTTAATATCGTGTCGGCCCTCCTTTCGCCCGGCGAAGTGCAACAACTCGTGGGTGGTGTCCATGGTGGGATGTTATGCGTGAAATTTCATACTCTCGGCACACTCTTGACACAGTGGATCTGGGAATGTTGAATTCCCTAACGATTTCCGAAATGGCATGACCCATGCGTCTAGCTCCAACTAACATTCCGCGTTCAAAGTCTGTTAATTCCCGTCGTGCGGTCATCATCACGTCAAAACCTCTTCACATGAATAACTTGAACAGAAATGAAAGCACTGCGCATTTATACCTGTTCTACGCGATGCTACTGCCATCTGAAAATTTGCATATTGCTATCCCATGACTTTGTCACTTCAGTGTATATACATTAAATATTTTTTGACTCGCTGTAGGGCAGCAAAAGATTTTAAAGATAACTTTTGATGCATTCTTATTCTTTAATACTAGTACAAAAGATAGTGATATTTCTCAAGATCACAAATTTTGACATAGTAGATTAGTCTACATCGCTTTGGCCATGATTTCAATGCACGTGGTATCATTTTTTAAAGAGATTTCTTTAACTTTCTCCGAAATAAGTTTTTAAACCTTTTCTGAATTAAAATTTTCCTTTTGCTTAGTTCCCTTAAAAAAAAAAAAAAAAAAAAACATTTTGAGGCAAAATCAGGACAGTTTTGCATCCACTGATTAAACTTCATGAATTGCACTTTCTAAAAGTTGGAGAATTTCAACGTTCTTTTAGCAGTAGGCGAATATATCGAGTCTTGATGAAAAAGCCCATAATCCTTTGGATATACATTTTGACAAAACATCTTTCAAAAAATGGTTTTAAAATATTTTTAATTACAGTATTTTGAAATGATTTCAGCTCCTAGTTGCGCAAAACTAGTTTTAATGTTTCAGTTTTCAGAAACTCCCATTACATAAAACTATAATCAGACCAACAGTTATTTACAGGTCAGAGACCTGAACCTTAATTTGAAAACAGGATAAAATGTTGATAACCTAAGAGAGGAAGATCTTAAGATCTATATTTGGACCTATCAGCGAGAATAATGTTTGTAGAAGGCGTTACAATCATGAAATTGCAAATTGGTTCAGAGAAAAGGATATCATAAATTATGTTGTTGTTTTGTTGTTTCTTATCCCACTTGGCAGACATTTCTAGGCCAAGCCCACGAACCCATACATACTCATGATTGAAGGGGAAGGAAGCAGCTTCTGTTGGGATGGAGCACCCGTAGGTAGAAGCCTGACTTTGGCTCCGTGACGCTCTTACAGTCATATGACCGGGACCTACGGCTTAAAGTGGATTCCGAACCACTACAAACATCCATGGCACCGCCGGGATTCGAACCCGAAACCTGTGGTACCGAGCGCCAGAGCGCTAGACACTCGGCCATTCAGGTCCCAAATTTGCCAACGGTACGCAGTGTTCCTAGGTGGTCCCCCTCCCAAGTACTGACCACGCCCGATGATGCTTGACTTCGGTGATCGAACAAGAACCGGTATATTCAGCATTGTATAGCCGTTGGCTCATAAATTATAATAAAGTCAATGGCTAGGAGACGTAGAGAGAATGGACGATAGCAGATTCACAAAGAAGATTTTCAAGGGGAAGCGCTAGGGCCAAAAAAAAAAAAGGGATGGCCAAAAAAGAGATGGATTGATGAAGTGGACAAGGATCTGAAGAACCTAAAGATCACAAATTGGAAAAACAAAGCTCAAGACAGACAACTTAGTCGCGTTCTCGCAACATGGACTGTAGTGCCAGAGAATTAGTTATATAGTTAGTTTCAGAAATACAGATCCAGACAATGACATCTCTCGGAATTATGTCTTTCCTGTTTTGACCTCTACTTAGATATTGCACTTTAGATTTTTTATTTGTGTGTAATAAGAGAAATACCCAGGTCTCATCAATTGAGACTACTTTTTGCCATCTGTTCCTTTTAAGAAGATTGTAGAGAAACCATTAACATTGATTTCTCAATTGTATAGCTTTATCAATTAGATGATGGTACTTCATGCATATTTTCTTTAATTTGATAGATTATACTTGTTAACTTACATTTAAAGACTTAGCAATGCTTGCCTATGTTAGAGAATCAACATAAATGATCAACTAATTGAGACGTCATAAATTTTGTCAGTTTACTTCTCCGCTTTCTCAATTCCAAATGACCTAATTTAATTAATTCCTAATTTTTTTCTTCAATTTAACTTTCGATTTCTTAGTCCTACTGATATGATCCAAAAAATATTGAAGCTCCCTTTTTTAAAAAGGGACTTTAAATCACTCTACTGTTCCATTGAATTTCTAAAAAACTTTGATCTTGAACAATTAAAGTTTTATCGAGTTTTAAAGTCATGACATTGATTAAAATGAAAGTCACAAAAACTAATTTTCAGTATGCTTAACTATACAACAATTTACTACTTAAAAGAAAAATATTTAAATTGATTGAGGTTGCTGGCATCAAAAGGGATTTTTTTTGTTATCCTGCACTATTATATCTATAACATTTCACATAATATTAAATAATTTATTGTCTCATTAAAAGATTTGAAACAGCTGAAAATATGATTAATAATTAAGACTGACTTATCATTAACTGATTTAATTAATTTTTATTTGCTTCGTTTCACAGTAGTGCTTTTGAAACAGTTTCTAATTATTAACTCCACATTTTAACCCATCGCCTATCATGAACTAGCTCAGCTTGAAATATGGCTGATCTCATTCTAATCAACTATGTTTACTACTACTACACCACATCACATCACATCACTGTGCCTAGAGCTGAGTTGTCCCTTTATAATTTGGGAATGATGTGGGTGAGAAGTGTGACTGGGATGTCTGATGCTTTACGGTCATATGAGACCAGGACTTTCGGCTTAAAGCGGATTCCGAACCATTACAAATATTCATGGCACCGCCGGGATCAGAAAATTGTGGCACCGAGAGCTAGAGCGGCCATCCAGGTCCCCATCAACTATGTTTGAAGAATTAATTACAACCATATTAGATCAAAATCTGCCTGAACTGCTTTAAACTAGTTCTGAACTAGCTAGCTCATAGCCTGATGACCAATAAACTAGCGCTCTGGCCTTTGGTACCATCGCTGAGCGACAAACCAAACGAACTATTTCTGCTCGTATTACTCTTGAACATCTAGGTTTGGTTAATCTCTAAAAGGATCTAGCTTTTGCTCATTACAAATAGAGATTGTATGAGATACGTTTTATATACCACAAATGCACTTTTTATCAATATTATACTTGTTTCAAATGCATTAGATTAAAAATATAAGATTCAATCACAAGCGTATAAATTTATTTTAAAATTTATAACTTTTTCAACTTTACATATATGTTACTCATCCGTTTTATATATTTATGGGAAAAGCATGCCATAAAGATGTGAATGAAATATGCATAAATTAAAAATTGTTTTAATCTGCAATTCAGATAGTTTCAGTGTTATTCAAGATGAAACGTGATATCGTAGATCCAATTTAGAAATATATATTTTAATAAGCTTATGTTTAATTGAAGTTGCTACTTACATAAAAATAAATGCTTATGGCAACAAAAATTAATATATGTGCTAATGATATTAAATATTTATGCTCCTGAAACAATTTTACAGTTCTTTCATTTTTCTTCGGTTGTAAATGTAATTTTTTTTTTTTTTTCAGAATAAATTTAACTTTTTTCTAATACCTTTTTTTTCGTATATCTGCATTCTTCCTTATGAAATCGATTAGGAGGTTTGACTTTGTATCGAATTAAAAAGGATTTGTATTACATAAATTCAGTTTATAAAGAAAATTTAATATGATCAAAAACTTTAAGATAATTATATTTTCTTCCTAATCAATTTGAGTCAAGTTTTTGTAGCATTTTACTATATTTCTCTATTTTTCTTGATTGCTAAAAGCGTAAATTAAAAACGCAATTAAAAATGTATCATTTATTTTTAATTGGTTTTTAATCAAGAAATATTTTCTTCTAAAACTGATAGAATTTACATAGAACAGCATAGAACATAGCATACATAGAACAAATGAAAAGAAAACAAAAATAAAGAAAATTTTTTCATTCGTGTCAAATTCCTTTCACTTTCTTTGTTTCTTTTTATTTCTAAAATTGTTATTCATTAAAAATATTTCCGATCCTTTTAATTAATTTTTAGTCAGGTAATATTTCCTTCGGAAAATTTTCATTAAACAGTAAGTTTAGCAAACGCTTCTACTTTCTTTATTATTTTTTCTGTTTTGATCCACATAACAGAAATGGGCAAATATTTTTAAAAATTATCCCATTCGTGTTAAGTTAATTTAACTTTCTTTGTTTTTTTTATTTCTAAAATTGTTATTAATTACAAATATTTATTATTAATTTTCAGTAACGGAATATTTACTTGTGAAAATTTCCATCGAATAACAAGTTGAGCAAATTCATCCCCTTTCTTTAATATTTGTTCTGTTTTGATCCACATAATAAAAATGAACAAATATTTTAAAGAAATCATCTAATCAGTTTCAAGTTCTTTTCATTATTTTTTTGTATTTTCTCCTTTTTTTAAATTTTTTTTATTAAATAAATATCTTTCGATATCTTTTCAACCAATCTTTAATGAAATATTTACTTCTGAAAATTTCCATCGTACAACAAGTTTAGCAAATCATTTCATTTTCTTTAATATTTGTTCCGTTTTGCTTCACATAAGAAAAATTAGAAAATAATTTGAAACTATGGTGATATTTCTCTCGAAATATTTATACCATCCCTGATATTTTTTATTTTTAGTAATATTTTTTAAAAATATTGATGTATCTGTCTAAACTTATTTTAGATTTTTCTATGCATATTTTAATAATTCTTTCACATATTACATTATTACGAGACCCCCATATTAGCTCAGTTTAGAAGTAAGTAAAAGTTAGCAAAATCATAGATTTGGTGTGATTTAGTTTGTCACTCTACGGTCATTTTGTGCACACTCTGGGCTAATTGGACCGGGATCTACAGTTTAACGTAAATTCCGAACCACTAGCACACATCTATGCCACCGCCAGGATTCAAAAAGCAAAATCATAGAAGTTAAGTATTATATTCCAAGTAAGATATTCCAAATCTTTTTAAGTAGCCTATTTATGGATTAATTGAAAAGTTTATAACTTTTTCTTATTTTAAGAATCTTTTTTATAATTATATATTTACGTAAAGAAGATTCTAATTAAGATTAAGATTTAAATTACATTAAAGAAGATTCTAATATATATATATATATATATTAGAATCTTCTTTAATGTAATCTTTTTTATAATTATATATTTACGTAAAGAAGATTCTAATTAAGATTAAGATTTGAATTGCATTAAAGAAGATTCTAATATATATATTAGAATCTTCTTTAATGTAATTAATATATATATATATATATATATATATTAGAATCTTCTTTACGTAAATATATAATTATAAAAAAGATTCTTAAAATAAGAAAAAGTTATAAACTTTTCATTTAATCCATAAATAGGCTACTTAAAAAGATTTGGAATATCTTACTTCGAATATAATACTTAACTTCTACGATTTTGCTTTTTGAATCCTGGCGGGGGCATAGATGTTTGTATATATATATATAAAGAATATTCTTGAAATAAAAAAGTTTTTAACTTTTCAATTAATCTATAAATCGGTTAAGTAAAAAGATTAGAAATATCACTAATAAAATTCGGTCGAGTTTCTATAGCCTGTTCACAGATTGATCAAAAGACTGATTTATTTAATAGCTAGAGGAATTACCTGGTATTTCCGGGAATCATTTGAAAAGATGGGATACAATAAGGTTAAAGAGACAACAAAATTTAAAAATTAGAATGGTATATTGGAATATTTTGTTCCCGAACTTGAACTCGCCTTTTAAACCCTTTGATCACTTGAGAAAAGTGAAAATACCATCTAGCTTAGGATGTGAGGGTCTATAAAATATCTCATAAAAACACATCTCAGTAAACTGCTGGTATTAAAGGGCGGAAGCCAATGAAAAAGGTAGGAATCTCCAAATTTTAAATTTACCCTGATGTCTTACGTAAGCCATAGCCTTTTAATATGCCAAGTTTGAAAGATGCTGGTTGAAAACTGAGAATTTGTATCAAGGACAAACAAATCAGATTTTTAAATTTATTTATTGACTATCAGTATTAGATAATATTGTACAGAAAAACTATACGTGGTTGTGTCACAAATCTGATTATAATTAAGATCTGAGATTGTATGCAAGAAACATGATACATTCAAAAGGTCTTCTCATTTAGTTATAATGCTTTAATTGAATTCTACATATTTAATTCTACATATGTTAAAATTTAATCGATAAAAAATGCATCATTTGTACCAAATTGTGTACGATCCCATAAGCATCCAAAACAGTAATACCTGATCGACACACATGGCCCGCCAGATCTCAAAGCATTACAAACCGATTTCACCTCCACCCACTCAACCCCCAACCACAGCTAATTCCTTGCCCACCAACCCCTAGAAACCATCAATTACCGAAGAAAAGGCAAACATAGAGCAAAAAAAAAAAAAAAAAAAAAAAAAAAAGAGGGAAGACAATGCTTTGAACAGCCTATTATTACTGAGGCGCCCTCTGTCGCTTCACGAGCAAAAAAAAGGAAACAAAAAGAAAAAACCCGGCGGACATATCCTCCTGATGACCTCATTATCTTCCAAAAAGCCAAGAGACAGAGTAGAACCCCCAAAATAGAACTTTCTTTGATGGAACGGGGGGGAGAAGGGGTAGTAGAATCTTCCACGATGAGCGACGTGAACGAATGGCTGTTGGTGACACTGTAACTGTGACCATGCGTTTGTTCAATCCCTTGTCACAAAACTTCATATTCCTCCCAGAGCAGAAGAAAATGTCATCGTCTTTCATATTATTTTCGTCGCGCCATTTTTTGACTTATTAACTCGTTTTCTTGGATTTTTTTCCTCCCTTGTCTTTGCTTCTGTTGTACATGACACCCCGTTTTGGCAAACTTACCTTGTTGACGTTCCTGTGCAGACAGGTGACAGACAAAAATTTGTTTTGCGCAAGCTGAATGAAATGAAACAATAGAAAAAGACTGATGTGAAAAGAACCGCGGTGCAGAAAGCTGAAACTGATTAAACCATCTGTTGCAAAATACTTTCTGCACCTATAATGTATGATTAAAGCAACCTGCAATGCATCTTTCGCCAAGTGATTTTCTCCAATTGAAAATTTATCTGTTTTTCAAGCTTTAAACACATCAACAACAGTTTTTTTAAATTCATTTAAATGCCAAACTACTGTTGTTTTATTGGTTTTAGTGATTTTCTTTGTGAAAGTAGTTTTTTTAACGCTATTTTAGCAAGAAATAATATTTTTTAAACACGTTTTTTCACTAAGTTTATTTAAAAGCAATTAATTTTGAAGTTTATCTTGAGAGAATTTTTAAGATTTATTTTTTACAGGTTAAGTTTCTTTCACATATCAACTTTAATGAAAGTAATTCATAATAGCAGAAATTATAAGATTTCGCGGCTATATTCATCTAAGAAAAGTAGAAACGAAATTTTAAGATTTATCAAAGTAATTACAAAACATTTTGCTGTTTCAAACGAGTGCACTCTTCTGATCTGACAAATTTGCTATTAATTCAGTAACATGCAACAGATTCAGCATTAAGTAGGATGTACCAAAGGAAGTCTGTAGATTGTACCAACTTTTTGCAACAATAATTTTTAACGAATTAGGCCAAGGAGAACATTTAAGATAATTCACAACCTACTCCTTTCTTCCTTGAATTTGACAGAAGGAATGCAAGCCTACTGTATATCTACATTTTACCACCATGATTTTGAATGAATTTTCGCAGGATGGTATTTATCTGAATTCACAACCTATTCATCTCTTTCTTGAATATGATGAAAGGATTAGAAGCCTGCTGCATTGTACAGTAATTTGTGTTTGCAACAGTAATTTTGAATGTAATCCCCTCAGGATGGCATCTAGTAGGAAAACTCACAAACTACTCCTCTCCGAGCCAACTCCTGTCTTCTTTTCAACTGTAGGAATTAATTCGAAAGAAGGCTTGCTGTATTGTATTTACATTTTCCAACATTATTTTAAATGAACTCCCATCAGGATGGCATTTTGGCGAATTCACAACCTACTCCTCTCTTCCTAGAATATGATGGAAGGATTTTAGGCCTGCTGTATTTGCAACACTAATTTTGAATGAACTAGCCTCAGGATGGCATTTAGAATTCACAAACTTCTCCTCTCTTTCTTGAATCTGATAGAAAGATTATAAATCTCCTGCAATGTATCTATATTTTACAACAATAATTTTGTATTAACTCATCCAAGGATGGCATTTGGAAGATTCGTGCCTAATTCGAGGAAGAGAGGAGAAGGTTGCAAATCTTCCTCGAACACGATAGAATTTATATTTTTGATTCGACTGCTCCTGTCAAACCAAGTTCCCGACATGCTATTCATTCCAAATTAAATCATATAACAATTGAACATTCTATACATTATAACAAAAAAATTATAATACAATATTTTACATTGACATTTTTTATTAATAATAGAAACTAAATTTTAATATTTGTTGAATTAGTATTATTACTACTAGAAAACGGAAATGAATATTAATTGCTGATAAGCTTGTGAGAAAAAAGAAACTAATAGTTTTAAACTTTTATAGAATGATAAAATTATGAATTAATAATTTTTTCATTAAATTAAATTTTTATTTTTATTTTATTATAATCATAGAATTGTTTTACTCCTAAATCTTGCATAGTGTGTTTAAAATGGTGCATTTCTTTTTCACTATTATTAGGTATTTTTTTTTTTACATTTTTATTTTAATTGAAAAATAGTTCTAAAATAACTTATTTAGTTAGTTATGATAAAGTTTAAGCATGTGAAAAGAATATCGTGTTATATTTCCCACTTGTTCTTCAAATTAAACTGAAATTCAAAATATTTTAAATCCAAAATATAGTTCTTGCAAATTTGAATCATTTAAATTGTTTAAGGAAAAAAAAAGAGAGAGAGAGAGGATATATAAAAACTTATGTTTGTTCTTTATGCCATAATCATGTAGAACACCTGCTAAAATTTCAATGAAATTAATTGAAGAAATTAGATACAAAACTGAATATGGATATTCTGCCAAATTGATAGGAATTATTTCGATAAAAAAATTGACAAATATTCCGTTAAATTCTGATTCTTTGATGTTTTTAATTTACTCCTTGTTTGTTTGTGTTCATGTATTGTGTTCTTTATATATATATATATATATATATATATATATATTAAACTTTGCCGGATTCTCGTTTACAACTTATGTTTTAATAAGTTTATAACTTTATATGTTTGTCAACGAGAGAAGTTTTTGCCTTTTTGGAAAACTTATAGGGGTAGATATCCCGTATTAGCTTGACGCAAAACCATTTGCTTACAATAGTTATTCAAAGATATGGCCAACTGCCATCTAGCTTCAATCACATAATTGTTTTAAAATTACTAATAATTATAAATTAACGTACATGACATTATTATTATCATGTGTGAACATAATAATAAATAATGGGCTCCTATCAGAAAACCTCTAAGGTATCCATAACAACAGATTAATCTCACTACGAGAAATTTACATTTAAAAAACTTCTAATTAAAAAAATGAGGTAAAGTTTATACTTAATTGTAAATATTTTAAAATTTACATGGAATGTTTCACAAAGATTCATGTGGCAAAAAATCGATTCTCTATCCATGATTGAAACTCTTTGCAATTGAAAACCATAATAAATCATTTATTTCTCTTAAAAGAAAAATTAGATGGATATTCCCAAGCTTCTTTTTTTTTCTATTCCGAGTTGAACAGTGCCCTGGCTGCTCCATGAAAAATGGGAATTCCCATGGCAAAATCTGTCTTGTTAAGGTTCGTGATTTACCAATTTCATGCCACGTGCTCTGCATTTTATTTTGAATTGGTGTTGATTCTCGGAATAAACACAGATTATTATTTCAATTATCTCAAAATGATGTCCATGGATCAATCACATTATTCAAAGGCTTGAGAACAAAACTCTCAGAATGTTAACGAATTCAGCCTGGTACTTTCGTAATGACGATATTAGACGAGCTCTCTCGATTCCAAGTTTAAGACAATTTGTTCACAAAATTTCTACTAAACTCTATAATGATATGCGAAACATCAATAACCCCGTTTTAAATATCCTACAAAATTGCGATTATGATATTTCTTCCCGCAAACATAGCAAAAGACCTCGCAGTGTTCTAAATATTTTAAATTAATTCCTTGCAACTCCCTAAATGAAAAAAGTTCGCTTCTGTTATTATTTTTTTTTTTACATGCAACTGATTTCATCAACATCTTCACTTTTGAAATGTTTGTTATTTTTTCATTTTTTAATTTTATTAAATAAATAAATCTTTTTTTAAAAAAAGGGCATTTAATTATCTATTTTTCTTATTAACTCAAAGGGCATGAGACCGCCGCTATGTTTTAACATTTTACAGTGAAGGAGCTAGTGGCCGCTACGCGGCCAAGGATCTCCGTGTTAATCTACAATAATAATGGATCAATCATGTTGTGAAAGTTAAATAAACCATCACTTAATAATATTGTACATTAAAGTTCCGTTCTTAAAATAAGTGATAAAATATGTTTGCACGTGATAGATTATAATTGATTATAAGTGAATGATTTTTTTTCTATAATAAATTTAATAAATATACATAGGTTAATATTTAAATTGTCTCAAACTAATGTCCATTGATCAATCATGTTATGAAAGCTAATTAAACCATCATGTAATATTATGTACTATTGATCCGTTCTTGAAATAAGTGACAAGATATGTTTGCACATGATAGACTGCAATTCATAAATGACTGCATTTTTTTTTCTCTTTTTTTAATATATTTATTAAATATACATAAATTATTATTTCGATTGTCTCAAAATAATGTCTATTAATCAATCATGTTCTGAAAATTAATTAAACAGTCACTTAGTATCATGCACTTAATTTCCGTTCTTGAAATAAGAGATTAAATATATTTGCACGCGATAGATTGTAATTCATAAATGATTGAACAATTTTTCAATTTTTTTCAATAATAAATTTAATAAATGTACACAGATTATTATTTCAATCGCCTCAAAATGTCCATTGATCAATCATGTTAATTAAACCATCACTTAATATTATGCACTAAAGTTCCGTTCTTGAAATAAGTGATAACAGATGTTTGCACATGATAAATTGTAATTCATAAATGATTTATTTTTTTAATAAAGCCATTAATGACTATTGTCCTATGAAGAAACACAAGGCAACCAATCATCATTTCAATAAAATTCAATATAATTCATTAAATACTGTTATTATTTCATCTTAATAACAAGATTTTTATTTCTAGAGACCCTCTTCCAAATAAAAACTTTTTACAAATAGTACCCCTGTTTACAAGCGGACGCGGAGTAGTGGAGGGCATAGCGGTTCTAATTGTTTACGACACAACAAATGCAAATCTAAATCGCGTGACGCATGCGCCCCTTAGCCTTGTTTATCGTTTGCGGAACATCCGTCGCGTGGGGGCACAGGTGCGTCTGTCGCCACGTGCGGTACACGCGTCCGAGCTCACGTTCCACGCTTGCTTTCTTTATCAACTTTTTTTTCTCACGTCTTGGTTTCTGCGGAAGTAAACCCGGGTTGGTTCCCAGCTGCTCTTTTTTTCATCTCAACCCCCTCCCACACCCTGGATTTCCGTTTTGTTTGCCGTTAAGACGGGGATTTTTTTTTTTTTTTATTTTTTTACCACTTATTACGATTTGCAAGTTTGCCATGTGACAAATAAGGTAATATGCTTTTATAGAGTGCGAATGGTGAACTAGGACAGGAACTAATGTAGGTTAGCGTTGTTTACATGTTATTTCGTAATGTTGTTTGAGTTTTACGTGAGGACATTGCGTTCTGTGAAAACCGTTGCATCTTGTTGAGATGGTTGTAAAATAAATGGGTTCCAGATGGGTATTCTTATGGTGTAGAGATGCGCTTCCGAAATTTATTATTTGGGGAAACCGTTTAACGACGCTAGAGATTTATTAAAATATTTTGATTTTTGCAATAAAAAAGATGGATACGTAACTTTTGAATTTTAGAAAAAAAAAATAATGTAAATAAATAAAGAATTAAAATTAAAATTTGATTAGATGTCAATGCTTGTCAAAATAAAAACAAAATAAACATATGTTCCAAACTTTTAGTTGCACAAAGCAAAACTTTTTAAGGCAATAAACAAATAAACAACAGCAATAACAAAAAAAAAAAAAAAAAAAAAAAGATCAACAACTTTTATAATGATTTGTATATTTCCATACCAACTATTTACAAAAAAATAAATAATAATAAACTTACACAATTAAAGAATGATGCTATCATTATATATATACTTATCAAATGGAGATACAACGATGCACAGTTATTTGTAAAAAGTTGCTGCTGTACCTATGGCTTTATTGGAACTCAATCCATACACATTTGGCCACTTACCTTAGAAACAAAAGAGCATATAAGCAAATCAAATTGCAAAGTGAAAAGACCATACATTCTTAACAAAAACTTCCAAAAGGTCTTAAAAATAGTTAAAAACAAGTTAAATGTTCCATAATAAAAGCTTGTTTGATCAGAACATGTTTTCGCTTACCCTCCAGTACAGAGTGTACAAATCACCATTCTGTTGCAAGTTAAGAGTCCAGTCCCGATCAAACAAGTAGATGGATCTTATTCATTTTCTCTGTCTTACATAAAGCACATATATCAGAGTTCACAATCCCTATTTTGGCCAGATGTTCGACCAGGCAGTCATATCCAGTACTTAACCTAAAATAGGTTAGGTTAGATCCAGGTTTTTTAGGTTAAGTCTAGTACCTAACCTAAAAAAAAACACTTCTCAATATATGAATCACTAGCTATTATACCGTTCACAGAAACTGTCGTTAGTCTGTGTAGCGCCGGCGATTTTTCTGCTACAGGTGACATTCCAACGCTAATTATGGTTTTCTTCTAAGAAGATCAGGAGAATTTCCAGTAAAAGAAGTAGGTATTGTCATTTAAAATTTCCGAAAATTTTGTCACTTTTCTTAACTTTTAGAGTTTAATTAGTTTTTTTTTTCATATGATTCTTGCGTGCATACCTCAAAAACCCCTTAAACCAAGATTTTGTTCAATTTCTGTGAGATCTATGATAGCTAGCGGCTCAAATATCGGCAAAGTTTTTTATTATTATCACTCTTAGTTAGATGTTGCTTTATGAAGCAAGTACCAATTTTGACAATGCTACAATCAACAATTTGCTATATATCAGTTCCAGCTAGAATGATTGTCCCAAAAGGTGAGTCGCAAGATATCGTAAGAATTTAATAAAAATGCATGTAAGTAATAAAGTGACGTTAATGTTAACAACACAAATGTAAAATAATCCTAATGCTTGGTTCATATAAATGATTTTATTATGCTACAATTATATAAGCGATCAAGTGTCAATCCTATGTAGCGAGATGAAGAATTATGATTGCGAGCCTCTGAACGAATAGAAGCGGTACAGAGTCAATTCTATTTAGAGAGAGAAGATGGCGAATTACGATCACAAGGCTCTAGTCGAGTAGAAGCTGCCCATGATCAATGCTCCATAGCAAGATGGTAGAATGGGAGACATTCTGCAGTTCATAGACTCTGGAATTCATTTTTAAGAACAGAATATGCTTCAAGAAGTTACAGCCCTGGAAGACATAGTATTGCAAGAAAACACAGTACTGTTATGCCAGCACGTCTCAGATCTTCTTCTCATTGGTTTCTGACAGCTCCAGGTAATGTCCAGTGCAACTGTATACAAAAGGCTCCACAAAGGAGGATTATTTGCTATTTGTCCGGTACTGTAAGCACTCCTTATTCTATATCAAGGAAATGAAAGGTTTAATGCGCACGCTCACGTATCTTCATTCAAATATTTGGAATTGTATTTGATGATGTTTGTGATTGATGATTGATTGTTTGCACACTGACTCGTGAGGATTGTTGATCCGGCAGAAGCCGGGATACAGATTTGATGGGTCCAGCGTAATGTGTATAAAAGATATTTCTTCGGATTGCAGTATTGACCAGTATATTATCTCAAGAGGCATTGTTACTATCTAGTTACATAAAAACAAATTCTGGATCTTTACACATATACAACTAATGACTCTTTCATACTACAAGAAGATAATGTTGTAATGTTATACATTATCGTCTTGTAAGTTGGAAGGCATTCGGTAATTACCTTCGTGAACAGATTATTGTTCATATGGGTTGGACAATAGGATCTCCGGAATTGAACTTGATTAAGCTTTTTTGAGATGCTCTAGATAGATATAGCCCAATCACCAACAGTGTTTTAAATTGGCAAGCAGCCAAGTCAGGCAGATTAAAAAAGGGAGGCATCATAAGGGAAGAAATGTCATTTAAGGGGAACTATAATTGAAATTAAAGGAATTTTAACTTTAAATAGTTAAAATTATGGATTACTCGATATTAAAAGAAAAACAAGATGAAAAAAAAAATTCACGTTTATTGTTATACTTTTTTCTTTCAAATCTTGCTAACACCCTTAACAAGCAATCGATTTGTAGGTTTCCGGTGCTAAACCGAATATTTACCATTCCACGCGATCCTTGGTTAGACTATAGATTCCTGTAGAATCTCTTTAGATCTTCGAGTTGCTTTGACATATTATTGGGTTTTACTGTGAACTAAGTTAATAAAAACCATCCTTCTGAATATGAAACAATGACGCCATGAATGCATAGAATAATACTCGTCATTTGGCGCACTTTGGGGAAAAATATTTTTGACGCCAAATCCCCAAGCACCCCTATTCTGCGATTTTACCAATGCTATTATTATAATATGCAAGTAAATCATGATGGATTTTATGGTAGTTTATATAAGTTTCATTTGAATAAAAGATTTTTGAAATATTTGAAATTGCTAAAGCATCAATTTTGGAAATAATCTAGAACATCTTAACTACGAAGCATGACTTTATATTGTGTCATAAATAGTCATATTGGTGACATTAGCAATGAAGCACACACATTCAAGAATGTTGTTAGGGAAAGGTTGGTAATCTCCTTCTTCCTCTTTACCTGCATAAAAAAAGGGGGAGCTTGCATTTCGGCTATTTTTTTTGTCTGCTTTCAAACTATGATGAAACTGTCTCATTTCCAGAACCTAGCGAGCTATATCCAAGACCTTCCATATAAATTAATTTAGAAGCAGTTTCTATTTAAAATATTCTATAGAAATATTATAGCAGATACATATGACATTTGAAGCGAAATGACTCCTTTGATATTGATAGTTCATCGGATCAATGCTACTTCAAATATACAGGCGAAACAAGATATGTTAAAAAAACTTTTAGGAAATTGGGTCTTTATATTGTATTTTGTGATTTCTCTTAATATGAAGAATTATTTTTTAGATACATTAAACTATATTTATTTATTTATATTTATTTTATTTTTTATATACCTCAAAACAATTATCATTAAGTAGTTTAAAATATCCATTTCGGCAAATTTAATAAAAATACAAGAATTGTGAATTATTTGGAGACAAATTATTGTTAAATTATTTGGAGAAAAACTGAAAAGTATTAAATTAAGTATCTTCTTTATCGGCTCAATTGCCCAATAGTGGGCCAAGGCCGTCTGCCTACTGGCAGACTTAGAAACAGGAGATGCTTCATTTTTACGGGGTTGGGTTGTCAGGCCATCATAAGCCGAGACCTACGGCTTAAAGTGGATTCCGAACCACTATAAACATCCATTGCACCGCCGGCATTCGAACCCGAAACCTGTGGCACGAGCACCAGAACACTAGTCACTCAGTCATCAAACCCCAAAATAAGTATAGCTTATTTAATTTTCAACATAAATTTGAAAAATGTTATTTCTATTTCATTATTTATAGAATAAAAAAAATTCTTCTACAAGAATGTAGCATTTTTTTTTTTCTACGGAAAGTTAAATAAGCTGAAATGCTTAATAAAATAGTTTAAGTTTCTACAAATTGCAAATAAAATTCAAAATAAACAAATTAATCTTTGATTTGCGATAGCATCACTAGCATTTCGATGTCTGATGGCCAATTGGCTAGCGCTCTGGCCTTTGGTATCATAGACTTCATGTTCAGCATGGATGTTTGTTAGTGGTTCGGAATCCGTAGAGCGACTAACCAAAACCACTAACAGTTCTCAAGTGAGGGGCATTTTTAAGCCAAAAGTTGCAAACTCGCATTATTTATGAGAATGGTTCCATTTTTGAAAGGAAAAAGGAAAAAAAAAAAAAAAAAAAAAAAGAATGATTTCATAAAAATGGAACATAATAACAAAACTTTTCCACAAAAATGTTGCATATCTTTTCTTACCAAAAGCTATATAACCTACCTCATATAATAAAATCGTTTGCATTTCTGCAAACTGCCAACAACAAAATTCAAAATAAACAAATGTCATTCCTGACTTTGAATAATATCGCAAACGTCTTTCAAGAGTGCAGCAATTTTCAGCCAAATCGACCGTAAATTTCACAGTTTAAAGACGTAAACTCTGCCATATTTACGGAAATGGGTGCATCTTCGAAACAGAAAGAGGTGGAAAATGAACAATTTCTAAAAAATGGAACATAATAGCAAAACCTTTCCACTAAATTGTTACATATTTTTTTCTACCAAAAGGTATACAAACTACATCACATAATAAAATCGTTTGCATTTCAAGAAATTGCCAACAACAAAATTCAAAATAAATTAAGTAATCTTTGACTTACAATACCATCGCTAACAGTTCTGAAATGCGGAACATTTGTAAGCCAAAAGACGTAAACTGTTATTATTTATGGAATTGGTTGCATGGTTTCGAACGAAAAAGAGCTAAAAAAAAAAGAACAGTTTCTTAATAATGGAACATAATAACAAAACCATTCCACAAAAATGTTACATATGTTTTTCTACCAAAGGATATATAAACTGCATCACATAATAAAATCGTTTGCATTTCTGGAAATTGCCAACAACAAAATTCAAAATAAACAAATGTCATTCCTGACTTTATGGGAAAGGTTGCATTTTCGAACAAGAAAAAGAGATAAGAAAAAGAACAATTTCTTAAAAATGGAACAGAATAACAAAACCTTTCCATAAAAAATTTTACTGTTTTTTTTTTCAACCAAAAGATATATAGACTGCATCACATAATAAAAGAGTTTGCGTTTCTACAAATTGCCAACAACAAAATTCAAAATAAACAAATGTCTTCCTTGACTTTGAATAATATCGCAAACATCTTTCAAGAGTGCAGCAATTTTCAAGCCAAATCGACCGTAAATTTCACAGTTTAAAGACGTAAACTCTGCCATATTTACGTAAATGGGTGCATCTTCGGAGGAAAAAGAGGTGGAAAATGAATAATTTCTTAAAAATGGAGCCAAGCCACGGTCATTTGTTATGCGGTTTGAATTCGCCTAAGGAGTTATAAATAGATGGCGGGATGATAATTTTTCATTGTGGTTTTCTGCTGCCGAGTGTGACAGAGCGTGAACATACTTTGGCGGTTTTCGGCAGTTGGCGCTCCGTGCCGCCCAAGTGGCGCCAACACCCATTTACACAGCGCGCTCCAATATTGTTATTTTGTTCGGGGTGGGCCTTTTTTGCAGCAGCCGAGGAGCCGACGAGTAATGGATCGCTCTTTTTAACTGTCAGTGCTACTTGTTTTTAAAATGTATACATGCCACTGTAGCCTTCCACTTTTAAACAGATATATGATAGCCTCATTTTTTTTGTTTTCTTTCTCATACACGTCAATGTAATGTGGATAAAGAAAATATCAATTTCAACAATTAGAGAAACAAACAGGGGTGTTTAAATTTTAAGAAATTTTTAAAAAGAAATATATAAGAGTTTAGTCCTTTAGACTTCACAAAGTTTTTAGACCTAAGGTTTAAGTTTAGGTTAAGATGATTAGTTAACTTTCAGCAGGCTCTTTAGTAGTTTAGACTCATTAGCAAGCTCTTTTTAACTGTCAGTGCTACTTGTTTTTAAAATGTATACATGCCACTGTAGCCTTCCACTTTTAAACAGATATAATATGATAGCCTCATTTTTTTCTTTTCTTTCTCATACACGTCAATGTAACGTGGACAAAGAAAATATCAATTTCAACAATTAGAGAAACAGGAAAGGGTGTTTAAATTTTAAGAAATTTTTAAAAAGAAATATATAAGAGTTTAGTCCTTTAGTCTTCACAAAGTTTTTAGACCTAAGGTTTAAGATTAGGTTAAGTTGATTAGTTTACTTTCAGCAGGCTCTTTAGCAGTTTAGGCTCGTTAGCAAGTTCTTTTTAACTGGCAGTACTACTTGTTTTTAAAATGTATACATGCCACTGTAGCCTTCCACTTTTAAACAGATATATGATAATCTCATTTTTTTGTTTTCTTTCTCATACACGTCATTGTAATATGGACAAAGAAAATATCAATTTCAAAAAGTAAAAAACCAAAAAGGGATCTTTAAAACTTCAGAAACTTTTAATAAGAGATATATATAAATATATATCCTTTAGACTTCCCAAAGTTTTTAGATTTTAACCAAAAAAATTTTCTTAGCCTTAATACTTAAATAAAACCTTAAACTTAAAAATCTTGACCTTAGCAAACCTTGACAAAGCCTTAAAGCCTTGAAAACCATTAAAAACCGCTTTCATTAACAATTTATTGAGCAAATGGGAAGAAGTGCACTTGTTTTTTTACCGACTGCTTGTCAGTTTTTTGGAATCTGTAATAAAACTCAATAAGCATTGGTAAGTTGTTGTAGTATGCACCAGATATATTGAACTGAGGTAAGCTTCCATCACAGCAATAGATATGTAGCAAATCAGGCGTTGCATGTTTTATTTTTATCACTTAACGACAAAATTTATTAAAACAATTTGACTCTTCTTTTTAGAAGAGTCAATCATCATCATCTGAAGAGTTTTCATCAAAACTGACTTATAGACAAAATATATTGAATAGAATAAGTCTGGTTATTTTAAATTGTATATGATACAAAAGTGATACAAGTATATCTGTAGTTTTTTTAGTCTGGATACACGTAAAACAATACGCATAACATTCATGACCCATTAATTGTTTTCACATTTGTGAAAATTACAACATCTGGAAGGAATAATGTGAATAAAATGAAATTTAAAGTATTTATTTTTATTTTATCCTACGCCCGTCTGTGGCTGTTCAGCCATACGACGCCGAGCTTCCCAGTAGCGTTCTGTAATGTCATCAGGTACATCGATAAATTTAATGCAGTTCCTCAGAGGATCGCCGTCCATATTGGCTATCCGACATAATGGCCAGATCCCATCCGAAGCCTGGAGGTGTGCCTGCAGGTAGTCATGGCCACTTGTAAGGCGGAAGTAAGCAACAACCTCAGCGCGCTCCTGGTGTATAAGAATATCGCCTTCTGGGGCAAGGCATTTCCACCTTTTGCTGCCACTCAAGTCCTTGAGGCCTTTGCTGGTGAAGTTGTTGATAGTTGCAGTGATATGGTTGCAAGCGGTCCTGAGGGTAGTAGCAGAATTTGCGTTACCAGGGTGCACCACGAGGCGGCATCTACATCCCATGAAACTCAGTGGAATGAACAGCGTTCTCTGAACTTTACGAATATCTGTATAAATAAAAACTTGAAATATAAGGTGTAATTGTCAGGCTCATAAGAATGCTCTATATCTTGTAGACAACAAAGATTTCATAGAATAAAGCTATTTTCAACAACAGTCGCAAAATCAAGGTAATCTTATTACATGGAAATGATATCCTTTTTTTACAGCATTCTTGAAAATGTATCTCAACAATGTTACTTGATTGATAAGTTAGTAGGCATATTCAAGTCTTCTTTTTCTCATCATAGAATCATTACTTCTTTGGTTTATTACAAATCATGTTACTTATTCATCAGGTTTTGTCAGCCCACAACTTGCACATGAACTTCAAGTTTTGGATAATAAAATGAAACGAATCATCCATCTGTTTGAAAAACGTTTTTTCTTATGCGTGCACATATATGATGCTTTCTGTGCAAAACTTACACATATAATGCACAACAACGCCATGGCTTGTATAGAAACATTATATATACAAAATGTGAGGGTGTGAAAGACGCCTCATGAACAGAACAGTAACTAACCATACAACTAAATCTCGACAGTTGACGACTTCTAAACAAGCATCAACGGCATTCATTTCCACAAATAGGTCGCACGACATTCTTATCAAACCTTCAAACATACACCATTCAATAATTTTACATTCTTTATATACTTTTATATTCCAAAACCCTTCTGTAGCAACCCTTCATTAAATGTTAAGGAATGTCTTGAATCTTTGTTACCGAAATAAAATTCTCCAATACCAGACATCGCTAATCGAAGGACTTTAGTCAGCACACAAGGAAAAAAAACAACCGCAGCCGCATGAACTAGTAACGAGTGAAATGAATCTTTATTAAAATAAATAATTTCTAATTATTCTGGAACATTCCATTAATCGAATTAAACCACATAATTAATCTTAGCCAGGTACTAGGGGATAGCTTGGTTACCACATTTGGCGATTTTCGCCCTCTTGGCAGACAAAAAGTCTTCAAATCCCAAATTTGGCCAAAGTATTTTATTTCTTTAAAATAAAAGAAAGCTTCAAATGCGTTCATAGAATCAAAAGAAAAAAAAAGAAAACTTATAAAATTAATCTTTTTTTAGAATGGCATTTTGTATCATTAGTGATAGATCTGCGAACCTATTTTCTGTGCCAAAGTTTCAGGTTCGAGTCCCAGCGGTGTCATGGATGTTTCTAGTGGTTCGGAATGCCCTTTAAGCTATAGGTTCCGGTCTCCTATGACCGTAGAGCGTCACAGAGCCCAATCAGACTTCTCACCCACATCGTTCCTAAACTGTAAAGGGGCAACTCAGCTCTAGGTACAGTTATGTGGTGTGATGTAGTAGCAATAGTAGAACCTATCTTCTGCATTTTTTATAACCTATCTTACCGTCTCTTGTCCATCACTTTCTGCAGAATTAAACGTTTTTGCTCTTATAAAAACAAACTTCGAAACTTAAACAGCATTTGGCATTCTCAACTATATCAGCCGATGGTATTCATGAATATTAACTTACTCAATTCATCATCAACTTTTATTTTGGCGAGTAGGTGACTAAATCTCGGAGTGGTTCTGGAATCATTCAAAATATTTTTGTAAAAACTGCCATTTGAAATTTTTTATTATTTTTGGAAGGCATTATTTTTTTTGCCAAAATTTATAGCAATCCTTTGCTTTGTAATTCTTGCTTACTCTAAGGTATAATTTTATTCAAAAAAAAATTTATATTTTTCCTTATTTAAATTGCTTCGTATTTTCTTTAAAGTTCTGTACGCTGTCATTAATTGTTAAATTGTTAATTAATTGTTGTTGTTTTTTTCATTAAAAACAATTTTTTTTTTTTAATATTTCTCCTTTTTATTCAATTAATGCTTTTGCGAAATCAAACTAGCTACGTGGTAGAGTTGCTCTTCAGTTATTTTATTTCTTAAAAAAAAAGTTTAGCGCCAAAAAAAAAAAAAAAAAAAATTGTCAAAAGAAACCTATCGCCAATAAATTGCGATTTTGCCAATTTGCTTTATTATATGAAAGGAAGAAATAATGAAGAATTTGTTAGTTTAGTTTTTAGTTTTTTAGTTTTAGTTTTTTGTTAGTTAGTTAGTTAGTTTAGTTTAGCAGTTTTTATTTTTCATGGAGTGCCGCTTGTCGCTTAAGAAGAATATTGACACTTATTATAACTAATGATAGGAATGGTAATTCTATTATAAAGAGCAGCAAAGTTGTTGGTGTATAGTATAATTAAGTTCCCCTAATAGAAATTAACTGTTTAAATAAATAAAATGCTGTCTTTGTGAGTGGAATTTTATTTTCAACACAATAAAATGTTTTTTACTTCAATAAATAAATAAATAAAAAGAAAAATGTTTGGTTATTCTATAACAATTAAGCAGTAAGCTCAAATAAAACTGTCAACAAAAGATTCACAGATAAATTTCTAATTAAATCGCCATGTTCAATGCATGAGGGCAAAAAAATCGTCTGTCTTTTATATATGTGAAGTTCCAGAAGGATTTTCGTCCAATTTTTTCCATACAGTATGGGTTAGCTAAAATATGTTTCATAATTTTTTTTTAAATTTATCATTCAACGTCTAGCCAAGCATATTACCAATATTCCTACAATGGGGCTAGCAATTTTCGCCGATAAGTGGCCCCTGAGGTTACAAAATATTGCGGTTTTGACGATTCCATTTGGCACGGAAAACAAACTTGACGAAATCGGAACCCTAAAATGCAGAATCCCCTCAAGAACTATCCAATTCAATAGTGACAGGAACATAACAAAATTTAATAACTCTAGAACTTTATGAAGAATCAATTGTTCAAATACTACAAGAAGCACTACCCAATTAAGACAGCGAAATCTGTTAAGTGATTTTTCAATTAACTTTAATAAATATAAATAATCTATAAAACACTATTTTGAGAATATTGAAACAATAATCTGTTTATATTTTGAAAACCAAACAATTCAACAGGAACTACAAAGCACGTGACTTGTTATTTGTCAATCGCTATCTTTCGCAAAGTATATTTTATGCCAGTTTTAAAACGAACATAAATAAATAAAAGTAAATAAACTTTCTCGGGTTGCGCGAGGTGATTAATCTGTTTTAAATAATAATTTAAACTTTTGCTTAATTTTTATTTTATAACTTCACTTTTTTGGAGGAGACACATACCTCTAGCCAGGACAACGTCATGTTAACACATGATTAAAAAAAAAAAAAAAAAAAAAAAAAAAAAGATTATTTTTAATCGATTACAAATTGCTAAAATAGCATTTGGATAGTTAAAAAAAGTGGCATTTAAAAGGAACTTAATGTACTTAATGAAAGGAGGAACTTAATGGGCCAAATCACAAAATAAGAGCTGTAGGGATTTGGCGTCTTTTTCGGGACGCCAACTGGACAATAAGACGCTAAATGTGGTAACACATATTTCTTGTACTGCTTCCAATTCATATCACTTACAATCGCAACCCGATACTCGGCGTACTTTGGCAAAAAGATTTTTTGACGCCAAATCCCGACGGCCCCTATTCTGCGGTTTTGCCACTGAATGTACTTAAATGTAATACGATATTTAACGAATAAACCCCTGTCTGAAAGCAGGATAAATAGATGGTGAGAATCATGTTGAAGAATCACTGGAGTTAATAACCTTTTTTTGTGTCATTTAAAAATGCCTAAAATGAGCTTTTCAGGACACTTTTGGCCAAATCGCAAAATAGGAGCCGTAGGATTTGGAGACTTTTTTTTTGTGGCTCCAATTGTGAGATAAGTCACAAAATATAGTAACCCGGATTTCTTGTTCTGTTTGCAATTCACTTCACTTACAATCGCAACCCTTGCCTTGGCGCACTTTGACGAAAATAATTTTTGACCCCAAATCCCAGCGGCCCCTATTCTGCGATTTTGCCTAAATTTTAAGCTTTTAGTGCTTTTAAAGTAAATTAATAGAATTGAAATTGTATCTATTTCCTCATGCTATATTAAAGTTTAGAAATGTGGCTGATATCGATATTCCTTTGAAAAAAAATTATAATGCTGAAAATAAATCTTTGTAGAAAATCAATTATTTTGCTACTGATAACAATAAATAAATTATACTGATAAAATAAATATAAGGGATAGATAAATAAACATTAGTTATTAAAAATAATAAAAAAATATAAAGAGCCATCAAATTATGGTACGCAGGTAGTCGAAAATCGAAAACCTGAAGTCCGACAGAGAAATGAGTTACCAACACATAAATCAAAGGTTGTCATATTTAGCAACATTTCATCCGTTCGGCGACAGCAAAAAAAATCGCCAAACTTCTTTATCATTAAATCGTAATTTGAAGAAAAGTAAAAAAGAAAATTACAAAAGAAACGAACTTACAAAAGAAATTAATTTATTCTGTTAATTTTAATCACATGATTTTATTTTACCCTTGATTCAATTCTTCAATTTTCTTTTCTTACTAATTACTTTTTTTTTTTTTTTAAACGAATTTTTTTCTGAAATTTCGAATTTTAGAATCAATTATTCTAAAGAACTCTTTGAATTTCTGTACAGAAGATTTTTTGGTGATTAATCATTTAAAATGTATTTTTTCTTAAAGTTTTGACTTATTTAAAAGCAAGTAATTTTGCTTTTATAATAATATTCTCAAAAAATATTTGAACTACAGAACGAAATAAAATTGTTGTGTTGGTTAATGTTCTACTCAAAATTTAGATTGTTATATATTTTTTTAATAATATTTACTTTGGCAACTCTAAAATTTTGTATTTTAGAGCAGCGATCTCCAAATTGCAATATATATATTAACTTTAAACCTGATAAAATTGTACATTTATAATTTTAATTAAGAACTTTACTGTGAACAATGTTTATTGTTTTATTTAGTAATATCAAAAAATCTGATTGGATGTCTTCTATTAATGCAAGTCGGAGATTTGGTGCAAATTGTAATTCACGTAAACCATGCGCTTGATCTATGGCGTACCCTCGGGGTACACGTACCACGCTTTGAAGACTAATGTTTTAAAGCAAACAAGCATTTAATGCTCTTAAAACGAAGTATAATCCATAATTTTGTGGAGTATGCTCCATATAAAAAATACAGTAAAAATATTAAATTAATAATTTATTCAAAAGAAAATATTTATACAAATTCCAAGAAAGTTGTTGAAAACTTAAAGAACTTTTAAGAAAAATCTTTTTTATTTCTATTTTCTGTTCGGCAAAAAATAGATTATTTTTGCTGTTTAAGAGTTCTAATAAATTATCTGCCCTTTTCAAAATGTGCTTTTAAACAATAATATTTTTGTGGAAAACATTTTAAAATGATGCCTTCTTTAAGTTTGAATTCGAAGATATAGATATTTTATTTTAAAAAAATCAATGTCTTTGCAAAATAGTTTGGTTGCTATCTTTCAGAACAAACAAAAGGGGGAAAAAAAAAGAAACAAACAAAAGGAAACATTCATCCTTTTCTTCAACAAATATTTTCTAAGAATATCTTTCCTCAAACTTTAAATTTTATATATTATAAAATATTTTTTCTGGTATTTTAAAGCTGTAGAACAAAAAAAAATACTTCATTGATCTATGAAGTTTAAAAGAAGTAAAATGATAACATTTTCTTCACATTCTTTAAGAATTTTAAAGAAAAAATTGTATTCCTATTTGTTTTCAACAAAGAACAGATATCTCAAAAAAGAAGATCTTAAAGATTTTTTTTTTTTCTTCTTTTAAAGTTTCGATTTCAGCATGAAACATTTTTATTTGATCTTAATACTCTAAAAATATACTTTTCTCAAAGTTTAATTTGAAGAATTAAAAAAAAATTTCTCTATTATTCAATGTTAATTAAAATTTTTCTTGGAAACATTCAATAATCCTACAAAAAAATTGTTTCATTGTTTCTCATGTAATTTCGATTTCAGAATAAAACATTTTTATTTGATCTTAGTATTCTAAAAATATACATTTTCTCAAAAGTTTAGTTTTAAGAATAAAAAAAATTTACTTTACTATGTTAACCAAAATTTTTCTTGGAAATACTCAAGAATGCTACGAAAAAGGAGAGCTTAAAGATTTTTTTTTTTTTTTCTTCTTTTAAAAATTCCGATTTCAGAATAAAACATTTTGATTGAGTGCTTCCAAAAAAAATATTGGATAGCGTTAAATAATAAAGTAATTGTTTTTATTATATTTAAAATTAAACGTATATTTTTAGAATATTAAGATATATTTGCCAGGTTCATTAGCAAAAAAAAAAAAAGAGAGACAGATTTGATCTTAATATTCTAAGAATATAAGTTTTCTCAAAATTTAATTTTAAGAATAGAAAAATAATTACTTTATTATTCAATATTAACCAAAATTTTCTTAGAAACATTCAGGAATCCCACAGAAAAAACATTATTTTTCTTGTTAACATTCTACAGTATTTCTCTTGTAATTTCGATTTCGGAATAATTTTTTTTTATTTTAATATTATTTTCTCTCTCTTTTTTTTTTTTTTTTTGCTAATGTACCTGGCAAATATATCTTAATATTCTAAAAATATACGTTTTCTCAAAGTTTAATTTTAAATATAATAAAAACAATTACTTTATTATTCAACGCTAACCAAAATTTTTTTGGAAGCACTCAATAATCCTATAGAAAAAAACATTGTTTTTCTTGTATATTACCTCTTGTAATTTCTATTTCAGAATAAAACATTTTAGTTGATCTTCGTAGTCTAAAAACAAACGTTTTCTGAATGTTTAATTTTAAGAAAAAAAAATGTACTTTATTAATCAGTGTTAAACAAAAATTTTCTTGGAAACACTCAAGAATCGTACAAAACTCAAGATTCTTTTTTCAATCTTTAAAATTTCGATTTCAGAATAAAGCATTTTTATTTGATCTTAGTATTCCAAAAATATATATTTTCTCAAAGTTTAATTTTAAGAATAAAAAAAAAATTATTTTATTATTCAATGTTAACCAAAATTGTTCTTGGAAGCACTCAATAATCCTACAAAAAAGCTTTTTTTTTTCTTCTTTAAAATTTCGATTTGAGATTAAAACATCTTTATTTGATCTTAGTATTCTAAACATATACGTTTTCTCAAAGTTTAATTAGGAATAAAAAAAAATTTACTTTACTATTCATTGTTAACCAATTTTTTTCTTGGAAGCACTCAATAATCCTACATAAAAAACATTGTTTCACTTGGATTCTCTGGTATTTCACTTGTAATTTCGATTTCAGAATAAAACCTTTTTATTTGATCTTAGTATTCTAAAAATATACATTTTCTCAATATACAAGTTTAATCTTAAAAATGAAAAAAAAAAAAACTTTATTATTTTATGTTAACCAAAACTTTTCTTGGAAATATTCAATAATCCTACAGAAAAACATTGTTTTTCTTGTATTCTCTAATATTTCTCTTGTAGTCTCTAATATTTCTCCTGTATTCTCTAATAATTTTCAGTATTTTGTTTTAATTTTGATTTTTTCGAAATCAGTTTTCTTTGATTTTAGTATTCAAAAAATATACTTTTTTTTATTTAATAAAAACAAATTACTTTATTATTCAATGTTAACTAAAGTTTTTCTTGGAAACTCAATAATCCTACTGAAAAAACATTGTTTCCCTTGTATTCTCTAGAAATCCGCTCTAGTAGTTCTAGTAGTTCCCTTGTATTCTCTTGTAGTATTCTCTATAAGTCTCTAATATTTCTCTTATATTTTGTAATAATTCTCTGTATTCTCTTGTAATTTCGATTTTTTCGAAATCATTTTTATTTCATCTTAGTATTCTAAAAATATACGTTTTTTTTTAATTTAATTTTAAGTATAAAAGCAAATTACTATAATATTCAATGTTAATCAAAATTTTTCTTGGAAGCATTCAATAATCCTACAGAAAAATCATTGTTTCTCTTGGTATTCTCTAGTATTTCTCTTGCATTCTCTTGTAATTGCGATTTCAGAATAGAACATTTTTATTCGATCTTAGTATTCTAAAAATATACGTTTTCTCAAAATTTAATTTTAAGAATAAAAAGAATTATTATTCAGTGTTAATCAAAATTTTTCTTGGAAACACTCAATAATCCTACAGAAAAAAAACATTCTCCCTCTTGGACTCTCACCAGGATTTTCAGGCTTAATTTCCTGATGGAATGAATCAAAAGAAGACATTGCATTGTTTTGGAGGAGAAGTTCGTGTTTTCGGGACCGACCTACATAGATCCTGTGTCCTGGGCAAAAGTATTTGATTGGTTGTCATAATGCCCGCGAGGAATAATGGCGAGAGCGATTTCACAACCAATCAGAAGAGCTTTGAGAAAAAAAAATCGATAACAGGTCTTCTTTTGTGATTTGTTGTATGCGTCTCTTCCCCCCCTTTGCAGTATGAATCAATACTTTCAATCTCCCATTTGGATGTGGGTGGAGGGGGAGGGAGGAGGAAGGTAAAAAATAGGGGTGGTCTTTTCCCCTTAAGAACGTTCTCATTTTGCGGCGATCATTTTCTTCGGTGTGACAATCTCGTTTTTCATTTATAAATTATCGGCGACCCATCGTTACTCCACCCTCCCACCCCCTCCCCCGCGAAAGCTGAGTAATAAGTTTTTCGGTTCGATTAATGTCTGCGTTGTGTAATGCGGTTTGACGTAATTTTGACGAATAGTTCTGGATAAATATCATTGAGTCAGAGAAAATGAAAAGTATTGTCGTTTGACGTCAGGAAGAAATATTTGAATTCTTCATCATTCCTTATAAGAATTTTCGTAGAAAAATATTCGTTATTAAATAATCCATGTTTTCGTCTAGAATGCATTTGGATAGATTTCTTACTTTTTTTTTTTTGACCCCTTACATTTATTTTTATTTTTCATAGCATTTATGGAAGCAGTTATAAATTGAACTCAATGTTATTATTATTATTATTTATTTATTTATTTATTTTTTGAAATGTTTTATATTGAAATATTTTTTCTGGCATTTTAAAGTTTTAGAACAAAATTATTACTTTCTTTAAAAGAGGTATAATGACAGCATTTTCTTGGTGTTATTTACGAATGCTAAAAAAAAAAAAAAAAATTGCATTCCTTTTTGTTTTCAGCAAAGAACAGATTTTTCAAAAAAAAAAAAGCTTAAAGATTCGGTTTTTTTTTTCCTTCTTTAAAGTTACGATTTTAGAATAAAACATTTTTATTCGATCTTAATATTCTAAAATATACGTTTTTTAATTTAATTTTAAGAATAAAAAATTTACTTTATTATTCAATGTTAACCAAACATTTTCTTGGAAACACTCAAGAATCCTACAAATAAAAAGGAGTTTAAAGTTTTTTTTTCCTTCTTTAATATTTCGGAAGGAAACTTCAATTAAACAGGTACATGCATAAATTTACATTTTATTAAACAAATAAATCCTTTTTAAAAAAAGGGCATTTAATTATCTATTTTTCTTATTAACTCAAAGGGCATGAGAACCGCTATGCTTCAACATTTTACAGTGAAGGAGCTAGTGGCCACTACGCGGCCAAGGATCTCCGTGTTAATCTACAATAAGAGATGCATAAATTTACAAAAAGAATATAAAAACAAGGTAAGAAACTCATTTTGTACAATTGTCTACACCAAACATTATTTGAATTATTTTAGATTTTCACTGTATAAATTTTAATATAAATGTAAATTAACTTTAATACATCCTGTTGTCTTTCTGTTTGGCATCTTAATACAATTCAAAACTAAAATTGTTCTGAAAACATAATTAATTTTATTTCACAACATATGTTTGAATCAACAAAGTTTAAAGAATTACTTTTCTTAATTTTTTTCTTAATTTTTGTTTTTAAGAAAAAAATATAAAATTTTTTTATTCAAAATAAATTACAAATTATAATATTTTAATAATTTCAAACGCACTGAATATGGTAAGTTTGCATTGCCATTGTTAGTAAAAATGTTAAAAATTTCAAAAAAATACAGAAATTTGAATAACTTCAAAAATTTTGTTTCATTTCTTTGCATACAAAACAAAAGATTTGCATATTTGTTTGTTTTTAAATTAAATAAAAATTTACTTCTTATTTAACTTAAATACTAAATTAAACTACTTTTTTTATTTTACTTAAAAAAGTATGTAATTTATTAAATTAAACTACATACCTTTTTAATTGAAAAAAAAAACTTTTATTTTTGAAGCTATTCTTTCCAACTTATTAGCTCAAAACGGAAAATGATGCCATAGTTTGACGCCATTTTTAATCACCTTTGTGATTGTTAATTTGTATTTAAAGTAGAATTTCATTCTTTGAAATTTTCATTAATAAATTATCCGTAAGCAAGTGAATGAGATTGAGAATTATGAAATTGAAATAATAAGTTAAAAAATGAGCTAAAATAGTTCTTTCTAGAATAGAACTTCTGCAATTAAAACAGTAAGTTTTGTATTCTCTTTTAAAATCTTTTGTATTCTGTTTTATTGTTTAATTATGTTTTATTACTTAGATTTATTTATTTATTTTTTCGTTTCAAACATTCTATTAAATAGATTTTTTTTTTCGTTATCTAAAATCTATCGTAATCTATTCTTTTTATGTATACTTACATTTTATTTTTTTGTAACAAAATAAAATAAATAATTATTCTACTATCAATCTTTTGATACGGCTTTCCTCAATTAGAAATGAATACAGTATATGTTTATTTTACAAATTAAACAAAAAATTCACTTGCCAGTTTACAAGAACATTTTACTTTAGAATAAAATTAAATAATAGAGATTTTCTAAGTTATAGATTAGTGTTTAGCAATTTACATAAAAAATTAAATGATTACTTGTTTCAGATATTATATTTTCTATTTATTTCCTTTTGATTCTGTGTTTTTAAAGCTATTTTTATGTAATCATTCCTGTATCAGAATATCATGAAGCCCAAATTCGATTAATAAAATAATAATAATTGTCTAGTACTATATCTTAAATAATGAAATTTTATGTTATTATGTTGAGCATATTTTTTTCTGGATTTCTTTACACTTTTCAGTGATATATTTTTAATTAAATTTATAAAATAATGATTTCAGTCCATCTGGACAAATAGAATAATAAACATAAAAACACTGATTTTAAATTCCTGTAAATTTTGTCCATCAATCCTGATAAAGAAAATCCAAAATCTTTAAAGTAAAAAAAATTATTTTAATTTAATATGCAAAGAAAATATACAGCCTAGGTATTAAAAATAATAAAGTTTGACTATTAATTATAATGATCAATTAAATTTTTGAAGTTTCTTTTTAATGGTACTATTTTATTTAACATTTTTCTTTTTTCATTTAACTTTTTGATGTTTCTTATTTAATGGCACTATTTTATTTAACAATTTTCTTTTTTTATTTAACTTTTTGATGTTTCTTTTTTCAATGGAACTATTTTATTTATAATTTTTCTTTTTTATTTATGTTTCTTAAGCATGAATTTAATATTAAATCAAATTCTTGATAAAATTATATACAATTTAATTCAATAATCATTTTCTTATTTCATTTACAAATATTTTTACTTTGAATTTTATCATCTGGGGAGCTTTTATATATTTTCCTACACATACTTTTTTTTTTTTTTTTTTACGTGTTTTTTTTAATTAAAAGAGAAATGTATATAAAGCTCTTTCCAATTCTAAAGAAACAGATAATTTGAAAATATTTTAACGCTTTAAATTTATTAATTTAGATAGAAAAGAAATATTTATAATTTTTAGATTACTTTAAAAATTTACTTCTAAGTTTTAAGTTATATTTTCCTTTCTCATAAAATTAAATCGTTACTTCAAACAATTTTGATTTTAACCTTGGTTAAGTTGAAGTATTTTTTTTTTCTATTTTTCAAAAAGAAATTATTTTTAAATATTTTAAGCAATGATATAAATATTTTTATTTAAAGCATCAGTTACATATTTCCTTCTGATTATCATTTGAAAATGTTTCGAATAATAAACTAAAATTAGAATTAGCATAATTCTAATAAATTTAATAATTTATCTAAAATAAGAATTAGAATAATTCTAATAAATTTAATATAAATCTAAAACTAAAATTAGAATAATTCTAATAATTAAATAGTAAAAAAATTAGAATTAGTATAATTCTAATAAATCTAAAATTAAAATTATAATAATTCTAATAAATTTAATAATAAATCTACAATTAGAATTTATATTTTTCAAAATTCTTTTCTGATTTATAAACACTATTAAAATAATAATAAAACTAATAAATACATCTAAATAATAAATTAAATATATTTAAGTAATGAATTAAATATATTTATTAAGATTATGTTATGGCATTGTAAACATAAAAGTCATTAACCACAATTTTTTGATTAGTTAAAATATATCTAACCTCAACACATATTAATTAATATCTCCCATTTTATTAATGAATTTAATTATTTTGTTCTTTTTTATTCTTTTGTAGAAAAAAATAATAATGACTTTCTAAAATGTATTATGGAGACTTTTTTTTTTTTATCGTTTTACACGTTATTTGTTTTTGTTATGTGTGCCTGATAAATGAATGACAAAGTAATCAATTACTTATTAAATAAATTAATAATGACTTTCGAAGATTGCATAATGGAGATTTAATTTTTTTTATCGTTTTGCACGCTATTTGTTTTTGCTGTGTATGCCTGATAAATGGATGACAAAATAATCAATTACCTATTAAATAAATTAACAATACGTAAAGGGGAATTTAAATTTTTTGATCATTTTGCACGCTATATGTTTTGTTGTGTATGCCTGATAAATGAATGAAAAAGAAATCAATTATTTATTAAATAAATTAATAAGGACTTTCTAAGAATGCGTAACGGAAACTGAAATTTTTTTTACAGTTTTGTAAGTTTTTATTATTATTATTATTATTTTTGTGTATGTCTGATAAATGGATGATAAAGTAATCAATAACTTATTAAATAAATTATCCACGAACTTCGGGACAATTATTTAACAAATTGGGATAATCTTTGGGGGGAATATTTCTCGCACTTTTCCGTGGAAGAAATTTCGAAAACACCGAAGAGGAGGGGCAGTATTTCGTGTCCTATCAAATGAAACCCAATAAATATGGATTGAATTTCATACATATGGCTTTGACAACATTCTGACGTTCATCTACATTCGCATCAATACAACTCATTTGATTTATATATCAGAGCAATCTACTCACTTTTACAGTAAATAAATATTTTTTTAGTTTGGTTTGGTTGTCGCTCTAAGGTCATTTTGTGCACACTTTAGGCTAATTTGACCGGGACCTACAGAATACCTATTGAAGAAGCATACGCTTTTAATATAGCAATTTAACATAACATTGATAATAAATTTTTAATACTAATAAGAGAAAATTAATACAATAAACAAAAGTCCTGCTATTGTCATTTCGTAAGTATAATTAAACCCTTAATGTGTAAGAATTAAAAGAATGAATAAAGTTTTAAAGTAATGAATAAAGTATTATAAACTTAATATTTATAAATCAATATGCAATAAAAATTCAGAATTATTCGATTGTCATATTGAAGTTAGTTTGACACTCAAACATTATTATAGACATTTATTATGCCATACGAATTGTAATTTACTACACTAAATGTTACTTATTAGGGTCTGAAGGCCGAGTGACTAGTGCTCTGGCTTTCGGTACCACAGGCTTCGGGCTCGAGTCCCAGCAGTGTCATTGTTTGTAGTGTTTCGGAATCCACTTTAAGCCATACTAGGTCCCGGTCTAATATGACTGCACAGCACTGTGCGTATGAGTGACAAGTAAATCGACATCTCATGTTTCGGCTACTATCAGTAGGCAGACGGTCTTGGCCATGGGGCTGTTGCACCATTGAAGAAGAATTATTACTTATTAATTTACTACTACTATTTGCCTGCAATTTCACCTTTTATTTCCAAAAAAAAACATGTTTTGTTTTATTTCTTAAAAGGTTTGCCTATATAATTATAATTTTATTAATTAATTCTTATTAATATCAACAAAAAAAAAAAAAAATTGACATTAACTTTTAATGTCATTATGTATTTCACTTAAAGCTGTAAGCTGTTGTATATTGTAGGTTATTAGTTTTCCAAACTTTAACAAAAAATTATTTATTTACTGTAAATATATTTGTAATAAAAACGAAAACGAAATAGGCTGATTTATGCAACAAATTACATGTAAAATTTAAAAAATGGATCGAATATTCGACTCACATTTAAACGAACCTCCTAAATAAATTATTGTTTGGCACTCTTTTCTGCACACTAAATCGTTTGGGGGAAAAAAAAAAAAAAAACGTAACTGGAATGAAAACAAACGATAAATTTAGTCCTTCGAATTAATTCAAATTTTATTCTTTTGTTGCTAACTGTGATATTCATCAGGAAACGATTCCCAAACATGACGAGGGAGGGATGGAAGAGAAAAAAACATTCAGGGGATAGGGGAGGATTAGAACATTTATTACATTCCCACTTTTTTTACCCCACTGGTCCAAACTAAACTCTGAACATTAACGCTTCAAAAATTAGTTCTTCATACGATTATTCCCGCGGGAGTTGATTCGACAAAAGACATGAGGCATGCCATTGTCGTTGTGGAAGGCGCGGAAAGTTCGCAGCAAATAGACCAATCGAAAACTGTGACACGAATATCTGTGCCACCCCTCTTCTGCGTACCCCCACCAAACGATACGAAATGAGACAGAAAAAGAAAAAGAAAAAAAATTCGTAGACAGAAAAGAGAAACGTGCAAATAATTGCTTTCGGTTCCGCGGGAAAAAAATAAGAGAAGCAAACGATAAATAGTAACGAAAGAAAGGAAGTTGGGATTGGCAACAAACAATGGAGAAGGGGAGAGAAAAAGAGGGGATTCTTTTAAACTGTCGTTTTCGCAAATAGGAATGGATGCAAACGATGAGGAAGCAAACTAAAAATGATTGCAGAGTGAGATTGTCTGAAGTGAAATAATGTTTGAACTAATGGTTGGTGCAACTGCTATTCTAATGGCAATATTTCACTATTGTAGAACTTATAAATATTGGATAAAGACTTTCCCCATTTTTTAAAGTACAAAAGAAGCAAAATAATGATTTTTGAGTCAAGTGACTGTGACAGAAATCATTGTGATAGATCACATTTACAAAACTACTGTGATAAATAATGTAGCTTAAAAATAATTGACTTTTTAGAAAAATGATGATGAAAGCATTGCTGTGGTATCATTCAAATTAATTTTCTTTATGACATATTTTAATTTTCTACTAAGAAACGTTAATTTAACTTTTTTTTTTTCATCTGACAGACAATCACCATTGGTATTATCACCGGAAATGAAGATGTACTATATTGCAAGACACATGAAAAATTTTACGAAGTGTCACTTTATCACAAGAAAAAAAAAGAAAGAAAAACCCATAAATATGTTGCATTATTGTAAAAAAATAAGTAAAGATACCTAAACAGTAAGTGCGATCGAAATATATCATTCAGTCAAATAACTAACTCCACGGCACTATAGTGGCCTAATGGCCAATTGACTATCGCTCTGGGCTTTGGTACCACAGGCTTCAGATTTGTATCCTGATGGTGGCATGGATGTTTGTGAGTGGTTCGGAATCCAAGTTAAACTGTAGGTCCAGGTCTAATTAGTCTAAAGTGTACAAAAAAATGACCGTAGACCAGCAAACCAATTCAAACTCCGGTACTGCAGTTGTTAGACCATGGCCATCTACCTACTGGCAGATTCCGAAACAGGAGATGTTTTCTTTTTACTGAGTAGGGTTGTCATCCCAACTCTCTACAATCATATTAGTCCGGGACCTGTTGTTTAAAGTAAATTCCGAACCACTACAGTCATCCATGGCGCCGACGGGACTCCATAAGGAGGCATGTGGCATCGAGCGCCAATCAATCAAATAACAACATTAAATCTTCCAAACAGCAATTTACACCACTGTTTTTTAATTGGCGATATTGTTTCCAGTAAGATTGTCAGTGGCAGAAGAGTGCAAAGAAATAAGGATCTTCATATTAGTTGTGTAAATTTGGCCAACCATTGCAGAAATGAATCATAAATAAGTAATATAAAAAAAAAATTAAGTCAATTACTAATTAAATTTTAAAGTTGCAATTTACTACGATGCGTTTTTATGAGTGATTTTAAAAATCCTCCCACCCTAAGTCAGATGGTAATTTCAATTTCCCAAAATGACCAAAGTGTTTAAACAAGCAATATAAAAAAAAAATTTGTAAGTCAATTCCTTCTTTTTTTTCTCACTATATTGCAGGAAGTCCTTTATAAATAATTTGCGTTCATTTTTTAAAATTTATCTGGCGCCCTCAATTGGTAGATACATGCAACTTAAATCTAAAAAAAACTAAACTTAATTAATTAAATTTAATTACTGAATTAGTATTTGAAAAAACTGTATTAACATCCAGTGTCATCCACTACAAGTTCAAAAAAAATGTATTTGAACTTGAGTGGATGAATAAAAAGTGTTTTATTAACGATTGAAAATTTGAACCAGATATATATAAGGAGAGTGTGAGCTAATAGAAGGAATTTAAAAAAGAACAGCCTTTTGTTAAAATAATTTTGACAAGTGTAACTGTGTTGTATTTAAGTATTTATTGTAGTTATTGTTAAAATGAAAGTGCAATAGGGTGATGCCTGTTTTTCATAGCTGGAAGTAGATTAATTAAGTAGAAAAATACAAAAATGATGTTAACTTTTTCTCATCCTGACGAAGATCAACACCCTTGCATATTGTAGTTGTTGACTCCTTAAAAATACTAATTACAGTACATGAGATAGCCACAAATGGGACAGGTGACATAAAGAGATACTTCGAATGGTGTATGTTGGATTTCACAGCTAGCCAGAAGTCCCAGAAAACTTGCGACACTTTGAAAAAAAAAGTGATTCTGAACTCGTTTTAAGCTCGAAAACTGAGTACGCACATGTATGTGAAACGCACACACGTTTGTCATTTAGTCAACGAAATATTTCTAAAAGCTTTATTAAACTTTTCACTTGTACATAATAGAGAGTTTTTGCATACCGTACGTTAGTTACCGTAGGACGTCCGTTAGCTTTTTCTTCCTACGCGCATGCTCATAGGAAAGTGAGCATGCGCGCTAGGGAGAAAAAGCTAACGGACGTCCTACAGTAACTAACGTAAGGTATGCAAAAACTCTCTATTTTCTTTTTAACTTTTAGTTAATACTCATACATTTTGTTCATTCTATTAGCTATCATTGTTTCAAAATTGAAATAAATAAATAATTAATAAGAAATTAAATTTAAAAAATTAACTAACGTTAGTCTTATTATATCTATTTATTTTTCACTTACCTTCGAAAAGTTTTGATATCTTTTCTTCAATCTTTAGTGGATTTATTGAAAGAATAAATCAGTTCTTAATAGAAGAATATTTGCAACGAATATTATACAAAATCTGGTTATAAATTCACCATAAAGCAAAAAATATTGTAAATTTTATTTCAGAAAATATATTGCAAACTTCATTCTATAACGCAAGTCACTATCAAGTAAAAAAGTTTGAATTTACATCTCTAATAGGTCATGGCTTGCCCATTGACTAGCTCTCTGGCATTTGATACCAATGGCTTCAGGTTCGAATCCTGCAAAATGACCGTAGAGCGACAAACCAAACTAATAGGTAAATTGCATGCATAATCTTTCCTTTCTATTGATTGTTTAGGTTGAAGCTAAATATGTGAGGTTATTTGGCATGCTTAGTTGAGTAAAAAAACTCATGCGGGGGTGAAATGTAGTTTAAAATTTAGTATTAGCAGCACGATAATGGATACAAAACAAATTGGTTAATATGATAACAAATGAAAGAATAAAATCTTTGTATGTCTATCTTAAACGTATTAAATAAGTTAATTAATTCGAAAATTCATAAGGAAAACTTGCAAATTCAAAGTCTTAGAAACCATCGTTTCCGAAGAGGAAGTATGACAAGAAAGATAATTGAAAAATTGGTGAAAACCTAATAAACTGCAGCGTGGCAATATGATTTCAGGTTGAGACATTCTGCCTAGGTCGCCAATGAATCTTCTCGTTCTATCAAGGAACTGACGCAGGTACTGCTATTAAGAATAAAATCCTCTTTACATTATGTAAAAAAAGGGACATTCTTAATACTTTCGTAATTATCATTAGATCTTCACAAAAATTGTATCGTTGGAAAGGGTTCGACGGATTAACTTATGATGAAATGCAGTTAGTTAAAAAAATTAGCATGATTAATTAATCACTAACTCGAAATTTTTCCATTACTTAACTCTAGATTTTTAGTGCAATCGCCTCAGCCTGTGATGACTAACTAGTGTAACCACCAATTTTTGCGATACAATTCCCATAGCTTTTGAAATTACGGAAAAGGTCACATATCTAAAATTCCAAGCGTTTTATTCATTAACTGAATAATAGGTTACAGCCTTCTTTTACAATTACTAAGGAAAAGAAAATCATAAAAATCTGCTTCATTTTTGAAACACTTTTGAAAACAAAAATAATAGCAATTTTTATTTTAAATAACATCATTTGCACATTTTTAATATTTTATCGCAATTATACCATTTAGAGTCAAGAAAATCTATAATGATTTTAACTACATCAAATTAACTAATGAGCTATGATTCAAGGTAGCTGTATTAAGCATTTTTTTTTTAAATATATGTAGGAGTATGTCGCAAGCAAAAAAAATAAATAAATAAATAAAAGGCTGAGTCTTCTTTTTTGTATTGGTTATTGCTAATTGAAAAACGTTAAAGGAATTTTGGCAGGATTGTGAATTAATAAAAACCTGTTTAAAGTAAAAAATGGGAATTTCGGTCAAACAATTATTTTAGAATAGAACTGAATACAATATTAATTAATTTAGTATTTAGCATTTACGATATTTATTAATTATTAGTACTTCCCTTTCTATTAACTCGCTATTTTAATGCATGCTAGCTGCACACTTTATCACATAGTTAGACAATTTATAAATTTGCATGCGAGTGTGTACATATATATGTATATGTGTGTATGTAGGACAAAAACTATAGAAAAAAAAATTCTGAGACTCGTTCACGAGGCATCAACTTAATCAAATTTTTGCAAAAGCTGATCTATAAAAGTATCTTTTTTAAAATTTAGAAAACGGGTCCTTAATTACGCTTACTTGAATCTCTTGTGAACTTTTCGTAATATTTTTTTAAAAAATGTGTTGACGACATTAAAAAGTCAAACGCATAAAAATTTATCACGTTATAATTCTTTTTTTTTTTTTTTGTCATGAATATGTTTAATATTTAATGATTTTGAAAGCTATTACCAAAAACTTTAACTAAATATATGTTTTTAATTTTGGAACAAAAAAAAATATATGTTCTTTTCGATTGGAACAAAAATTTTTTTAAATATTAATTAGAACGCAAGATATTGTTCTTAGTGAAAATTTCATTTAACATTGGAAAAATCAGTTTTTGAATCCCTATATCTCCAAACTTTTTTTAATCTGTTCTTCGTAAAAAAGTTATATAAATTATCCTATACTAATTTCATCATGCTGAAACGATTCAGCTCAAAATCTTGGGTTCTTCAAAAGAAAAATTTCGAATTAGTGGTTAATTAAACGAATTTTGTTGATCAATTGCATATCGCCGTAAGTTAATCCTTTCGGTACATTTCCTATGATACCACTTTTGTGATGATCTATAGATAATTAAGAAAATTACTAAGAATGAATTTTTTTCCTTTACTGTATACAATATCACTTAATCGTAATAAAGAGAAAGTCATTTTAAAATGAATGATATCCTCGTAATATAGCGCGGCCTAGTGTCAATTGGCCAACGCTCTGGCTTTTGGTATCGCAATCTTCAAGTTCGAATCCTAGAGATGGCTTGGATGTTTGTGAGTGGTTCGGAATCCAATTTAAACTATAGATTCCGGTCTGTTTAGCCCTCGTGTACACAAGATGGCTGTAGCGCTACAAACCAAACCTCGTAATGTAGCTCTAGCTCATATTAAATATTATATAATATTTATTGAATGAAAATAAAATTAAATAGCGTTAAAATTTGAATTAAATATAAAAAAAAGGATGGTAGAATATAAAACGAATTCATATCCGAATAGGAACGAAATTTCTAAACGTATATATCATTCCTTATTCTATTATAAATTTATTCTAAAACGAACAGCAATATTTCAAAATGTTTGACACTTTTACATAAGCTATTAATGACTAGAACGGCAGAGATGTAAAAGATCCAGCGTTATTTGGGGTTTTCTATGGGATTCTTACAACACTGCAGTCCTATTGCCAACACAATTTCGGACGAACTCTCACAAAGTTGGTAAAAGATATTCGCATCGCCTTCCCTGTTCCTCGAGTCCGATGGAAGGATATTCCGGTCTACAGATTTGCCATGTCCCTTTCTGGTATTGACACTGAAGCATCCACATCCACAAAGAATTTTTACCAGTTTTTCCTTTTTTCGGAGCAAGCCTTATTATGCCATCTACCAGATCTTCCCGGTGGGTGAATGGCAATGCCTTAGTGTATGCTTTTGAACTGAAGTGAAATGAATACCTGTAAGCAAATCAAAAAGAAGAATTTAATATAGTTGACATCAAAAGAGCATAAATTTAAAAATTACAAGTTAAATGATTGATATAGTTGAAGATTTGAAAATTAGAGAATAACAACATGGTTATTCAGTTGATTTTCTTTCGGTGATCAATTAGAGATTGTAGTGTGAAGGTTGGGCAACAAGATTGTAACTCAGCGTGGTTATATCGAGATACTTGAGACACAGGTTTGAGAACCCACAGTTTTATTTACACACGCACAAACACCACACATATACAATTAGAGATATACAATATTTAAGACATTTAAAGACAGATAATTATAGATTCGAGGAAGGTCTCTAATTCTAAGCCGAAAACCTAAAACTCGACTACGATCAGGGTGCGCGAAATATACTTCCTCTCCTGGTGATAGGCTGTAGGCCAATTAATACGCAGGGTTGAGGTAAACATATTTTCACTCGGGTTGAGAGACTGTAGACTAACTAAACGTTTCTCAGAGGGAGAGCAGATTGCGCTATACTTTCGTTTCGAAATCTACTGATAATTGCTCTCGAATGCCACAGGGGCCCTCTTGCCAGTGGGTAGGAGGATTGGTTTGGTTTGTCGCTCTGAGGTCATTTTTTGTACACTTTACGCTAAGTAGATCAGGAGGGTAGGAGGAAAGTAGGATCACAAAACTATTATTCATCAAGATCATTAAATAAAAGCTGTAACGTTTTTCATCCTAGTTTTCATTTTAGCTATAATTTTCAATCAATATTAGTTGTTATTAATAGTTGGGAACAAACAGAGTTTGGTATTCATTTGTTAGGGGGCTTATCGTGAAATTTTTATTTGTGAGTTTCTAAAAATTTTTGTGTTAGAGAACAAGGAAAATTTTTGTTTCTTATAAATATTTTGATCGTTGGTCATGACTTAAGAGTTTATAAGTTTTAAATTTTTTTTTCTTTATCAAGCGATATTTGGATAATTCGAAACAAAGCAACCAATCGGCTAGCAGAATCTGAAAGTTCAGCCCAGTCAAACTAAGTTCTTTCGATTTTGAAATAAATTGACTAACATTGAATTGAACACTAGCATCTAAGTGTGAAATGCAAATTTTAAAAACTCTTAAATCTAATCCATCGTCATCATCATCATCAATGGTGCAACAACCCCATGGTGGGCCATGGACTTGACTCGGTGTCGCTGAAGAATTAGGGTAGTGTCTTCGTGAGGACTTTTAGAGGGAACTATCTCCCATTTGAGTAACGCAGGGAGAAAACCCGAAAAATTCCCATCAGGTAGTCCAACTAACGAGGTAAGATGTTGAACATCACAAAGCCATCATGTCTTCTCATTTTTGAAACAGTGTCTACAACAATGCTGCCAGCGGATTGAACCTCAGCCCTAATGCTCACCAGCGGCGCTAGTTGCCATGAGTCGGGCTTTAATGTTGTTAATATGATAAACGCATTTAAAATACCAAACGTGTCTAAGACGAAAAAAAATGGGAAATTAATTTTTCTTTCATGATTTAATAAAGAAAACTATATTGGAGATGGTACAATAAATATTTCGTTCTGAAATGGTTCATTAAAATTTAATCAATTATAAATGAGATAGTTAAAAAACATTTTCATCAAAAGTATTTTTTCCGTGTTCGTGTGTATTTATGTTCTACCAAGTTAGCGAATGCACACTGTCGATAATTGTTATAAGGTGGTACAAACGTTTTCGAGCTAAATTTGTTACTGAGATGAAAAATTAGTTACTACATTAACTAACCATCTTCCATAGTTCACATTGGATAGTTAATTCAACTATCCATTTGAATTCAGCTGTAAAACATATTTTCCACCTTTATGTTTTTGACTAAGGCATTTTCATAAATTTCAACAAAATGCATGAAATTACGAGCTCTTTGCTACGCTTGTTTGCTTCCCATTTTTGATAACTTACAAGGACATATTCACTCATAAAAATGGTTAAAACAGAAAATATAAATCCCGTGTACTTTAAAAATATGAAAAAGCACGATTTAATAAAATATTAAAACTCTCCAATTTTTGAAGATTGATTTGATTGTAAAAACAAGTAATATAATAAAAAAAAAATTTTAAGTCAATTCCTACTTTTTTTTTCACTATATTGCAGAAAGTCTTTTATAAATAATTTTCATTCATTTTTTTAAGTTTATCTGGCGCCATCTATTGGTAGATACATGCAACTTAAATTTAAAAAAGAACTAAAATTAATTAATTAAATTTAATGAAGGAATTAATAGTTGACAAAACTGTATTAACATCAAGTGTCATCCACTACAAGTTAAAAAAAAATGTATTTGAACTGGAGTGGATGAATAAAAAGTATTTTATGAACGATTGAAAATTTGAAGAAGATATATATAGGGAGAGTGTGAGCTAATAGAAGGAATTGAAATGAGGACTACCACTAAACTTTCTATTATTTTTTTAATTCATCAAATCGTTAATACTATAGCTGATTTCGTCATTACCACTAAACAGTGTGTACTTTCCAATTTTTATTGCCCGTTCTATCACATTGTTATTTTAAAATTCATCAGGTTTCAAAACATTTTGTTTCTGTTAATTGATAAGTAGATTTCCTCAAGTAATGTACGTGAATCTCAATGGAAGTAAAAGTCAATTAATGAAAATTAAAAATCAGCATCAAATATAAATAATAACAAAAACAATCTAATTTATAAATAATACATAGGATCCCTAAGAACATGCAACAATTATTTCAATTAACTTTGACTGAAAAAAAAAGATAAAAATCTGTATTAATTGTTAGTAAAAGTAATTTAAGTTCTTTACTACTGCGCCCAAAAAGTAAAACCAATTTTTAATTTAAATTTTCCTGGCATATGGAATTTAAATTTTTTTTCTTTTCTAAATTGTTGGCACTGTCCTTGACATCTGAGTGAAATTTCACGTCAAAATATTCATTAGTGCTTGAGTTACGCTTGGCTTTTTGAGGAGCTAAAACTGATTCCAGCGATTTTCGAAATGTTTGAATGAAGTGAGCAAAAAAGTTAAATTTGTTTGTGGAATTAATATTCGTGTGTGGAAACATATAGAATGTTACAGAAGGCATTAGGTGAGCAAACTATATCGGAAAGAAATGTTTAGAAGTGGTCTAAACAGTTCGAAGAAGGCTGAAAACGCGTTAAAGGCGAAGAGCGCTCTGGTCGACCATCAGCTTCAACCTACGAAGTTCATGTCCTTGAATATTTGGTGCTTGCAAACCGTCGATTTACAATTAGAGACCTTGCTGATGATGTTGGAATTTCAAAGGATCGGTCAATTCCATTCTAAAAGATGTTTTGGGCCTCAAACAAGTCAAATCTCAATTGGTACCGAAAACTCTGAATTTTTTGGAAAAATATCGTCGCGTTGAAGTATGTGAAACAATACTTTCTGACTATCAGGACAAATTGAAATGCATCATAACTGGAGATAAGCCTTGGATTTATGGATTACGACCCGGAAACAACCGATCAATCTAGCGAATATCGTGACAAAGGTAAAGCAAGACCGAAAAGAGCACGCCACAGTCGCTCAAAAATCAAGGTCATGTTGACTGTTTTCTTCGATTACCGTGGTGTGGTGCATTATGAACTCCTTCCGCCGGGCCAAACTGTCAACAAGGACTATTATTTGAGTGTTATGCGTCGTTTGCGTGAAACTATTCGCAAAAAGGGGCCACATTTATGGAAAGGCAACTCTTGATTTTTGCATCACGATAATGCGCCAGCTCACACTGTAAACAGCTCACAGTGTAACAGCTAGTCAGCTCTCAGTGTAACAGCTAGTCAATTTACAGTGTAACAGTTAGTCAGCTCACAGTGTAACAGCTAGTCAGCTCACACTGTAAACAGCTCACAGCGTAACAGCCAGTCAGCTTACACTGTAAACAGCTCACAGTGTAACAGCTAGTCAGCTCACACTGTAAACAGCTCACAGTGTAACAGCTAGTCAGCTTACACTGTAAACAGCTCACAGCGTAACAGCCAGTCAGCTTACACTGTAAACAGCTCACAGTGTAACAGCTAGTCAGCTCTCAGTGTAACAGCTAGTCAATTTACAGTGCAACAGTTAGTCAGCTCACAGTGTAACAGCCAGTCAGCTCACACTGTAAACAGCTCACAGCGTAACAGCCAGTCAGCTTACACTGTAAACAGCTCACAGTGTAACAGCTAGTCAGCTCACACTGTAAACAGCTCACAGTGTAACAGCCAGTCAGCTTATACTGTAAACAGCTCACAGCGTAACAGCCAGTCAGCTCACACTGTAAACAGCTCACAGTGTAACAGCTAGTCAGCTCACAGTGTAACAGCTAGTCAGCTCACACTGTAAACAGCTCACAGCGTAACAGCCAGTCAGCTTATACTGTAAACAGCTCACAGCGTAACAGCCAGTCAGCTTACACTGTAAACAGCTCACAGTGTAACAGCTAGTCAGCTCACACTGTAAACAGCTCACAGCGTAACAGCCAGTCAGCTTACACTGTAAACAGCTCACAGTGTAACAGCTAGTCAGCTCACACTGTAAACTGCTCACAGTGTAACAGCTAGTCAGCTCACACTGTAAACAGCTCACAGTGTAACAGCTAGTCAGCTCACACTGTAAATAGCTCACAGGGTAACAGCTAGTCAGCTCACACTGTAAACAGCTCACAGTGTAACAGCTAGTCAGCTCACACTGTAAACAGCTCACAGGGTAACAGCTAGTCAGCTCACACTGTAAACAGCTCACAGTGTAACAGCTAGTCAGCTCACACTGTAAACAGCTCACAGTGTAACAGCTAGTCAGCTCACACTGTAAACAGTTCACAGGGTAACAGCTAGTCAGCTCACACTGTAAACAGCTCACAGCGTAACAGCCAGTCAGCTTACACTGTAAACAGCTCACAGTGTAACAGCTAGTCAGCTCACACTGTAAACAGCTCACAGTGTAACAGCTAGTCAGCTCACACTGTAAACAGCTCACAGGGTAACAGCTAGTCAGCTCACACTGTAAACAGCTCACAGTGTAACAGCTAGTCAGCTCACACTGTAAACAGCTCACAGTGTAACAGCTAGTCAGCTCACACTGTAAACAGCTCACAGCGTAACAGCCAGTCAGCTTATACTGTAAACAGCTCACAGCGTAACAGCCAGTCAGCTTACACTGTAAACAGCTCACAATGTAACAGCTAGTCAGCTCACACTGTAAACAGCTCACAGTGTAACAGCTAGTCAGCTCACACTGTAAACAGCTCACAGGGTAACAGCTAGTCAGCTCACAGGGTAACAGCTAGTCAGCTCACACTGTAAACAGCTCACAGCGTAACAGCCAGTCAGCTTACACTGTAAACAGCTCACAGTGTAACAGCTAGTCAGCTCACACTGTAAACAGCTCACAGTGTAACAGCTAGTCAGCTCACACTGTAAACAGCTCACAGGGTAACAGCTAGTCAGCTCACACTGTAAACAGCTCACAGTGTAACAGCTAGTCAGCTCACACTGTAAACAGCTCACAGCGTAACAGCTAGTCAGCTTACACTGTAAACAGCTCACAATGTAACAGCTAGTCAGCTCACACTGTTAACAGCTCAAACTCAGGTAAAAATCCGTATTAAATGTGAATAAAAAGGATTTATTAATAAAAAAATAATTTAAGTTCTTTATAAAATATGTGAGCCTAGTAACATACTATACAATATCTATTTCAATTAACTGTAAATGAAATGAAAGGTAAAAGTATGCATTAAATGTAAATCAAAAAATAATTTTAAGTTTTTTATAATACATGCGATTCCTGGGGACATGCAACAATTATTTCAATAACCTTTTAATAAAATAAAAGGTAAAAATACGTATTAAATGTTAATAAAAATAATCTATTATTAAAAAATAATTCAAGTTCTTTATAATTGTGAGCTTAGTAAAATACAATAATTATTTTAATTAACGTTGGATGAAATGAAAGGTAAAGATCCTTATTATATATTAATAAAAATAATTTAATTAAAAGATCATTGTTGTTTATAATGCATGTGATTCCAGTGAACATAAAATAGTTATTTCAATTAACTTTTAAATGAAATTATAGGTAAAAATCCATCATAAATGTTAATAAAAATAATTTTATAAAAAAATAATTCAAGGTCTCAAAATTCAAGTGTGATTCTTAGGAACCTGCAATAATTATTTCAATTAACTTTCAGTAAACTCAAAAGTAAATATCAATATTAAATATTAGTAATAATAAAAATAATTTAATTTTTAAATAATACTTACGATTCCTAGGAACATACAATAATTATCACCTTCAACTCTGAAAGAACTGGAAGGCCAAAATAAGTATTAAATATTAGTAATAATAAAAATAATTTAACATTTATGTAAATCTCTTCCAGTAATACGTGTGAACCTAAAGGAAAGTATAATGATTATTTTAAATCAATTCGATTGAACTGAGAGATAAAATCAGTATTTTAATAACCTGCACTATAAAAAGTCGCCTAATAAGGGCTATATAAATATAGCTGTCTATAAAATAAGGGCTATATAGATATAGACGTCTAATAAGAAATTTTCCTCTGCCACACAACTATTTCTACATCATTTCATATTTTTCATTGAAATCACTTCTACATCCTTTCCTTTTTTAACTTTGAAAATGTTATTACGACTCTGTTAATCGAGAACTTATCGTCTCTAATGGACTTGTCACAGGCTCCAGGTTCGAATCCTGGCGGTGGCATGGATGTTTGTGAGTGGTTCGGAATCCACTTTAAACTGTAAGGTCCAGGTCTGTTTAGCCTAAAGTGTGCACAAGATAACCGTAGAGCGACAAACCAAACCTAATGGACTTGTCGCCTCTTATGGTAATTAAAGGGTAATTTCAAATGAAGAAAGTTTTTAGAAACTATAATATGTCACAAGTTTAATATTTATGTTGCGTTTCAAATAAAAAATTATTTTTAATGTTTTTTTTACTTGTTTAAATATAGCATTCAAATACAAGATATTAGTTTTTTGAATTTAAATTTTCACTTCGAAACAGTAAACAAATTCTAATATATACATCAAAATCGATATTTCAATGTGCTACCATGGCAACCGTGTATCATTTAAATATTAAAAATATGAACTCTAAAGACTCTTTGTCTTTCTATAAGTGAACTTTTTATGTGTTCACTGTTCAGCAATTCCATTAAAAAAATTTTTTTAGAAGCATTACTGATTATAAATATTCAGTACTTTATTATAGTTATGATATTAAAATTATTAATAATTCGGTAATGTGACGCCATTTGTCACAAATAAATGGTAGCTCATAATTGGGCAATATTTATGGCAAGCATATTTATTGTCATTTATGGCAAATTAAGCATGGCAACTTTATGCACAGCAGCACAGTTAAAGAAATAATCAGTTAACCACATTTGGCGTGTAATTACAATTGGTGTCTCGTTAACCAAAAAAGAAGGTGCCAAAAAAGATTAGGAATGATTAATATTCTATCAATAAAAAGAAACAAAAAAGAATATGAGATATATGCTACTATAAATTAAGTATATTTCTTCAATTGTATCGTATTTTTATCTTTGAAGTAAAAGTTTGATTAATTTTCAACAAATATCTTTATACGTATTACATTACTTTACAGGAAACATATATTACAATACTTTATCCCTAATTTGATTTGTAACACAAAACGTAATGAACAAAAATAAATTTTTATTGGAAGAAGTTAAAATTTCATATTAATTCAGAAATTTCAGATTCAAATTCTTGGACGTACGTGCCACGTACATACTTTAAAAAAAAAATCCTCTTTTTTTTTTCCCAGTGAAGATCCTGGCTTTTTTTTTTTTTTTTTTTTTTTTTAGTTGCTTGGATTTTCACCATTAGCTTTCTAAGAACTCACAAAGAAATTTATCCGAAAAAAACACACAACAATGTGAATTTTCCCAGAGAGTTACGCTGGTTGTTGTTCACTGAATGGTGGCAAAATCGCAACCTTCTGGCTTCTACGACTGACACACTTCTGGCAATCGTGGCTTTTGTCTAGAGAAAGGTGAAAAAAGACAGTGCTTGATGTCACCACTCATTTCAACGCATGCCAGTCGTATTCCAAAGAAAGGCCGTATAACAAAAAAAAAAAAAAAAAAAATTCACGTCCAAACAAGGCATATTCCAAAAAGGACGTATACAAAAATAGGATTGTACAGTAGATCCTCTTTAATGTGACACTCCCACAAATCTGAAAAGCCTACTGGAACACTGCAAGTTCTATCCTGTTTCCTCAATTTGCCATCCTATTTCAATTCTTATTTTGACCAGCCGAAATAGGATTGTGCAGTAGACACTCCCACAAATCTGCCCACAAAGCGCTTGTAGGAACACTACAAGTTCTTTTTTGTTCTATCCTGTTTTCCTCACTTTCCATCCTATTTCAGTTCTTATTTTGACCTGTCGAAATATGATTGTATAGTAGACACTCAAACAAAGCGCCTGTTGGAACATTGCAATGTTCTTTCTTGTTCTATCTTGTTTTTCCCATTTGGCATCCTATGTCAATTCTTATTTTGACCTACCAAAAGGTGATTGTACAGTAGACCTTCTCTAAGGTGACACGCCCACAAATCTAAAGCGTGCCTGTTAGAACAGCAAGTTCTTTCCTGTTCAATCCTGCTCCCACTTGTCATCCTATATCAATTCTTATTTTGACTAGCTGAAATAGGATTGTACAATATATCTTCTCTAATGCGACACTAACACAAATCTGAAACGCCTGTTGGAACATTGCAAGTTCTTTTCTGTTCCATTATATTTTAACCACTTGCCATGCTGTGTAAATTTTTATTTTGACCCATCCAAATATAATTGTGCAGTATATCCTTTCTAATGCGACACTCCCACAGTTCTGAAGGACCTGTTGGAACACTGCAAGTTCCTTCCTGTTCTATCCTGTTTCCCTCATTGCCATCCTATGTCAATTCTTATTTTGACCTATTGAAATATGATTGTACAGTAGACTCCTCTGGTGTGACACTAGCGCAAATCTGAAGGAACTATTGGAAAGACGTCCTTTTCTGTTCTATCCTGTTTTCCCCATTTGCCATCCTATGTCAATTCTTATTTTGACCTGCCAAAATATGATTGTACGGTAGACCCAGTCTAATGTGACACTCCCACAAATCTGAAGGGCCTGTTTGAACACTCCAAATTTTATCCTGTTCTGTCCTGTTTCCCCCACATGCCATCCTATGTCGATTCTTATTTTGATCTACCAAAATATCATTTTACAGCAGATCCTCTTTAATATGACACTCCCACAAATCTGAAGGGCCTGCTGTAACACTGCAAGTTTTTTCCTGTTCTATCCTGTCTCCCCCACTTACCATTCTATCTCAATTTTTACTTTGACCTTCCGAAATATGATTGTACGGTAGACCCTCTCTAATGTGACACTCCCACAAATCTGAAGGGCCTGTTTGAACACTCCAAATTTTATCCTGTTCTGTCCTGTTTCCCCCACATGCCATCCTATGTCGATTCTTATTTTGATCTACCAAAATATCATTTTACAGCAGATCCTCTTTAATATGACACTCCCACAAATCTGAAGGGCCTGCTGTAACACTGCAAGTTTTTTCCTGTTCTATCCTGTCTCCCCCACTTACCATTCTATCTCAATTTTTACTTTGACCTTCCGAAATATGATTGTACGGTAGACCCTCTCTAATGTGACACTCCCACAAATTTGAAAGGCTTGTTAGAGCTGTAACGTCTCGGCCTATACTAGACCTATAACGGCTTCAAGAAGAGGGGTTCACTTCAAAAACAGGCGGAATCTCCGGCCTGTTCAACCACTTTCAGAATAAAAAGAAAACAACACTTCGCAAAAATCGTCACAGAACTTTCCTTCTCCAAAAGTTTCCATTTAAGAAAATCCGTCAAGTAGGGGGTGGGGGATCTTCTTCCCTCGCTCAACTAATTGGAATCGACACTTCCTCAGCCCATGGTCTATCACCAATCAAGATGTAACAATTCCTGGCGTAGTCCATATCAAATCTGAAATTGTTTCGACCTGTGAAGGTCAATGTGTAATTTCATGTGGCCTCATTGTCCATGATACTGATTACTATCTATCAGATTTGAGTGACAAGTTGTTCTCGTTAGCACAAAACACTAATTGCATGTAATATAAATATCCACGATATTGCTTATCTACTGTCAAATTTAAGTGATAGGTTGTTATTATACACTTATAAGAATATATATTTCTTTCCCCTGGGAACATAAATGCTATATCTCTTCCTTGGGAAAAATGCTACAGAACACTGCGATTTCTTTCCTGTTCCATCCTGTTTCTCCTACTTATCATACTAGGTCCATTCTTACTTTGACCTTCAGTACACTAGTTGTAGTACACAGTAAACAGAAAAATCGAAATTTGGAAGTTATGATACTTTATCTCTAGAGTACCGAATTTATGTAAAGGATATTAAAATTTTGCATTTCTAGGTATTGAATATTGTCTTTTGTAAGAAATAGTAATTAAAAATTTTAAAATGTCAAATTACTTATACGAGTTCGCCGAAAGTAAATTAAATCAAAAATTTTCAACGCAGTATATTTCTTACTTCATCCTTTTTTAATGTGAAAATAAAGCTCTACTGAATAAAAAAAAAATATTATAAAGTAACATTTGCAAATGAAACTCAAAATTCAAATTGTTCAATCACACATGTGAGCCAATTGTAATTATATTTATATGATTTGAAGAAAATAAAGTACGATAATTTTTACATTATAAAAAAAATGTAAGTACTCAAAAATATTTATTTTTATTTAGACATCTTTTATAATTTTAACATAAATGAATCTCATCTTTTTGACTTGATGCTCTGTCTACATCTAGCATGCACTGAGTTTTGTTATTATAGAACATGTTTGATGAAATTACATCCATGTTAATTAGCCCTGTTAAAGCAAGTAATTCCACAGTGATTAATTAATAATATAATACGTGCTAATTTTTATATTAATTCAACAATTTCTTTCATTTGTGTGTAATCCTTTATTATGCTTATAATTTCATGCTACTACATTAATATATTAAATATTGTATGTTATTAAATTAAACCAGAAAAATAAGTTATATTAATGGCAGTTTTATTGGCAGTAAATATCATAAATATTTTTAATGCTGAATTATTTATATTAATTCTAAAAGTTAAAAACTTTAGATATGCATAACAAATTCATGTAAGTTATGTCATGAACTTAGAAACGTTTGCTCGTGCTGCCATCTATTAGCAGTAAATGACTATAGTCCTTTATTATATCAATTTGTTGAATATTCATTTTTTTGTCAAGAATATATATACATTATATTTATTTATTTACTTTTTTTTTTTTTTAAGAATGATTGATACTAAAAAAGAGATATATATTTAATTTTTTTAAGTAAACAATAAAAATCTCCTTTATTTTTTAAAGTTTATGATCTGAATAAATATCAATAAAATTCAAGAATGTATTAATAAAAATTTTAACGAAAATATTTCAATAATTTTAACAGAAACAATAAAATAATTAACGAATTTTACTTAACATATGAATATAAATATTCAACAAATTCTTTAAATAATTCCTCTTAATGCCTGATTAATTTTTCGGAATTTTAAAAAGTAAAAAAATAATTATTTATTTTATTTAATTCTATTTTTAGTACCTTTAATCTTAAATAAAATTCAATTATATTTTTATTATTTTAGCGTATGTGAATAAATTGACCTAATTGTTGTTGTAATTAACATTTTTGGCAATTCAATACTAAATTTTTTTGACAAATACTGTTGCATTATTTGCAATGTGCAAATTATAGTACATAAATAAACATATTAATAAAATAATTATATTGATTTATTAAATTTCTAAATATATATTGAATTCTTCTGAATTAATTATTCCTTGGTAACTTAGGATAATTTTACATTAACACACAATAAATAAATAAATAAATAAACAAAATAAAATAAAAACATTACTTTTATACGTCCGAAAATATTCCATAAAAGATTATATATTAATTAAGATTGAAAAAAACTTTTATGTGACCCTACTTACACTAAATATATCTCTAAATTACAAATTTCATTATTTAAAATTTTATTTTTAATATTTAAATTAGAATTCAAAAAAGTGCCGTGACCAGGATTCGAACCTGGGTTATTGCGGCCACAACGCAATGTACTAACCACTATACGATCACGGCGACGAAACTTCTTTAAAAATAAAGTATAACAAAATATCTTCCCTACGACATTTGGTATTTAGTTGAATAAGGATATCAATGTTAATTTATCTGCAAATTATTTTCTTACTAAAATTTTGTTTAGATTCATTGATAAAATAAATTGTAACTGTCAAAGATTTTATATTTTCATTTTTTTTTTCATGAAATTCTGAAAAAATTCCGACAACATTGATTCCTGATTCTGAGACTGAAAATTCCAGAATTTAATTTTGTTGTAAGTACTATGATATTATAAAAATTCACATTATGACACATCCAAGTAAACCTATCATTTAGTGCCCAAAACATTTATATAAAATAATATTTGTGAAAAAAAAAGTGTATTTTTTGCTTTGCATTGCTGTAACTGTAACGTTTGTTGTGAGTGTAATTATTTTGTTTTAAAACAACGATAACATGGCCGGCACGTTATATAAAGGTTATTTGAGAGTTTGTGAAAAATGGGGTGTAGATGCCACGAAAAAAGGACGTGATCTTGGAGAATTTATCAGACAGCAAGTTGCAAAAGAATTCAGTAAAGGTGAAGCTTCGAATATTCAAAATATGAAGGAATGCGAAAAGAAACTTGAAAGTTTGAATCGTTTAGTTAATAATCACTATGGAAATATGTACAAAAGATCTAAATATGCAACAGCCAGTGGCTTGACTTTAGAGCAATGCAAAGAAGTTTTGTCTACGGAAAACTTGAAAATCATTAATAAATCACAATTATCTTTTACAGGTCGAGTTAAAACTCTATTTACAAAATAACATCTCTGTAAAGCCAAATATTGTCAAATTGTTTTTAAGTTAGATTACAATTAGCCTCGGATTTTTTTTAACTGTTGTGTTTACCGAGATAGAACTATTTTACTCTCAATTTATACCTTGAAATGTTAGCTACAGTATTTTGTGCCATTACGTTATCAAATTGATTTTCATATTATTTATACAACATCATGTGCATTTAATTATTCTCAAAAATGGAATGTGCTTGTTGTTCTGTGCATTGTTACCAAAAAACAGATTTTAAAACATTGTGCATAATAAAATTTGATGAAATATGGTTGTTTCTTTTTTAATTGAAGCACTTAATGGCATAAAAGTTTATTTGTTTTCTACGCATTAAGACATGTAACCTATATTATATAAACTGCTATTTTATATATATATTACACCATAAAGTAGAGGATGCAAACATTCTTTACATACTAAAAAGTGGTAAAAATTATACATTTTTGGGGGCAATAAAAAAAAAAAAAGCATATATTTATTTGAAGGGAAAAATAAAGCATATAAGCATTTTTTTAAAAATTTTCTTAAATTTTTAATATTTAGAAATATTATATGTATAAAGACTTCTTCTTTTTTCGAAATAAAAAATGCTATATTTATGTGGGTAAAAAATGTTAAAAAATATTTACTAAAAATGCATAATCATTTTAAAAAACAGTCAGCATAAATAATGATAAAATTGTTCTATTATTAATGAAAAAAAGCTCTTAATTTTTCTGTTTATTTAAGCTATTTCTAAATATACTATTTGATTTCAAAAATCTCTGTATTGTTTTTATTTTTCATTTGTTATAGTTAAATGTCTTGAATAGTGTAATTCATTTAATATTTTTGTAAGTTACTAAAAAAAAGTTAGTTTTTAAAATGCAATGTCTTATAATGCAGGCTTTCAATAAACTTAAAGTGTATTACAGTTGTTAATTTTATTTTTATTCATAATAAACATTTGTATTGTAAATTATTTATATATATAACAATCATAATCATTTAATTATATGATTTCTAGTTAAAATGATGAAGTATTTTGTATTTTCATAAAACTGCTTATTAAAAGGTTTTAACTTATTTAAGAAAAATTGATAAGAAAACAAGCCATTTTTTAAAACATATAACTTTAATGCTGCTACTGTTATGGGAAGAAACACAGAAATGTTAATAACATGTACAATTTTAATTTATTATATTCAATAACAATGCATTATTTATAATTTTATGTGATTAGAAAAGATGTATATATAACCATGTATACTTTGCAACTTCTTAAGAAAACTTGATAAATATGTTTAGAGGATTTAGTATTTTTTTTTTTTTTTTCGTTTGATTTCTAGCTGTATGTTTCAATGCAAGACTAACATGTTTCTTTTTCTATGCAAATTAAAAATTTGTCGATAAAAATGCAATTTAGCATACATTCTCGATAGAGAGTGCTTTTCAAAATGACCAATTTGAAAAGCACTCTCTGTTGTTTCTGACTTGGGCATTACTAAATTTCTTCAAATTAAGCAAAAGTAAGATTTGGTATTTTATCCCTAAAAAAATTAACTTAAAGGATGCTAGTTAAACTACATTCTAAACAATATGATTGTTCAAAAATTAATAATCTAGCATGTTTATTGTTTCATTACATATTTCACATATATTTTCAGTTTGAAAAAACTATGCGTTATTGCTTTTAAAATATTGAAACAATCTTTCCTGTAAATTTAACATGCTAATTCAAGTTTTAATTCTTTTATTTGTAGTATTTTAATAGCATTTGGATAAATTGAGACAAAGTGGTATCAGCAAGTATAAATCTCAAAGCACCTAGTCAAATTCAAGTTTGCTTTTTTTTAATTTTCTCAAAATTATAATGTAGTATATAATCATTGTATGAGATCCAATACTGAGAAGATTAGCTACAACAACAACTATTTGTTGTATACATGACATTAGTGAAAAAATATCAGCATTTTTTAAAAATTTTTTTATTGAATTTGTTTTAAAAATATTAAAAAAAAAAAAAAAGAGTTTTATGGGAGAGAGAAGAGTTTAATAACTTAAGAGTTTTATGTACACATAAAGCTATGTACCTTTACTGTGTACATAAAACTCTTATTTATTGCTCTTTATTATGTGTAAAAGAAATTAATAACATTCTCCAAATATGTGGATAAAATTTAAAATTATATTGTAGAAAATATTTTAATTAAAATAGTAAAATTTAAGTAATAAAATTGAATTTTTATGTTCATATTTATATAGTTTTTATAAATTTGTTTCTTAGTGGTTATTTTACTATGCATTTCATTTAAAATAGTATAAAATTTCATGTAGAAGGAAAATCTTTTATCATAAAATTAACTTTTAGCTGTAAAATATTGAATTAGCTATTAAAGCAGAATATGTACTTATTTAAAGTAATAAGGGGAAAAATGTATCATAAAATTTTTGAATTTGCTAAAAGTTGTTTTTTTACTAGAATTTTTATATTTTTGTAGATCAAAAACTGTTTTAAACAAAAAATTATATATATCATCAGAATGGAAATTCTTAAAAAGAAAATTTGCTTAGTTTTGGAATACAATTTTATTAAATTGAATATTAATAGTTTTCAATCAAAACAAATGTTTCATTTTTCAATTGCAGTTGATTTATATTTTGCCTGTTTGTATATTTATTTCAATGGTGCTGGGAAGTTTAAAATTATATGCTTCTATGGACATTCTAGTTCATTTTAATGTGAAAATATTTACTAAAAATTTTTCTCAGTTTATTTAATTAAAAATAGACTGAATTATTGAATTAGCAAAACTTGGGTACTTATCATTTTTTAAAAGAAATCTTATTACTGAAAACTAGTTAGAAATTGAAAAAAAAGATACATTGTTGTAAATAAATATCACTTAAAAACACTTATTGCTCATTGAATTTAAACAAACATAAATATTTTATTTCTTATGTTTTCCTTATATTTTTACATATAATATTTAATTGCCCCTAAATTTGAAATAAATTATGAAATATTTAAATAATGATCAACATTTAAAGGACTAAAATTATTGAAGGGCCTTCAATTTTATTATTGTACATTATTTACTTATAAATACTTTCAAAAGGAAAATATTTACACTACAATTAGTTTAAATTGGGCTAAAATCATGGTTTTTTTTTTTTAAATAGGGGCTCAAATAGATTACCTAAGCCCCAAGATTTTTGGAACCAATGCTAGAGGAGTCATTATAGAAAGTTGGAAAATTGTCCATTTATAACTTTTTTTTATTTTTATGTTAACATTTTGTTATTAATATTGCTTAGTTTTTCATTTTTTAAATAATTTTGAGTATTGCATCGACTTTTATTTAATTTTTCTAATTGTGAGATTATTTACACATATTTTTTTAAAGGTAATTTATATAATTAAATATAGACTTCATATTTTTTTTTTTTTTTTTTTTTTTTTTTTTTTTTAACATATTGATTGTAAAATTTGTTGGAAACTTTTATATTTAACAGGGGATTGTGAACCAAAACAGTCTAAGATTCCACTATTCTATAATTGTGGTATATATTAGTTCAGATGGCTTAATATTATCATGTAATAATACCTTTGAATGTATAGATTGTTTTTGCAAATTCTGTGGCTGGTAAAGGGTAGAAGATGTAGTTATTTCATTGAAAAAGTTGAAAACAGGAAAAAGACTGACTTTGCTTTAAATTTCTTGAATGTAAACACCGCTCTTTATTGATGGACACTACTTCACTGATCAGTGTCAATCCATGGAAAGGTTAAGGAGCAATTAATGCATTTTAGCATGATTTTCAGGGATAAATGAATAGTTAGGTTTTTATTGTACGCTTTTTTACCCCTTTTTTTTGTTAGGAAAATAAAAGGATTGAATAAAATAAAAAATAAATAAATATAAAAATGAAAAATAACTAAAAATCGGTTCTGATTTTGGCCTTTTTTTGGGAGGGCATAATCATTTATTTTTCAGCACCTTTCATCATGGCTTCCACCGTTCAGCATAACCCTTTATGTACTATTTGCATCACATTGAGTTAATACTCTTGTTTACTTTTTACAATAGTTTTGGCATCGACAACTGGTCCCTAATTGTACCGAATTTAAACTTAACTTTAAATTTTTTTATCTTGCATTTTACTTTTTATTATTAATATTTTTAATCTTTTTTTTTTTTTTTTTTTTTTTTTTTTTATGAGTACCACTATAACTGAATTTTGAAACTTTATCTTGCATTTTCTACTAACATTAATCAAGCAGCCAATTATAATTTAAAACATATCTATGAATTAAGATGAGGAGGTTTAAAGGGTATTTCCCCTTTTTGGTACTCCGTAATCGATACGCCAGTTGCCAGTCAGGGATAAATATATCAATTTTTGTATGGACCAAAGAAACTCCAATCCAACACTCTCGATGGAAAACTTATCACAATCGCTACTAAGTTTTGTCGCTTCCTCCACATTGGCATACGAAAATTCTTTGAGATGGCACTCCAAATCGTTTCCTACAGTTAAGACAGAAATCTAAATCATATTGTTTCGCTTGTCAAGATTGGGGCCGCTCATCTTAGAATCGGTTTTGTTCCCCGCCATCAAAGGATTTACGACTTTATCAAGGGCGAATCATTCACTCATAATAGGAAGAACGATATTAGTTTTTTGGCTCAAAAACAGTAACGAGGCGTCTATGTAAAATAATTTACGAAAAACAAAGTGGTGACAGAACCTGGAAGTCAGTGAATTTTATCCATCTGGAAAAGTCAGAGAAATTTAAAAATATCTAACAATCACAAAAAAATGCCGACGAGAGCATTTCGTGCCAAGTACGCGCGCGATAAGCGATTTTGTAGCCAAACATGCTTGGTGACTTGGATCGTTACTCATTTTAAGATAACCTTACATCCGCTTTTATTTATGATTTGATATTTAAGTCTATCTTTTACTAATGTTTGGTGTGTCTGTGCTCTGCTTGTACATGTTGGAGTGCAAGCGTTTAAGCACGGAGCACAAAGCTCTTCGAAGATCAAAGGACCAATCATTAACGAGGTGGTAAATCCACAATACACAGTTGCTAGTAATCCAAATGCAGCAATTTTGAGAATTAACTCCGTCATCTAGTGAGAAATATGCTCAATTACTACATAAAATGTTAAATAATGAAATCCATCTTTCTCCATTTTCGAAACTATTTTGCAATTCAAATGCTGCCCTTTGTTGGCAGTTGCTGAACTTGTTGGATTTTATACGGATAACTTCGTAATTTAAGACCTTAATGGTCGAGTGGCTGGCGCTCGGTACCACAGGTTTCGTATTCCGAGTCCAGGGACCATGGATGCTTGTAGTGATTCGGAATCTCCTTTAAACCGTAGGTCCCGGTCTAACATGATCGTAGAGCGTTGCGGGGGTATTGTTACTCCGTGTTCATAGCCTATCTTCAAGCTACACGCCTTTCCTGAGAAGTGATAAGTGAGAAACGTTGGTGCTAACAGCATTAGAACGAAAAAAAAAAAAAATTCGTGATTTCATTTAAAGGCCTTCACATTCACATATTAATTTCATAGAATAATCTTTAGTAGCATCCTCTATCGTCAAAATTTTGAACTAATTTTTTTTTTTTTTTTTTTTTTTTACATGTCGCTGAAAATTTTGCACCACGGTGTATATTAATTTGAACCGTATGTCTCTGTGAATCGGTACGATTCATCGGAGTTCCTTGGTCGCGAAGCGACCAAACCTCCCATTAGCAAGAAATAATTAAACAGTGGTAGTCGGTCACTGCCCATTGATAACGAAAAACAATTTGCACAATATATAGAAAAAGTGAAAATATAAAAGAAAACATATACAAGAAAATACAAAGCACAACTACTAAAAAAAAAAGAAAAAGACCGGAGAGAACCTAAAGCCGAAGCCCAACATAGCACCCACGCAGGAGTATTTAAAAGAACAAACAAAAATATACGCGGAGAGCGAACTTAACCTGAAGTTACCAGGACCATAGAAAAATGCAAGAGAAGAAATGCAGTCTACTGATTGATGTTTATAACACATCTAGGTCTTTTACGAGACGAGTGCAGAGAAATATCATATTCAAATTGATTTAATGCTTGGATGACAGAGTTACTAGATCTATTGAGTGATGAATAAAAGTTTTTTGCAATTTTAGCCACATATTCCCTAAAGCTAGGCATGGAAAGTGCATATTTAATTTCGGCGTTTCTAAAATACCATGGGGCATCAACAATCATGCGGATAACCTTGTTTTCAAGCCGTTCTAAAATAATAAAATTGCTTTTGGCTGTAGAGCCCCAGACTGGACTCGCATATGCTATTATCGGACGAAGATAAGCTAAATAGATTAGTGTTTTTAGTTCAATTGTTAGTTTAGAATGTCTGCCCATGACAGATTAAAATTTACGCAAAACATTATTAAATTTATCGCGCAAGTAGTTAATATGAGCCTTAAATGTTAGTCTTCTATCAAAAATTACACCTAAATACTTAGCTTCTTTAGACCAGGAAATGTTAGTATTAAAAATAGTTATGTTAGGAGGATTATAGACTTTTTTCCTGGTAAATAGCACTGCTTCAGTTTTCGCGACATTGAGTTTAATTTTCCATTTTTCTAGCCATGATTCAAGAGTGTTGATGTAGTTTTGTAAGTTTACCTGGATGATGTGTAAATACCTTCCCTGTGTAATAATTGCTGTATCATCAGTGTAGAGTGTCAATTTAATTCTGTGGTCTTGTGGAATGTCATTAGTGAAAATATTGTACAGGAAGGGCCCCAAGATCGATCCCTGAGGAACACCCGCGAGAATCTTGCAGTTTTTAGAATCAGTATTGTTAACAGAAACGATAAAACTTCGATCAGAAAGATAGTTGTAGATAATTTTGATAATGTATGGAGAGTAATTATAGTTAATCATCTTATAAATTAGCCCCTTTATCCAAACACAATCAAAGGCTTTCGCCACATCGAGGAAAATTACTGCAGTGTCCTGCTTGCATGAAAATCCTTCATTGATGGTTTCAGAGAGGTTGTACAGTTGGTGCGTGGTAGAAAGATCCTGCATAAAACCAAATTGTTGAGATATTAGAATGTTCAGAGCCTTAGATTCATGATTAAGCAGATCAGCAATCACCCGTTCAATAATTTTACTAAAAGTAGAAAGTAAAGAAATCGGTCTATAGCTATGAGGTGAAGTAGGATCTTTGCCCGGTTTTAAAATAGGAAGTATTCTAGCAGTTTTCCATGTTTTTGGAAAGTAATTAAGAGTTAAAATAGCATCTGTTATGTTGCAGATTTGGAGAATGCATTTGAAGGGAATATTTTTAAGCATCTTGTTAACCGTATGTCTCTCTGACTAATAGATCTTTATTTTTATTTATTTTTTTTTATTGCGCTTTGCTTTTGCACCCAACTTTTTTTAACAACCTGCACATGCTTACACAATACTTATTTATAAATGTTTTTTTTTATCGACATTAGGACAGAAATTCAAAAAATTATCTGCATTAAATCCAATCAGTTTTAAATGTCGATTTCAAATTGAAATGCTTCTCATGTCAAAATGGTGAAATATTTAAGAAATGACAAGAATTATTTATGTTATGTTTGTTTTTCTGCAATTTTTAAAAGATTTCTTCGATGACTTGCTAAAGCTATAATAGCATTTGATAAGACGAGGCCATTCACAACGCTTCCTTGCTGCAGACAATCTATTCGTGAGTTATAATACAGATAAAACAGTTGTTTTAATGAATGTCTCCCATACATAAAATTCAAAATATGTTCGGTTTTTATGTCTATGTTCATCGCTACACCGACTTTACAAGGGTATGTATTTTTATCAGAAAAATTTTATGATAAAAATAAGTTTAATATATTAAATTATTATTTTATTTTTGTGTTAGAATATTTGTTACACAATTATTAAACATTAAGATTTCATGTTATAAAGTTTATGATATACACATGGTAAAATTTGAATCAGAGTTTTTATGCGTTCGTGTTGTTATGTTAACCATTTTATTTCGAATTTATTACTCTAAATATTAACAAATATATTATTTATTTATTTTTAAACTATTTCTGTAAAATCGTCTGCTGGATATTAAAATATTTCGTTAAATAATACTTTTTTTATTATAAATAATCGTTTGCTTGGATTAAAAATAAGATATTTTTATTCCAAGCAAACGATTATTTTTAACTATAATTTATATGTTTATTTAATATAATAAAAATACAAATTTATTTTCACAAATTTGTGTTCTGTTCTTCGCATTAGAAGAAATGAGTTCGTTCTTGTACACAAAATCAATTCGTTATTCTAACTTCTAACATGGAATATTATTTTTGTTGAGAATAATTTTATGAAATCTTTATTGTAATTCAATTCTTATAAGGTAATCTTACTGATTTTATTTATTTATTCTTAAATTGTTATTAAATATATTAGAGAAACATCAAGAAGAATTTTTACATGTATTTCGAATTAGTATAAACAATTCTTGACAAAATTTTAAAAGCACTTTTATTTAACCTTAACTTGTTGAAAAGGTATGTTTCTGGCTGCATTTACTATTATTTAATTATTATTATTAAAGAGAAACATTTTATTTTCATTTATTGCTATATATTTCTATATTATATTTGATATTCAATGTTTTGTATTTTTAATTAAAACTTTTTGTTCTCATTAGACAGTTTTAGGACCATAATTTAACTTGTTATTTTCTGAAAAAGTGACAAAAAAATTGTTCCCTTCTGACTTGTTATATAAAAAAAATATCGACGTATCATGTTTTCAAAATTAATGGATAGTTAGGACACAATTTTCTGTCTCGTTCGAGAAGTTTCCTCTTTCACTTCCGCAACTTCGCAAGTGAAAATGCGTCATCTGTATTCAGAAATAACCTTTTTTCAATAGTTTCATAAAATGTATGTTCATCTTAAATCAGCAAAATTCCTTACATGTTTTTTTATAACATGTAATATTATCTTTATTGAGTATAATTCTATTAAATCGATGTATAATGAAATCTTGTAGCACAGTTTTTCTTATTGTTATTTACTTATTTTTAAATTTTTATTTATTAACTTGGAACATGTTATTATGAAGATTGACTTTGTGAAACGCATTATGAAACATTAAAAGACCACTTTCGGTGATGGCTGTTGTCTTTATAGCTATAATTAACTTTTTAATTGCTATCACATGTGAACATTATATTGTCCTTGTTAATGGTCCGTGGTGACTCTAAAAAGTGAAGCCATAAAATAAACAAGTAATATAAAAAAAAAATTTAAAGTCAATTCCTACTTTTTTTTTCACTATATTGCTGAAAATCCTTTATAAATAGTTTTCATTCATTTTTTAAGTTTATCTGGTACGTGGTCTGGTACTAGATACGTGCAACTTAAATCTAAAAAAAAATTTAATTAATGAATTAAATTTAATTAAGGAATTAATATTTGAAAAAACTGTATTAACATCCAGTGTCATCCACTACAAGTTCAAGAAATGTATTTGAACTTGAGTGAATGAATAAGAAGTATTTTATGAACGATTGAAAATTTGAACAAGATATATATAGGGAGAGTGTGAGATAATAGAAGGAACTGAAAAAAATAAGTAAGAGTATAAGATATTATTTAAAACAAATTAATCTCCCCTCGCAACACGAGAAACTTTCATTTCAAAAATTTTTGTTTAAAATAAACGTTGCTTTTTACTTGATTTTATTTATGTGTTTTAAAACTGGCATGAAATATGTGTTGCTAAATATAAAAATTGACCCATATCAAGTCACGCGCTCTGTAGTTCATTTTGAATTGTCTAGCTTGCAAAATATAACCAGATTATTCTTTAAATATCCTCAAAATATCTAAGGATGTTTATAAAGTTAATATGACCATTATTTAACAGACTTCTCTATCTGAATCGGTTAGTGCTTCTTGTAGTATTGGAACAATTGCTTCTTCATAAAGTTCTAGACTTATTAAATTGTGTTATAGTCCTGTCTCTATTGAATTTGATAGTTCTTGTGAGGATTGTGCACTTTAGGGTTTCGACTTTGCCAAGTAATTTTTCAGCGCCAAATGGAATTGCCAAACCCACAATATTTTGTAACTCAACAGCCATTCTGTTTGTTTAGGTGAAAATTGTTTGTTTAGGCGAAAACCTGAAGGGGAAAAAAGTCGCCAAATAAACAAACCCTAAAACACAGAACTCCTGTTCTTGTAGTGTTTTAAACAATTGCTTCATAAATTTCTTGGGTACTTACGTATTAACGATACCTTGGCGACAGTTGCGGTAATAAAGAGCACACGCGCCAACCACAGCTACAGATTTGGCGGTTTTTATTATTCAGTTTTATATTAGGCTGTTAGATTGGCGACACTTAAAAACCGCCAAGTCTTTCGTCAAGGTATCGTTAATACGTAAGTACCATTTCTTGAGTTATTGAACATTGGTATACTCCCATGTGTATTCGTCCAGCAAAATATATTAACACATAATAAATTGAAACTCGTGAAAGGATTTCAGTTTTTTTTATTTGATTTATTATGACAAAACATGAAATATTGTCTGATCTCAGATTTAATATTTTATTTAGTTTAAATGGGTTGTTTTTATATATTTGACGAAGCTTTCTATAAATTTTACAGTGAAATTTTTTTAGGACAGGTGACTTCGCTCAATAACTCAATGGTTTTCTAATCAAGTGATTCAATAAATGGTTGGTTGCAATCGCAGCCTTGAGATTTGGTGTCAAAAATTTTTTCGACAAGTAATGGTTTGCAACTGTAAGTTAAGTAAATTGCAAAGAATACAAGAAATCCAGATTACCACATTTGGCGACATCATTCAGTTGGCGGCACAAAAAAATCGACAAATTCCTACGGCGTTTGTGATATTCAGCATCTTTTCTGATTTGTCGGACTACATGGTGGAAGTTTTCTGGGTTTTCTCCCATACGATACTCAAATGGGTTGTAGTTCCCTCTAAAAAAATCCTCACTGTCTTCTTCAGTGATAAGGAACCCACTTAAGCTTCTACTTTCGGATGCTCCCTCACAACAGAAGCTGCCCTTTTCCCTCCATCCATGAGTAGATTACTCGTGGGATATCTGTCATGCATTGCAGGACACTGAGGATTAGACACAACAACATTAACTAGTATACTGTTCCATGGCATATTAATTTTAGATCTACATTTTTTAATTTTTTTCCCCAGAAATCAATATCGTATAGATGCCATTGTTGAACAGCTGAATTAAAATAAATGTCCCAAGTTATTGACGAAGGCAGAAATAATGAAAAAATTTTCAAAGGTACAGTAAATTTTAATGTGTAAATGCAATGAATCTGTTCTGAATAAATTTTTAAATTGTTTATTTCCTCTAATTTATTATTATTGAAATTATTAATCTAGATAGAGTAATATTTTTTGAAAGGTTTCTTCTCAACTAGCTATTATAGTTAACTATAACCAATTTTATCAAACTCAGATTAATTATGTAAACAGTTGAATAAATATCTTGAAGACAAAACTATGTCATTGAAACATAGTTAATAATGTTTCTTTATTTCTTCATTAAAAAAGCATTAATCATTGCGATAAAAGTTTAATTTACCTCTTTCTTCGCTGTAGCCATTAATGTCAATTGAAAAACACCACATTAGCAGAAATATGTAGATGCTTTTGTAAGGATTTTTTTTTCTTTCCAAAACAAAGCATGTGGGTGATTCTGTGAGTAGGTAGTTTCCCTGAAGGAAAACAAAATCCATCACAAACACGCTACAATTTAAACAATAGCGAAGGCGTCTGGCATTAATATTATATCAAATTACTACATAATTTGTACTTGTCTTATTTCCGGATCCATTACATTATTATCTTGTGGGTTTACGGAAAGAGTTATTAGAATGGCAGTGAAGTTCCATTCTAACAACGTTTCTCCATGGTAAAAGTGAACTTCAGTGACAAAATTAACATAAGCTATGACAGTTTTTTTAGTTATAATTTAAATTTAATTTTATATGTGTTCTAGTTAAAAAAATTTAGTTAAAAGTTTTGTAATTATTTGAATGTGACAAAATTAAAGTAAAAAAAATTCAAGTTGTTATGAAGTAAACTAAAGACAGCTTCAAGCAATTAACAAATACTTACGAAAAATTCAATTGGAGCTTATGTTTTTCGGAAGACATTCGTTTAACTTGTTGCCATTCTACTACAATATACTAAAGGTATGTTTACCAACTAATATTCATATTTTGTCCATTTTTGTGTTAAGTTGTTCGTAAGTATTTAAATTTTACTATTTAATTAAATAAATAAATGTTATTACCTAAAATTTATCACTCTTAAGTATCTTTACTCATCTTTACCTGTAAATTGTTCTTTTCAATTTTAATTTAGTCAAATTTACTTGACTGTGACCAACATAATAGTTCTGAAATAGTTTAATCAAATTAATTAGCCGTTCTTGTTCTTAAAAGATCGTAAGATTCTGGTACCAGCTTAATCAGAATAGTTGGCTATTCTTGTTCTTATTTCATTTAAACGAAGGTTAACGTATTCTTTTGAAGCTATTTAGCCCCTGGGGGCTCCATTTCCGATATGACAGGGTAAATACAGTTGAAACAATTAAATTGTCCAGAATATATTTATAAATGTAATAAAAATTAACTAACAATCATAAACAAATAAAAGAAAAATATTTTAAAAATTAAATTAGAAATTAAACTAAAATTTTGCGCGGACGTTTTAAATCTTAATTGGTAACGTAAGAGTCAATCTCCTGAATTGCAGTATTTTCATGATTAATAAGCGTGTCAGAAAAATGTATTTAAGAAAATCTTTTAAGGAAGGAATGTTAATAGCTTTATAGATATCAGAATTACGCATGAACCATTTAGCAGAGATAATTTGGCGGATAGTGATATTTTGTAAAGTTTCAAACGTTTTTAAATTAGATTTAGCTGCATAGGACCAGATCGGGCAAGCGTACGTGAGAATTGGGCGAAGCATAGCCGTATAAAGAAGAATTTTGTTATCTCTGGTCGTGTTAGAATTTCTATTTATAAGTGGGTAAAAGGAAGGCAATACGAAATTTAGTTTTGGTATGCAGAAAATGGTGTTTCCAAATTAAATGCTAATCCAGAATAACTCCTAAATATTTAGTTTGACTCTTCTAAGGGATAATGTTATTATTGATCATAATCACATGTTTTTTAAGTTTATTTCCAATAGAGAAGAGAACAGCTTCAGCATTATTTACATTTAAAGAAATTTTCCATTTATTGAACCAGTTATTGATAACTTTAAGGTGATGATATCTAAGAATTTAGTGTTTTTATTTTTACAAAGGATTGCAATATCATCAGCGTAGATAGCAGTTAAAAGTTTAGGATTAGTTGGGATATCAGCAATAAAAATAGAGAAAAGATGAGGTGAAAATTTACTACTTTGTAGGAGTACCAGCCTTATTATTTTTAATAGAAGAGAATGCATTTATTAAGAATTCATATATCTGTTAAAATTGTTTGCAATTTATTATTGCGCAATGTAAACTTATATTAGTCTGCAAAATAGAACTTATTTGTAATACTGTTTGACATAAGGAAAACATTTATCTGTTAGTTTTAAGTCATAAATGCTATTAGATAAGATCGAATTCTCAAACAATATTTGCAAAATGATAAGTCAAATAATGCGTCAGCTAGAATTTTGCTTGCTTCCAAACTGCCAGTGAATTATTTTTCTTATTCTTCTTTTTGTTTTGTCTAAGTTTTGGACTATTGAACTCTAGTTCTAGTATGTATTCGCATTTAAAAGTCTTTTTCAGATTACATAATTTTGTTGTGCTGTTCTGTGATCGAAAAATTAAAGTGTTCATTGTAATTATGAATTAAAGAAAAAGATATATTAATGGAACAATTGAAATTGAATATTAAATCCTGTATTTAATTTTTGATTTTTATTTAAAAATAGTTGTTGAATATGTAAAAAAGATCTATTTATTTTATAGTACTTTTATTTTTGCTATTTTTTATTTGTTATTGATATTATTACATTATCAGTAATTTAAATGTTTACACAATAATATTTAAAACTAAATAATCTGTCTGTCTTACATTGAATTATTTTTTGAAAAAGAATTCGTATTAAATGATTGCATTATGTGTTAGTAAATATTATGTTGAATTATTTTTAAATCCATTGTATTATATGTCAATTATTCTTCTTTGTTGGCGCAATAACCCCATGGTGGTCCAAGGCTGTCAGCCCTTTGGCAGATTTCAAGACGTTTTTTTTTTTTTTTTTTTTTTTTTTTTACTGGGTAGGGCTGTCAGCCAAACACTCTACAGTCATATTAGACCGAGACTTACTGTTTAAAGTGGATTCCGAACCACTACAAACATCCATGGCACCGAGCTCCAGAGCGCTAGCCATTCGGCCATCAGGTCCCATATGTCAATTCAACTTATTAATTTATGAACCTTATTCAGTTAACTTTTACACAATTCAAAGTGCCAAACATAAACTTCTTCAACATTGTATTTACATATGCAATGGCTTTTTCTGACCAAAGGGGGGAGGGCAATGTGGCAACAGCCACCTAGCATAAGTTATGGAATAGGCTTTTACATACCACGTGACTCAAGAATCATCGATATCTACAAAATCATTATAGCAGCATCCGAAAATTTTGAAACTTTCATCCGAAAATATCTTAAGAGCATAATTAAAAGGGATTATCCTTAGATCGGGAGAATAAAATTCATTTGAGTTAAAAAAAATTTCGTCTGTAAATCGAAGCTGGAAAACGTTTTACAACCGACAGCTAATATCTTTGTCGCTTATAATCTGCCAAACCTCTTAATATGGAGAAGTTCATATATATATATATATATATATATATATATGTGTGTGTGTGATGTACGTAATGTATATTAACGTGTTTTAATATTTATATGAATATTTTATGTTAAAACATATTTTTAATTCTATAGTCTAAACTAAAATGTTATGTAAAAGAAAAAACATTTGCTGTGCAACTATTATAATGAATAAATTTGCAAGTTAAATGCTACATTTTCTATACTTCCAACTAACTTAAACAAAAATTTCGTTGTTATCTTTTTTTTTGTTTATGTTTTACACACGAAGTAAATTTTACAAATGGAGCAATTACTTGAAAGCAATACACAAAAAGCGAGACTGCAACTGTCAATAAAACAGTCACGTGACTTGTTTTACTGCTGTTGCCATGGGAATATATTTAAAATGCCGAAAATAAAAGCATAAAATTTTTTTATCGTTAATAGGCGAAGGAAGCTTTTTGGTTGTATAGTAGCCACATGCATACTGTCATACAATATTAGATAAAGTGCTTTTGGTGCAAGCCCATTGAAATTGTTATACCTTTTTCTTTGATGGAAATTGAAAACATATATAAGATTAAAAAAAAATAGAGTTACTTTACAAATAAAAGAAATTAAATTAAAATAGAATATATAAGAGACCGGTTGAGTCACCAACAAATGGAGCTTGAAAGTACAAAGACTTCAATTCAGACAAGAGAAAATTAGGGAGGGACATTAATTTAGAATATTAAGAACAGTTCCAGGTCGTTTTCTATTATCGAAAAAAGTAATGCCACGCCCGACTTGTGGCTCAGTGGTAACCAGTGCCACTGGTAAGCATTAAGACGGGGGTTCAATCCTCTGTAGACATTGTCTCAAAAAACGAGGAGACTCGAGACTCCTCGTTTTTTCTCCAGCATTTGCATCTTGCCTTGTTAGTCGGCAAGCCTATTACAACTATACCACACCAAATCATTGTGCCTAGAGCTGAGTTGTCCCTTTACAGTTTGGGAATGATGTAGATGAGAAGTTTGTTTGGACTCTGTGAAGCTCTACAGTCATATGAGACTGGGACCTACGGCTTAAAATACGGATTCCGACCTACTACAAACTTCCATGGCACCTCCGACACTTCAACCCGAAATCTCTGGCACCACGCACCAGAGTACTAGTCACTCGGCCATCAGGCACCTGATTCAAGATAATTTGCAATTTTATCATTAATTTTTTTTTCTTTTTTTGAAAATAAGACTATTCAAAATAATTGTGATTAGTTTTGATTTTTAATATTTTGAGAATTTTTCAAAAAAAAAAAAAAAAAAAAAAAAAACAACTTTTATAGTTTTTATGGATTAAATAAAACAGGTAGAAGTCGTGACAATATTTTATCTTGTTAAAGGAAGGCTGAAATATATAATGTTCGAGAATTGTACCTGCTCTTTGTTTCAATGCATAAAATATGTAGCAGCACGAAACAAACTACAAAGTGCTTTTGGATATAGAGTTCTGTCTTATTCATGGTTATTTGATAAGTCAGAGGGCGCTTATTATAAGACAACAGTTATTCTACAATTTCTACAAAAAGTCTCGTAACCCTGTAAGCTATGGGGTGCCCCATATAATTCTACTGGGGCTATTATTTCATTTTCACTTTTTGTTTCAACTACTAGTAGTGCTTAATATGTTCTTATCGTCGTTTAAGTGTTAAAATGTTGTGATCGATTTGAGATCTAGTTTTATCTATTTCTTTCATGTTCAAATTTACTCCTTTTATTGTTGTTATTTTGGTTGCTAGAGAGTGCAAGCAACGTTTATTGTATTTTAGGAAGAATGTTTGGATTTCTGGAACTTCGAATTTTTCGGTAGTTTCTGGAATTTCGAATTTTAGAGTGATTTTTTAATGGGGGTTTCATTTTCACTTCTGTAAAAATGTTTTGATTGTTATAAAAAAACAAGTAATATAAAAAAAATTCCTACTTTTTTTCACTATATTGCAGAAAGTCCTTTATAAATAATTTTCATTCATTTTTTTAAGTTTATATGGTATATATGCAACTTAAATCTAAAAAAAAAATTAAATTAATGAATTAAATTTAATTAATGAATTAATATTTGAAAAAAACTGTACTAACATCCAGTGTCATCCACTACAAGTTCAAAAAAATGTATTTGAACTTGAGTGGATGAATAAAAAGTATTTTATGAACGATTGAAAATTTGAACAAGATATATATAGGGAGAGTGTGAGCTAATAGAAGGAATTGAAAAAATGAATAAAAAACATTTGGATAAATTGAGATAAAGCAGCGTCGACGGCCATACATCTGAAAGCACCAAGTCAAGTGAAGTCAAGTTATACCTGCTCCGGATTTTGTTTCTTTTAATGTTTAAAATAAGGGGCCTGAATGGCCGAGTGGCTAGCGCTCTAGCGCTCGGTACCACAGGTTTCGGGTTCGAGTCCCGGCGGTGCCATGGATGTTTGTAGTGATTCGGAATCCCTTTAAACTGTAGGTCCCGGTTTAATAGGATCGTAGAGCGTTGCGGGGGCATTGTTACTCCGCGTCCGTGGCTTATCTTCAAGTGACACGCGCCCCTTGGGTAATGCAAAGTGAGTACGTTTGTGCAGCGCTTGCATTAAGTCATTTAAGACGTCCATGTCTGTTTGCCAGCTGCATTGGAAAAAAAAAAATATATATATATATATAGGGAGAGTGTGAGCTAATAGAAGGAATTGAAAAAGTAAAAAACATTTGGATAAATTGAGATAAAGCAGCTACGTCAGGCATACATCTCAAATCACCAAGTCAAGTTATACCTGCTCCCGATTTTGCTTATTAATACGCTTTTATTAGCTTCACCTGTATGTTTGTATGTAACTCACTTTTTGGGCTCGATTTTGGGACTGATGGCGCCATCTACTGGCGAGTCAGTCAACTGATCCGCGATCGAATTGCGCTCTTCCTATTGGCCGAAAATTTCGGTGGCTAAAATATCTCAAAGGCATAGGAGTGCGATCATGTCGAATTGCGCTCTTCCTATTGGCCGAAAATTTCGGTGGCTAAAAAGAGGCGGATCTCAAAGGCATAGGAGTGCGATCATGTCGAATTGCGCTCTTCCTATTGGCCGAAAATTTCGGTGGGTAAAAAGTATGTAAACTTAGCGGATAACCGGCCAAGTGGAAAACAAAAGTAAAAACAATTATACTTTTTAAGAAAACTAAAAAATATGCTTTTAGAGTTAATCAGACTAAAAAGTAAAAATAAATTAATAGTTTAAAAAACTAAAAAATACGCTTTTAGAGTTAATCAAACTAAAAAGTAAAAAATAATTGTTAACATAAGAATAAAATGACTGACGAGAAAATGAATGTCACTGTTCTAAAAGCGTGGGGTGCTTTGTATGACATTTTTAAACTAACTCTGCATTTCGGAATGAAACTAGTGAGAAATTATAACGATTGATATCGAGCACCCCACGATTTTAGAACAGTGACATTCATTTTCTCGTCAGTCATTTTATTCTTATGTTAACAATTATTTTTTACTTTTTAGTTTGATTAACTCTAAAAGCGTATTTTTTAGTTTTTTTAAACTATTAATTTATTTTAATGTTTAAAATAAAATTACCGGTCTTTTTTTTTCATCATACATCATTAAATGTTGTCTTGCAAAATTATCACCCGTAAAGGATCTTCACACTGTCCTGAATAAGAAACTGCTGTCTGTCGAAATATAAACTCAGGATGCATGCATCAGTTCCGCATCCGCGACGTGCGACTCTGGTTGGCTAACCGGTCATGCTAAGTGAAAGCTCACTATTCCCAATGAAAGAGTCGCAATCAAAGCGTAAAAAACACAATATTCACTGAGCAAATCAAATTGCTATCTTGAAAATAATGTGTAATCGTCAGTCTGCTGTTCATTAATGAATATTTTAAGCTGTACGCTACTCTGTTTTTGTTTAGTGGAATTGATGCTTTGTTCAATTCTTCACCCCGAATAGCATGTTCGCAGAATATTATCAGAAATATTCACCGTCCAGATTCATTGCTGGAGTGTTTAACCAGACAGTAAGTACTTGTGCATGTTGTCCTAGGCTTACAAGTAAAGTGACACAATCTAAAAAAAATTTCCAATTTAGATTTATTTCAGAAATTTGCAGATATTTTTGTATTTTTAACAGTAAATATGTCTCTAAAGTAGTAGCTAATACTAGTGAGTGCCATTATTGAGACATTCTCCTTTTCATGATAATGTATTGAGATCATGGCCTTCTGCCCCTCCATTTATTGTGAAATTGGAACTTTTTAACATGTGTCACTTTTTTTGGAAGTGAAACATATATAATTTTTTTATTGATATTTTGTTCCTGCTACTTTACGCTGTGTTATGTTGATAATTTGGGGCCTGATGGCCGAATGGCTAGCGCTCTGGTGCTCTGGTACCACACGTTTCGGGTTCAAGTTCCTGGCTGGGCCATGGATGTTTGTAGTGGTTTGGAATCCACTTTAAACAGTAAGTTCCGTTCTAATAGGTTCGTAGAGCGTTGTGGGGGTAGTGTTACTCGCGTCCGTAGCTTATCTTTAAGCTACGCGCACCTTCTGGGTAGTGCTAAGTGAGTGACTTCGGCGCAGCGCTTGCCTTAAGGCAAAAATGACAACTGTCTAAAAGTTTGCCGGCTGCATTAGGAAAAAAAAATGTTGATAATTTTCCTCATAAGATATTTTTTACAGGATTCTTAGTAAAAAAAATTTCAAAACTTGTCAACTACAATATCATCTAATGCTACCTTATCATCCAAAAGCCGGTATACTTATTAATTTACTAATAACATTTTTTTAACAAATGAAAGTATTTTTTTTTCTAATGCAGCTGACACTACAAAGTCAGCTTATCTTGATGCCATAAACAAGGGTTGCGAACGCTATTATTCATTTGCCACTACCCAGGGGGACTATGTAGCTTGAAGATATACTACGGATGAGAGTAACATTATCCCCACAATGCTCTATGATCCTATTAGACCTGGACCTAATATTTAAAGTGGATTTCGAACTACTACAAACATCCATGGTCCCGAAACCTGTGGTACCGAGTGCCAGAGCGCTAGCCACTCGGCCATCAGACGCCTGACAAATTGAAAGTACATAGTTGTATTACAGGCGAACATGTATAACTGTTTTATAGTTAGTGCCAAATACCCAAACCAAAAAGCATTTCATATTAATTCTGCTAAAGTACGTATAAAAAAAGGTACGCCATTTTCTTACCCTGCCGATGTCGTTAAGGAAAATGAATTTCTTCGTGGAAAATTATTTCTAAACTGTGTCGATGTATATTGAGTAATAGTATTGTGTAGAAATAAGTAGCAGCTTGATGGCCAATTGACTGGCGCTCTGGCAGTTGATTCTTCAAGTTTGGATCCTGGCAACTACCTTTATCACCATCGAGGAGGCACTTGTAGCTTGAAGTAGCGAGAATACTACCCCCACAACTCACTACTATCATAGTATACCGGGATATACGGCTTAAAGCGGATTCCGAACCACTACAAACATCCATGGCACGCCTGGACTCGAAATAGAAACTTGTGGTACCGAGCTACATAGCGCTAGCCACTCAGCCATCAACTGAGCTTTTGGAGAGAAGAAAGAGAGTTCTGCGACCGGTCGACAAGAAGTGTTGTTTGTGTGTTTTTCTCTGAAGTGACAGAACAGGCCGGATGTTCCGCCTGTTTTCGAAGTGAGCCTCTTGTGGTTTCGTGTATCACGCCGTGTGATAATTAAGGTCTGCTGCAGACCGACCTGGTGGAATAGATTCGTCGTAGACTCGCGAACTCTGAAAATCTCCTCCTTGGAGTGAATCGCACTTGTGAATCAAATTTATATCTTTAATCTTCATTTTTATAAATAGAGTTCTGTATATATGCATATAATGTTTGCAAATAACATTTAAAGTGTTCCCATGAGCCTGAAAGTGGCATTCTTCTTAAAGACATTATAAGTCTAGTATAGGCCGAGACGTTACAGCAGGGGTCTCCAAACTTTCCAGCCTTAGGGCCATACTGTTTACTCCAGTAAGTACCAAGGGCCAAAACCGTTTTAATTTTTCTGCCATTATCTATAATTTCTAGACAGTCGCCGAGTCCTTTCAATTATTTGTTAGTTGCTATGCTTAAGTTAAATTTTCCGCGTATTATGCTTGTCATTAAGCTTTACCTAGCAAGTCGATAAAACCGAGTTATTATCATTCTGTGATTTTTTATCCAACTTATTTTTTTCTTTCTAATGCAGCTGACAAACACAAACAGCTTTGTCTTGGATGCCTTAAGGCAAGTGCTGCACAGACTGCAGACACTTTGCATAACCCAGGGGCCGCGTGTAACTTGAAGATAAGCCACGGACGCGCAGTAAAAATGCCCCGCAACGCTCTACGATCATATTAGACCGGGACCTACTTTTTAAAGTGGATTCCGAACCACTACAAACAACCATGGCACCGCCGGGACTCGAACCCGAAACCTGTGGTACCGAGCGCCAGAGCGCTAGCCATTCGGCCATTCAGGCCCGCTTTATCCAACCTATTACAGCAACAATAAGCTATTCGCTGTCGCGGGCCGGATTGATAACACTGGCTGGCCTGATTTGGCCCGCGGCTATAGTTTGGAGACCCCTGCGTTGCAGTGTTATCACATGCCCTAGGGGGCACTACACATATTGAGAATTGCTGCAGCAAGGCATTGTATTTTTCCATGTATCGACATTATTAGAAATTGCAAACAGTTTGACAGAATTCTTTGATCCAACACAAGTCTGCATAATGCCGACTACATTACAAGTAGAAAAAACTGTTGGGAGAATTTATGGAACTTCGTTAGCGAATGGAATTCCTGTCGTAATTGTACTTCAAATCGTAAAATACACTAATCTGATTAAATCGCTAACTTTGCTGCTATATACACCACCAAAGTTTACAATTCACATCATTAATTAGATTTTACGCCAATATTTATGTTTGGCGACAAGTGACATCCCGTTAAATATATCTAATTTATTAGCAGGAAACTGACCTCTTCAAAAACATAGGCAAATAAGAGTACCTAAGTTTATTTATTTAAAATTTTCTCTCAGAAAAAAAAACTCTTTTCAATTATTTAATTTCTTCTTCTTCATTGGCGCAGCAGCCCCATGGTGAGCCAAGGCCGTCTGCCTACGGGAAGATTTCGAGACAGGAGATTTTTTTTTTTTAATGGGAAGGGTTGTCAGCCCTACATCCAATCGCTTTAGAATCATATTAGACTGGGACCAGAATGACGGAGCGCTCTGGCGCTCGGTGCCACAAATTTCGGGTTCGACACCCGGCGATGCCATGGATGTTTTTAGTGGTTCGGAATCCACTTTAAGCCATAGGTCCCAGTTTCATATGACTGTAGAGCGTCACAGAGCACAATCAGACTTCTCACCCACATCATTCCAAAACTGTATAAGGGCAACTCAGCTCTAAGCACAATGATATGGTGTGATGGTAATAATGGTCATATTAGACCGGGACTTACGGTTTAAAGTGGATTCAGAACCATTATAAACATCCTTGGCAATGTCTTGACCCGAATCTCAAACCTGGGGCACCAAAAGCCAGAATTATTTGATTTACTATCTGTCGATAATATAAATAAAAAACTCTTTTTATGTCTCAGCATTGATATTATTTCATTCTTTGTAACAAAGCATTGTAAACATTGCAACCTTAGGGTTAAGGCTTTGTAATTGCTGTAAAGCTGGTCCAGAAAAGACTAGGACTTAGTTAAGACTAGGCCAGAAAACATAAAACTCGGAAATTCTGTACAAGACGAGTTCGTTACTTTAATAAAAAAAATGTGAAGAATCTCTAATGTAATGTAAACATGTGAATGCACGACATATTTTCATTCGTTACATACTATGAATATAAAAAATCCTCAAAAGTGTGCATGTGTTTATTATTTTTTATTTGTTTTTACTTGTTCGCATAATTGATATCGTTTTAAAAGGAAAGAAACGTTATGAAATAAAAGATTTAATAATTATTCCTAGCTTTAAAAAAATTCTCTTAGGAAAGGATTATTATAATAAAAATAAATAACTTAGCTTCTTGTTGTTATTTATCTTTGCGCTTTACAATTTTTCAAACAAATATTAGTGACTGATCCTGAAACAAGTCTGCTAATTTTACTTAAACATTAAAATCAAAATCCGAAACCGGTTATGATTCTAGAACAGTTTATAGTTGAACCTCTTTTCAACCAGATAAAATATTTCCACTTCTTCTATCAGTTTTCGTTATTTAATAATCTTCTAAATAAATAATTATAATCTTCTAAAATAAATAGGTAGTCATTGTAGTAACCTTCTAAATAAGTAAAAGTAAGTAAATAAAAGTGATGAATCTCTCTGTATGAAATCACAAAATTACTTATTTGAACACACAATTTAAATTGTAACAAAGGCAGGTTTAGCAGGTTTATTACTTAACTTAAATCATATTATATTTTCTTTGACAAATTTGGGTTAAAATATGTAAATGAATTCAAAATTAGAGTTTACGTAAAAATCCCAAAATGTTCCACATAGTTTTTTCTCTTATGATTCAATTTTGTATTCAATGGCAGTATGACTAATATGAAAATTTTCTGATCAAGTCATAATACAACCAGTCTAAAATTTTAAAATAAAAAAAAATATTCAAAAACAAATAATAAATATTTGATTATAATGAGAATATATCTTCAGTGTATTTGTATGAGAATTTTAAGATGATCCATATCTTACGGAATAAATGACTCGCCAAATCGGAGGCAGCTCGATGTTTTCAGTAACATTTTTTATTGGTGTCCAATTGTCGTATGTCAAATCATCTAATTAGTAAATGAATTATGCAAAAAAAAAAAAAAAAAAAATATATTATATATATATACACTCAAGAGCAAAAACATTATGACCACTATTAGTTTTAAACCTGCATCTGAAATTTTTGTCATGGGTCTATAACGCCTCGGCCTATACTAGACTTATAATGGTTTCAAGAAGAGGGCCACTTTCAGGTTCATATGAACATTTTAATTTTATTTACAAGCATTATTATATGTACAGAACTCCGGAATAATACAATTTATTATTTACAAAGATAAAAAAAATGGAAATTAAAGATTTAAATTTGAATCACAAGTGCAGTTTACTTCAAAGAAGAAGATTATCAGAGTTCTTGAGTCTACGTCGAATCTCAAACAAGTGGACTGCGGCAGACATTAATTATCACACGGCGTGATACACAAAACCACAAGGGGCTCACTTTAAAAACAGGTAGATATTCCGGCCTGTTCAGTCATTTCAGAGAAAAACGACACTTCGGTGTGATATTTTTTTTTTTTTAAGCCACTGAATTTTATGTCGATTTGCGCCAGAAATGAAAAGGTTGATCAACTAATTGATGCAATGATTGACTGTTTGATTTGTAGCCTATTCTTTGGTAAAAACTAAACAATATTTACAGTACATTCCATCGCCAATTTTGTAATAAGTGAGCCCTGGGTATTCAAACAGTAAACCTATATCGACATTTCCTCTTCACTTTTTCATTACCAAACGAAGAGCTTGGAAAAACATATGTGGCTACTGGCATCGAAACTCTTTCGAGAATAACAATTTTTTCTACATCAATGTACTTAGTATTAGATCTTACAATTAGCGTATTTTTTTTTTTTTTTTTTTTTTTTTTTTTTTTTTTTGTTAATTTGGGAAAATTCCGAAAAAAATACTGAATATTACTTGAGCTCTGTAGTCGTATTTCCATTTGCGATTCAGATAGGCGATTTTCAACTTCGCTTTTATTTAATGTACACTTTTCTGTTACAAATTAACGTTTGGAATTTTTTTTTTTCACCAGAGTTAAAATAATTTCAAAGCTCTTGTCTAATCGAAAAATTAAAAAAAAGATTCTAGCAAATTTTAAAATTATCAGAATATAAAATTAACAACTTCAGCAAAAGAAAATATATCGACACAGATTTCCCGCCTTCTGTTACGAAAACCGACAACCAAGACTACCACTGGACGATTCTACTCTTGAAAAGGGGGGCACGGGCATTTTCAAAAGACCTATTTGACAATGTTCTATCCAGAGACAGTGATCTATTTTATTCACTCATAGATTACTGTCTGGAAGAAAAGAATGCCTCCTGTATTTCTTTTCTAGGAAATTGTTGGGGGAGGGATAGGGAACATCTATAGGAATGCACCCCCTTCTCTTTGTCTCCAAACAATGAACCAGAGGCACTTTAGAGATAGCAAAGACTCTTCTATCTTTTCTCAGGAGGTTTAGATGGAATAATTTTATCTCTTGATGATGAAAAAAATTTAAGCTTGAGAAGGAAAAGAAGTTCCTTACTCCCACCCCCCACGCCAACTTTTTTTTTTTTTTTTTTTTTTGAGTTTAGACATTTACAATAATACAGTAATACAATTAATTATCGTGAAATATTTCAATTTTGAGAAAAATAAATCTTGGGGTCTCTCCTCTTCCGGGTACGCCTCTAGTTTCATCTATGCAGCTTATATGCTATTCAGATATCGAATAAATTCCTTTCAATTTTGTTTCCGTTTTTTTTTTTTTTTTTTTCCTTTCTTTCTTTTTTTTTTTAATTGGATTATGAAACACATGTAAATTTTTACTTATTAATGCTATTACATCTTAATTATACAAACTGATAGTGCTTCTAAGAAGTCCCTTACCCATTCTCTGTTGTTTATTTTTTTCTTGTGTATTTGTTTTCACATTATACTTCTTTTTTTCTTGTTTTTTCTCTATATTTATAAGATTTAAGCTGTCTTAAAAATTAAATGAATTGAATTTACAAAAATAAAATTTATTAGAAATAATTAAATATTTATATCGGATAGTTCAGAAATTTTTAATTAAAAACAGGGTGAAACAGCTGGGTGACTTTTATTTTCACTGAGAGCGATTTTTTTCTCCTTATATCTGTGCAATTGTGATATCCATATCTGCTCGCCTTCTGCCCAATAGTTATGGCAAACAGAATTTCGTGTACTTTTCCTCAGTTTTTAATTATACGAATTGAAATCGAAATAATAAAATCGTTTATTTTCGATTTAAGTTTTATATTTTTATAATGTTAGGAATTTGTGTCAAATCTTAGCTTAAATCACCAAGTTTTCATCAATATTTTAATATTTTTTTAGAATGCAGAGAATAATATGCCATAAAAAGCCAGATTAACTTGGAAGATAGCATAATGTGTTGCGGAATTGAGGTAGCTCGGTTTGAAACTCGAAAACGAAACAGCACAGAGCGCTACTATGTCTAAGCCTAAAATTCCATAGGTCATAATGTTTTAAGCCCGATTCGCACAGCGTTGAGGAGCAAGACTTGAAGCATCGACTAACCACAAGTCTCAGGCATGGCATGTTAAAACTTATGAATGGCCCACTCTTCATACCTCGCCGTTCAACGCTTTGGTGTGAATGTGGGTGCAGCCTCTGCTGTTGCCATCTATAAGGGTGTTTATTACAAAACTGCGTTGACACATTGTGGATGATTTTTAGCACACCTTCCTTTCCGTGGAATAACCTGTGTTACTCTGAATCTGCTGTATATCTACTATTCAAGTGACGACGAACAATAAGTAACAGTGCCTAGCATTGCAAAACAACATAAATTAAGATGGAAGTATTTATACATTTCTGTTAAGTAACTCTACATGGCACATCCTATAAATTCAGATAATTATAGAAAAACAAAAGTAATTAATCGGACACATATTTACACAGCTACTTAAAAATTTTGTGACAATATGATTTATTCAGTCCTACTGTCTAAAGAGAGAATAAAGTATACATTTGTTTTTGTTATCAATTTTTACATATATTGGAATTTAGAATGAAATTTAAAAAAATCTTTTTTTTAAAATTTTGTTGAAAATGGATTTTTTTAAATTATTCTCTCTAGTTATGAACTATGATTAAAAATGTATTAATTTCATTAAAAAGACGCTTATTTTTCATAATTTTTATTCTGAATCAATTCATTGTTCTCAGACATGACTTCAATTCTCGACTCATGGTCTAGTGGTAACATTTGCAATTAGCTTACAAAAAGGCGTAGGCGTGCATCCGCTGGTGACATATATTGTAATCATTCTTATTAAAAAGTAGAAGACCATATAGTAATGAGACAGCTTGTGTAAGCATATCGTATCAACAAGGGAATTCGGAATCTCTAGGAATTCATTTAATGTTGGACAATTACCTTTAAAATTCCTTCCAGAAGAGAATTCCTTTCTTTCGAAAAACATTGAGGTCAATCGATGTACAAAATGACCGTAAAGCAATGAACCAAACCTTTCTTGATTTTACAGCTATTAGTATACTGAATGTAAGCGATCAATTATCTATATTTTCCTGAATTTATAATTAATTGCTTGTTTTGTGTATATGTATTAATTTTATGGTAGCGAGATAGTTTGTATAATATCTTTCAAAATGAAAACCGTCAATTCGCAGAAAAATAAATATAACCTTATATACTACTCTTCGTTTCTGAATAAGTAATTTTCAGCTTAAATATAAATATAATTATTAATAATGCATTCATAAGCGTTAGGAAACCTTAATATAATATTAAAAAATTTTTCATAAAAAAATGTATATTAATTTTTTCTGAGAATTGTACTTTTAACTCATAATCATCATTTATTCTGTGTACAATCAGTAAAATGCATTTGAGGATATTTTTAATAAATTAAAAGGTAGAAGAAAATAGAAGATATATGTTTTTGTACAATTTTAAGTATAAATAAAATAACAGGGTTAGGTTAAAAAAAAAAAAAATTGAGTATTAGATGCTTTCACTGTTTTTAATATAAACTCGTTTTTATGTTATAAAACAATATGACGTATAATATTGTTTGATTACCTTTTTTCCTTTCGAAGGAAGATGATTTTATTATGAATATTTTCATTTATTTTCGTTTTGCAGTCCATACTTCAGAGCAAACATGAATCAGACAACGTCGTCTCGCTATCGATTTCCTAATCGATATCGTGTCTTTCAGCACCAGAATCCGATCCAAAAATCTTGAATGGGGAAGAATGTGTACGGTTATCAATCGACTCGTATTTCTGAATGAAGAAATACTAGCGATCCTGTCAAACGTAGTAGAATTGATACTTCATATAGTGATAATCGAGATCATTGCTGTCTCAACCAATTAACTGATTTAAAAGCTGTAATTTTTACCGCAAGACTTATATGAAAGTTTGGCGAAAGGATAAACAGCGCCCAGAATATGGGCATAGAATTCTATCGCGAGGAAGGAGATCTGGTCATAAAATTTCACAAAAACAGAGTATGCCTCTTGCATTGATATCTGACCCTTGGCAACGCATGCAAATTCAAGATGCTGAATCTGGTGGCGAGGTTTGTTGAAGACCGTATTTGAAATTATTTATCACTTTATTTTTTTTCCCCCCACGAGTCCTATTTCGTTTTTTTTTTCTTTTTCCCTTGATCTGGTTTCGTTATCTGTGTTTTGTTAACTGATATAATATTACTTTTATTCTTGCGAAATCTAAATAAATTTATGGAAGGAATTCAGTTTTTAAATTATGTGTATTTCTGCACGAAACAGGTGTCCATATGTGAGTGATATTTGAATAAATGAAGATGATATAACGAAAGGAAGTTTTTAGAAATCAGGTTTGACGTTTGTGTTCTAGTTACGAAATTTGTTTCCTAATGCCGAAATTGTCGGATTGTTAAATTTCGATATCAATTTCAACAAAATGTGTGTAATTTTTTTCCTATGATTTTTATTTCTAGTTATTATAGCTGGTGTGGTGCCCTGAAACTATTTCGATTCTTATTTATTTATTTCATAAAAGAAGTCATTAGACGATATTTTATTTATATATTTCATGTCATCAAAAGATATTTTATTTCCATGCATTTAAAAAATTCTTCAAAAACTATTCTTAAAATTATTTATATTTAATTTTATAGGATTAATTTAATTCTCTTTTGTTTTCATAATATTATACACAAATTATTTATTTAAAATTAAATTAACTTTTTCCTATTGTAATATCACTGCTTTTAGATATTGCAGCTTTAAACACTAAAAAATATTATACTGTAAAAAATAAAATTGACACAAAAATACCTCATAAAATATATTATTAATAAAACACATTTCTCCATAAAAAATTTCTTTTAAAAAAAAAAAAAAAAAAAAAGTATCAAAAGTGTTACCAGCATTATTCATGTAAAGTATGCTTAATAAATAAATCAGAATTTTATTATATTCATATTTATTTCCATTTTAAATTTGCTTTTTATTTTTGTTTAAATATATAAAATTACCAGGTTTAAAGGTAATTATTTTTCATTTATTTCTGAAAAGAACTTGAAAATCCCTGTTGAATTGATTTTTATCTCTAAATTTGAACCATTTATCTAAAAAAATTCATAACGTGTCTATCCATATTTGTCTAAAAAATTTTTATAATTTTGTTGATATAAACATATATATATTTAGTTTTTTATAGTGAAAATGGATTTATTAAGTTACATTATATTATTTATGTATTGCACTGCTTTTAGATGTGTATGTATGCTGTTATACAGAAGTTTTTAATTTTTTTTATATTTTTTTTAGTTTGTAATGCTTAGCTTAATAAGCATCACTAAAGCATGTTATGTAGCTAAAATGTGTATGATGCTTATATATTTCAGTTATTTGTGAGTAACCAGCACTCGGCAATTAGCAGCCCTTCAACTATTGATGAAAAATCTTATGTAAGAAATTTTATGTTTTTGCTGTAAAATTTTTATATTTTGCATTGCTTATGCTCAATTTTTGCTTTTATATTTCTTGTTTTTCATTGTATTAAACTAAGATAGGCAATTGCTTGTATAATTTTCTTCACTTTAATTTTTACAGACCGTTTTTTTTTATTTGAGGTAAACATTTTATTTGTAGAGAATTTTAAAAAAAATTCACAAAAGCAAAATTGTTTAAAGCTATTTTAATTTTTTTTTGTATTGGAAATTATGTGATTAAATTGAAATAAAATTGTTGAATGGCATGTTTTCTTTAACTGTTATATTAATAAAAATTAAGATAATTACATTTATTAAAAGTGACATATATTAATTCTATATGTGCTGAATTTGTTTTATTTATTTGAGTATTAATATTTTTTTTTGGAGGGGGTGGGCAGGGAAACAATTAAGATTACTAAATTTTTATGTTCTATTAAATAAATAGAACATAATTTTAGTTCTAATAAAATAATAAAGTATATCCATGTAAAAAATATTCAAATTATAAAATATAACTCAAATTTGGATAATTTTTCAAAAAATATACAAAGATTGTCACAAAAAAGTAACTGTGTGTGTGTTTTTTAAATTAAGTTTATGGTTTTAAAAGTGAACATTGAAACATTCTTTTTTTACAAAATTTTCATAATCTAGATTTCAAAATTATTAATATTTAAAGAAATCTAATTTCATATTGTTTTTTTATACTTCATAATTAAGTATACAGGTAAGTCAAATCTATCTATATAATATTAGCTTAATATTTTGAAATATTTCTTCACTTTGCTTTCAGTTTTTTACAAAATTTTTTGCTTTTAAAATCTGTAAAAACCAAATTAAATACAATGTGGCTTTTTCTTTATCTTTATTGCATTGTTATCTTTTAAGTATTATTTTTTTAATATGCATTTTCATTATTTTACTGAATTTTCGAATAAGTTGTAATACATGAACTGAGTTTCAGTTACATCAAAAAGATTGAAATCAAGAAAACTTTTCAATTTTCAATAATTTTGGGAGTATTTTTTTTCTATAGCAGCCTTGGTGATTTGATACACCATTGGCACATTTCAGGTGTGTGATGTGTTGCCAAATGTTATAAACAGACTTGGAAAAGATGCAGCAAAATACTTCATCTTAATTGAGACTTTAATTTGTTGCTACTAAACTAAAAGTGGTTTTTAAAATTTCCAAAGTTTACTGTATTATTTTTCTACTTGTTCAAAGAACTTGTATAGAAAGAAAATATTTTAAAAATTCTTTGAATATTAAATAAAAATGTTTAGTTATTTTCTTTTATTTTCTCATACATTAATTTAACTTTTAAAAGACTATTTTCGTTTTAAAATGGCAAGGGAATGGATGGGAAACCTATGATTGAGTGGTGTATTGATGCAAGTTTCTAATTGCTCTTTCATGTATTACAATGAACATGTGCATCTGTGCTTTATACCCAATTATATTGCTAACAAAAAGTAGGAGTAGGTCACTTTACAATAAGCAAAATAGCACCTCCGAGCAATAAAGTGCCAGATCACTCAAATTATAATAACACATTATATATTAATTATTTTTCTAACAGAAACAGTAATTATTAAAACTTTAAGGTGCTTTTTTTTTTATAGAATCCTATTATTTTATCTACAGGATCATAGTTAATCACTTATACTTAACATTACCCGTATCATAAATCCTAGCGGAGAGTAATGAGGTAAGTTATAATGTTCCATTTATCAGAGCTAGCAGAATATCGCCGGCTGATTTTTGTATTTTTGCCAATGTTCTTTCAAGAAACTCTGAGAAACATCAAGACCGCTAGAAAGAAAATGTACTGTTTGTTGCCTCATTAAATTGCTTAAAAAACATTAAAATTAATAAGCTTCTTGTCTGTATTTTGCAAATGTGTGGAAAGACTACAATTGCAGTCTATTTAATTTTTCTTTTGTATTTATTGTCAATATTTATTTGAAAAATACCTCCAAAAAAAAATTTTTTTTTAATATTCTTTATATATATTACTAATATAGTTCAATACAGTAATTTTACAAACTTTTTTTTATAACAATTAGAATGTTAATATATTTTGATAAATATAAAATAGAAAAATATTTTTGAATATAATTATTTTATTTTATTTTTACATTTTCAATTTTTTATTTTACTTTTCTATGAACTTTCTTCTGAATTTTGATTTACTTAATTTGGATATTTTCCAACTTTGAATCTTTTGAAAATGTTGAATAGAAAATGCCTTTCTGTAAATAAATTTAGCTCCCTTAAATAGTTTATTCAATTTTATCAACTTTATTTTCATACAAATATTTAGGTTTTTGCTTACTCTATTTTTACAGAAATGAAAGGTGAACCAAGTGCAACCAAGTCCCTTAAAGTATGAACGAAAAAATACATTTTATTTTTATTTTACCTTTTTTTTTGTGTGTGTGTGTGTGATTCATTTGTTTTCTTTTAAATAATTTTACTAAGTCTTAGCATTAAAGTAGATGTTAATTGTTGCTAAATATTTTGAAACATGCTAAATATTGTGTTTTTATTTTTTATTCAGATTCCTCAACCCGAAACTATGGCTGCGGAAGAAAACTTGGAGGATATGCCACAGGTATGACTAATTTGAAAAAAATATAAAAAGTATTAAACAACCTAAAAAAAATTATTAAATAAAAATAAATAACTAAAAAATAACAGTTTTCAACTATAACAGAACTTCTAAAATGAAAAAATATAAATTAAATAATAAATCCTTTTTCTATAGTTGTATGTTAACTTGTTATTATGCTAATTACAAATTGATATTAATATCATTTGTAAGTGTCATTTTGTATAAATGTATGAAATTTAAATGTGTCTTGTACTTACTGTAATTTTCTGTTTATAATCTGCAGTACTGTATAACCTAAAGGCATGAATTTTTATCCTGAAAAAAAAAAAAAAAAAAAAAACATCTTGAGTTATCTGCAGTGACATATAATCTTTAGATTATTCTCACGTTTTTTAACACACTATCTGCTAATCAGGTTCTGTTTTTTATAACCATGACATAAAACTAACAAACCTTTTCCCAGTTTTTTAAGAGCATGTTTGATGGGAAAAATTATATATATATATATAAAAGTTCTTATAATGTTAACAAGTAATAACTGAAAAGATGTGCATTTAAGAACTATGTAAATAATATATATATATTTTATATAACAATTTGTAATCTTCATTTTTCCTAAAGGGATGAAAATCTGGTCAGTATCACATTTAACTATTAATTTTGTCTTGCTTTTAATCCTGATCTACGGTTTCATTTTAAGCATTTTTCATCTGTTAGCACACACTAATGTATGATGCACATTTGTGTTATTTACTTTTACAAAAGGCTCCCTCCTTTTGTTGTCCGCAATTTCTTTATGACTAGAAGATTGTTTATATTTCTGGTTAATTTGTAGTCAGCTCCAAAAATTTCTGAGGTTTTTTTTTAATGTTTAATCTGCTGATTATGGTCAGGAAGTTACATTTTTAAAAATATCTTTTACGAGAAATAACATTTTTTTAAAAATTCTTTCTGTAGCAAACTGAAGAAATGGACACAAATGAGGTAGGTACTTGCATTACAATTATAACATAAATTTGGAATCCTTTTGTTAGGATCTTTTATTGATAGTTGTAATATTTGAATTTCTGAATTTGGATAAGTTTAGAAATATTATCACCTAAATACTGTAGATTTACCCTGAAGAATTCCAATTATTTAATGATCTTTCTATCAAATTATTCTGATTTTAGAAATTGAGAAAATCCCTATTATTTCCAATTATATGTATATTATTTTTTTAGTTGCTGTTCTGTTAATAAATTTTTAAATATAAATAGCTGTTAATTTTCATAATAAATAATTTATGGGTTCTATGTTTTTTTAATTTATGTAAGCCAAAAGGGCATTTCAATTAGCACATTCTGAATTTTTCTCTATTTTACCCATTTAATAATGGTATTCTGCGTTAGACTGCTGATTTTTAAGGTTTGGACATTAAGATTGTTGAAATGTTAACCATCCATATTAAAATATTAATTTATGAAAAAGTTCAATCATGCCTTCATAAAAGATGGTTGTTGCTAGTTGGATGTTACCATTTAGAGGTTATAGATTCAATTTCTGAGTTAAGTTAATTTAAAAATAGTTAGTTAATTTCTATTTTGGCAACATCTATTTTTATTATATAACTAATATAACAAGTTCTCTTGCACTTTTCTGTCCTTTTCATTATTTTTATTTACTTTAATTCTTTTTTAAATCACTCTAAATATTGATGGATGTTATTTCATTTGACTAGGTTTGAAATTTTATTCAAGGGTTTTAAAATACTTCTTTCATTAGAGTTAAGAATACTCAAAAGCTTCAAGAAACTTAAACCGAGTATGGTGTATAGTCTTCAGAATTTTAATATAGCATTGTGTATGATTGTGGTTTGTAAATGGTAAATTTAGTTGAACTATATATATTATTTATACCTGCTATGCGATAAGATGTTATGAGATAGTGAAGAAATCTAAATAGTTGAGTAAAAATTTAAATCAATCTTGTAAACTATCCGTGTTTGCAAATTATAAGTCTAATTATAAAAACTTAGAGAATTATTAAGCTTGGGATAAGATACAACGCAATTGAATACTTGATGGAAAGTCATGCATTGGGCTCAACATTAGATGAATAGAATAAATTGTAAAATCTGTCTCATATTGTATAACTTTAAAAATATTTTATATTTTCTTGTGGGAGACTTTACAACATTTATATTGGATCATTACCATATTAATGGGTCATAATGTTTGGACTTATTCAAAGTAAATCTTGCAGTAATGAATAGAATTTTTCCTCATTAGCTGCTGTATTAAAGACATTATCACATTATTTATATTTTAGTTTTGTATTACAAATGTTAGACTTTCTTTTTAAAACAAAATAATTTTTCTATAGCAAACTGAAGACATGGACACAAATGAGGTAGTAGAGGGGCTACATGAAATAGAATTGACTGATATAACAAAGGAAGGTCACCCCAAAGCAGCTCCAGATCAATTCAAACTTCTTCAGGTCCTTGGACAAGGATCTTTTGGGAAGGTATTTATTACATTTTTAAGCTATAGGGTAAAAAAAAAAAGTGTTTCATTATAATTAGCTTAATTTGTTATAAATTTTGTATGTTTTTTGCAATTTTTAATTCACAAATTTAATCAATTTTAGTTAATTTAGAAAATTTAACTTTGTTCATACCATAATTTCCTACCTATAATCGGCATATAACCTTATAATCTTAATTTTTAGCTGTAAACGAAAAAAATTATATCTTGTGTATAGTGGTGTATAATTTAAGAGTGATTAATGCCTGCTCAACTCATTCTCTTTACTGTACTTTTACTGATAAACTTATTCTAAAGTTCTGTATATTATTCTTTAAAAAAACTATTTTTGAACACCTATTTTTTGGAATTAATTATCAATACTCTGAGGGAAAAAAAAGGTTTACAGCAGCAAAAATCTGTATCAATCTAATAAAAGCAATATTTCTTAGTCAAATAAAACAATACTTATTTTGCAGAAAACTGTAATTTACTTCAAAATTGATTGTGGGGAACATGTAGGATATTTGTTTACTACGCTTTTATATATTTTTTAGACATTTAAAAAAAAAATTTTAAATAAAAAATAAATTATCTGGTAATATTTATTAATTAAATCATTTTGCAAAACTACTACCAATTAGTTCTATTTTATAATTGTTATATAGGATTGTGTTATTATACAGTAATAAATATTAATGTAATTATTTTTTTAAACTCTTTTTAAAAAGTTCTAAATAGAAATCTGAATATTTTATCTATTTATTAGATGAAGCTTAGTGTTTAAAAAGTCTTGCTTTAATACTTGTCCATCATATAACTAAAATATTAACAATAAATTGCTTTATCAATTTCTGATTATTATTAAGTATTTAATAGTGTTTTTAATTTTTGAAAGAATACAGAAAAAGTCCATGCTGTTCATTTTAAAATAAATTTTTTGTTCAAAATTATTTATTTAAAATTAAAAAGTGTAATTTTATCAAATTGTAATTGAAATTGCTTCTTTGCTTTTATTCTTTTTTATAGGCTAGTAAGTCTTATTTTTTATATAATAAATAACTTTCAAGGAAAAAAACAATTAAATAATATTTAAAATAGAAAAAAATATACTGTTTAAAACTATTAAATATTTTATTTTTCTTTATTTTGTTGTTCATAAAAATATATTCTTTAGGTATTTTTGGTAAAAAAAATTGTGGGGCCTGATTCTAATAGCCTTTATGCTATGAAAGTTTTGAAGAAAGCAACATTGAAAGGTAAATTTGTGTATTTATTTATACCTGTTTTATTATTTTATAAGTGTAGCAAAATGTTTTCATGATTTTTAAAATTTACCTATATATTTATTAAATTATTTAATAATTATTTTTAATCTTATACCATAAAACTTAAAATAAATTTGTTGTGTATTTGCAATTTTCAATTTAATCATCATTTCTTAAAGATTTTTCAGAATGCATTTAAAAATATTCTGCTTAATTTTTACTTAACAGTTCGAGACAGAATGAGAACTAAAATGGAAAGAGACATTCTTGCAGACATTAGACACCCATTCATTGTGAAGTTGCATTATGGTAATTATAAATTATATGTTTTTGCTTTACATATAATTTATTTTATTTGAAGAAAATAGCAGATTGCAGATCATCCATTCTGTAGAAAGTATAAATTTATAGCATGAAACATTTTATCAGCACTACATTTATATAGATTATATGGAAGAAAAATATTATTCTTTTGCGTGTTATTATTGCTCATAAAGAAGGCAGTGATGAATATAAAAATTCACATATTAATATACTTATAATAGAATATGATTTATGTATTTATATTTACACAGTTAAATTAAATTTATTTGTAAAATGAAACAAATTTTTTTAATAACATTTCACTTTATACTGGAAAATAAAATTTTCAGTACAATTTTAGTTCTTTATATTAAGTACTCTTTAAAATTTTTAGTTGTGAGTTTGAAGATGTTTTTGCAATTATTCATTCATACATATAGGAATCTCTTTAATCCCATACATTCGCTGTGTCGCATTAGCAAATGCCAAATTAAGGAGATGTTACAGTATTTTTATAAATATGTTTTCTAACTAATCAAAGATAAACACAAATATAAATACATAAAACAATAAACATGAGTCTAAACTGACTTTTTTGTAACAAATGAAACACTTTTTCAACTGATGTATTGTCTCATAGAATTACTAAAAAGGAAAGCAAGTATCATCTTTGTAACAAGATATAAATTTTTAATGTTGAATAAATGTTGTTTCATAGTTTAATGCTTTGATTCATAGCAGTTATCAAGTTTTTTATAGTAAATTGGCAAGTTGAATTGTTTTAATAATAGATTTAGAGAGATAATATGAATGTGAGTATAATAAGTGAAATTGCTACTGAGTGCATTTAATTAGATTGTTAACAATGAAATTATATGCTAAAAATACAAATGTTTTAATCCATCCTAGTAAGTTTAAAAAATTGAAATTAGGCACTAATCTCTCTCTCTTTTTTAGCTTTTCAAACAGAAGGTAAATTGTATTTAATTCTTGACTTTTTAAAAGGAGGAGACCTTTTCACTCGTCTGAGCAAAGAAGTAAGTAGTAACTGATTTTTTTTTATTATTTTACTATTATATGTAATTCACTTTGATTTTAATTTCTTTTAGAAGCCTGAAATTCAATATTTCTTTTATGCAATTTGCTATTTAACCTATCAACAACAATATTAAATATTGATTGCCAAATATTAGTTTTCTTATTGCCTCTACAAATAATTTATAACAGAGTTTTTTTGTAATTATTTTTTGAACATTATTTATTGCAATTTAAACCATAGATTATGAAATTGGAATTTGCTTGATTTTTATCCATATGTGAACATAAAATATTAGTTTCTGATAATTATGTGTTATAATTATGTGTTATCATTTCTGGTTTAACATTTTATTTATAAGGAGAGTTCTTGGTATCTGATTCGATTGAGATTTATATTATGTGCAAGTCAAGACCAGGATGCTAACGTATTCGGGCCTGCCTTTCAATATTTTTGAGAAAATAAGAGTTTTGAAAAATTTAACAGCTTTTATATTGTTAAAGTTGAGAGTTAGTATTCCACAGATTGCGAGTTTTAACTTCTACTGGGTTTTAATTTAATTTTTTTCTATTATATTTCTTACATTGCACTCATTATAAGTAATTTCAACAAAATTACATAAAATAATAAGTATTTTCTACTAGAAATATATTTTTTATATATTCTTCTTTCATTTACAAATTTTTAAATTTTATTGACTAATTTGCATTATTAACCAATGAATCCTTCTCTCTCTAAATGAATTTTTCTTTCATAATGATAATTAAATATGAGCCTATTTAACCAATACTAATCATAAATTTACAAAATTAACAATAGATGTCTTAGTAATATAATAAGCGTATAATTTATTGTACTCTAATAAATTATAATTTTGCTGTATTTACCTATAATGAGTATAAATTAAAATGCAAAAAATATTAAAAATATGTAAAGAATTAAAAAAACCAGACATGTCTGAAAAACACAAACTTCAGAGGGCTAGTTCTCAATGTTATACTACAAAATCCTTTTTTTAGAGTAGCACTTTACAAAAATGTTTAAATTTCTTGACTTTTTCAAATTATTGAGATGTGGGTTCTGCTACTTTGACCATCTAGCTCCCTAGTCATGACCTAATATCAATTATTTTTTAAATCAGTGACATACCTTGACTTTTCTTGTTACATTTAAAAATGCTTAATGCATTTTAAGATCTAACAAGAAATTATTTTTTGGTTTTAGAATGATGCAGAAAAAAAAAAAAAAAAAAAAACATCTTGGTATATTTATAAGTAATGGTTGATATTTTTTTAAATCAAAAAATGTTTCTTTAAACATGTATAACATAAGATTGTTGACTTTCCAAGGTAGAAAATAAGGAATTATTTATATTAAATAATGATAAATAGCTGAAAATAGAGAAGAACATTTAAAAGTTTCATTTATAAAACAACATATTTATTATATTTTACTTTTACATTTCTCATTTTACAACATTTTTAATTTTAAATAAAATTTTATATTCTCAATTTTGGAATATATATTTTACTTTTTAAATCATCTCTACCTAAAACTATATTTCTTTAGTGTAAGAAAAAAAAAATTGTGATTGTCCTCAGTGTTATTTTTATGATTTTTTTAATGAAATAAATTATATTTTTGTAGGTAATGTTTACTGAGGAAGATGTCAAATTTTACTTGGCAGAACTGGCACTTGCACTAGATCATTTGCATGGTCTTGGTATAATTTACAGGGATCTAAAGCCAGAAAAGTAAGCTTAAAAATAGCAATTGTTTAAAATAATATTTGTTTTAATGCTTCTTAAAAATAAAAAATATTAAATTTATTCCAAAAAACAACAATAAAAAAAATATTGTTAATTTATCTAACATTCTGATTCTTGACAATATTTTATTAACTTTACTTTTGCTCTTTAAAAAAAAGTCTTTCCATTTAATTATTAATTTTTATTGTGTTAATTAATAATACATAAAGTATGGAAAATATTCTGCTTGTTTTTTATATTATATTGTTATAATAATAATTGTTACTGATTTGTTATAGTCAAATTTAATTTTTTTTTTATTTGAAGTCAATGCCAGTTATTTAAAAAATATAGACATTTAGCTTATTTTATAGATAGTGGCAGGATCTTCAAGTAAAAAAGTTCATCCATGCTAAATATGATTGTTTGATAATTTTATTAATTGTAGTGTATCAATGTTAATTTTGCAATCATTATTCTAGCTATGTTTCCGATTATTAATTTCTAATTTTTCTAGTATTCTTCTTGATGCTGATGGACATATTAGTCTGACTGATTTTGGATTGTGTAAAGAAGCACTAAGTGATCAGAAGGCCTATTCCTTTTGTGGTACAGTTGAATACATGGCACCTGAAGTTATTAATAGGAAGGGTCATACAACAGCTGCTGATTGGTGGTCTTTTGGAGTTTTAATGGTATATAAAAATGATTTATTTTACTAATTAATTAATTATTGATACATTTTACAAGATTTATTGTGAATTTCAGAAAAATAAATTTTCAAATTTAAAGTTTATTATATTTTGAATTTAATGACATAGACATTTCACAGTTTTTACAAGCTGTAAAATAAATAGTTAAAAGTAAGTTGTAAAATAGTAGTTTTGAAATTATAATAGAAAACAATGCATTATAGCTTTTTTCCCAATGGAAGAATTATGGCATTTCATTTCCAGGAGAGAGGAAGGTATATTCGTTAACAAGTATATAATAAAAATCTATCATTCAAATTTGACATCAGATAAATAGTGTTGTGGGTAGTTATAATTACATGCAATTAGTGCTTTGTACTAATAAGAACAACCTGTCACACAAATCTGATAGCAGATATTCAGTGTTGTGTATAACGAGGCCTCATGAAATTAGTGATTGTCTGTGCAACCTTCATAGGTCGAAACAATTTGTTGGACTACATGGAATTAGTAGTTGGAATATGGATTACACCATTAGTTGTTGCATTGTGATTAATGGTACACCATGAGCTGAGAAAATGTCTACTCCATTGAGAAATGAAGGAAGCTGACACCCCCCTTCCCCTTCTTGACGAATTTTCTTAAAGGGAGATTTTGGGAGAAGAAAGGGGAGAGTTCTGTGACAAGTTGACAAAGAGTGTTGTTTTTCTCTGAAGTAACAGAACAACTGAGTTTCTGCCTGTTTCCAAAGTGAACCCCTTGTGGTTTCGTGTATCACTCTATATGATAACTAAGGTTTGTCTGCAGACTACGTGTTTGGAGATTCAGTGTAGACTCAAGAACTCTTAAAAACTCTGACCTTCTAATGAACTGTACTTGTAACTTAATCTTGCACTTGTAATCAAATTCATATTTTTAATTTTAATTTTTTTTTTATAATAACCCAGAGCTCATTATTTGTGTGCGTGTGAATGAAAATTAAAGTGTTCCCATGATTTGAAAATGGCCCCTTTCTTGAAATCGGTGTGTAGTATAGGCTGAGATGCAGTAGGTGTAGCATAGGCTGAGACATTACTACATTGGTGGCATGCACATAATTGTCTACTTTTTTTTTTATCTGACTACATTATTTAAATTGAGAGAAAAATATTATATCAATTAAAATTGTTATGTATTGGAATATATTTTGCATCAATTGAAGTTCTATATTGTGTTTATTCGTTTAAATCTAATATCAATAATAAAAATATGTCATAAAATGTATTATGTATGGCTTATTTTGAATGCATTTTATTTTACTATTTACCTTTAAATATTCTCCTATATTAATCATTATTAGTAATAAAATACATTATTTTTTCATATTCATTTTATTTTATGACCCACTATAATAGCAACATTTTGTTTATTCTGAATTATTGTGTAGTTAGTAAAATAGTCAAAATTTACTACATTTTTTGAATTTTTAAACATTTGAATTATTTTGATGGAGATTTCTTAGATTATGTTTAAAAAAAAAAAAAAAATTTTAGAACAACCTTTTATTAAATTGTGCATATTGACAAAAAAAAAAAAAATGTGTAACTTATTTTTTTCTGGATATTCTTATTTTTTTTTTTTTAAATCTTTGTAATATTTGAACATGTATTTTAATATAGGAATTAAAAATTAATTATAAATGAATAAAATATTATAAGTTTTACAATTCTCTTTATTTTTGTAATGCTTTCCTTTCCTATTATATATATTTATGATTTCCCCCCTCCCCTAGTTTGAAATGCTAACAGGAGCATTACCATTTCAAGGAGCAAATAGAAAAGAAACTATGATGCAAATCTTAAAGTAAGCCATTTTAATATAACTAACTGTATATTAATATAAAATTGCATAATTTCAAATAGCATGTAAAATTTGCTATTTTTTATTCAGATTTTCATTAGTATATGTATTTTTGAAAGTTTTTTTTAATGTTTGTTCCAATTATATCTTTTAGCTTTTAGATTAATATTTAAAAAATTGTTTGGAAATATAATTTCAATCATTTACCTTCTCTATAAAAGCTTTACATTTTCCTTCTTCCGTAGAACCGGGAAGTTAGGAAATTTTATCTATCTAGAAAAGTCAGTAAATTCGTAAAAATATCTAAAAATTGGGAAAAATTGCTGGGGAGAGCATTTTGTGTCAAGCATGTGCAATTGGTGATTTTGTAGACAGGCATGCTTGGCTGATTGGCTAGTTTCTCATTTTCCTGCAATCTTGTTTACTTTTTTTTTTCCAGTTGAAGTGAAACTAAAACTTAAAGTTCCATGGTAGGTCATTTTGCTTTCTTACTTGTGCTCTTCACTTCCAGAATATCATTCTTCATTTTGAGAAATCTGTCCATTTTATTTGGGTGTATTTATCTGAATATAAGTAATATGCGCATAACATATACTCAACAAGAACATCACATCTGCTATCAATGCCTCAAAACTAGATATTCATATTTTCACTCCACATGTATAGATGGCCGAATCTCCTAGATTGTAATGGAAATTTTTTTTATGATTAGAAATTACATAGACATTAGTGTTCCTAGTAACTAACTTTTTAAGTTATCAATTTTAATTTCTCGAAAATCTTCTTTGCCATATTATTGCTGTTTGGTGACTTTTATGTGAAGAAAGAAAAAGAAAAGCAACCAGAAAGATTAATTGTTTGTTATGAAAGCTGGGTTTGAACAGGAAAATTAATAGAAACAGCAGCTATATTTATTTTTATACCTGAATACATATTTCTCTGCAATGCCACATGTTGCACTCAGAAATCTTCTAAGGCACACCCTTTGAGAACCTCTTGTTTAGCATAATAAATCAACTGTAAAGCTTTATAGAGATGGTTGAATTGTAATTTGATTTGGTTATAAATATATATAAATATGAAAAATAAAACTGTACATATATATAAGATAATAAAATCAAAACTATAGAAAACTGTATACTTTTTTTGTGTTTTCATCTTTTCTTTACTTTTTTTTTTTTTTTTTACTTTTTACTTATAGGGCAAAATTAGGGATGCCTCAATTTTTAAGTGCTGAAGCTCAGAGTTTGTTACGAGCTTTGTTTAAAAGGAATCCTGCTAATAGATTGGGTAATTGATTTTTGAAAAAGATTTTTTTTTTTTGATTTTTTTTAATTATTGAAAATATAAATTTTTTTTTGTTTTTTAGTACAGAGTTTTTTTTGTAGAATTTTTACCAATATATTTATTTCAATTATAACAACGAAGTATTTCAAATTAGTTAAACTGTTTTGTGGAACTATGCATTCATTTGTGCTAATGCTATATAAATTTGTTATTTAAATAAATTAATTTTGAAATACCTAAAGTTGTAAACAAGTTCATACTTATAATTACCCAGTATTTTCTACTATTCAGTATTACTATACTAAAATAATGTTTTGTTTATTTTATTAATTATCTATAAGTTTTAAAATCTTTTTTTTTAACAGCTTCCGGTCCTAATGGAATAGAAGAAATGAAAGTGCATCCTTTCTTTGGAACGATAGACTGGCAAAAGTTATATGACCGAGAAACAAAACCTCCTTTCATTCCTGCAGTTTCAAGATCAGACCACACTGCATATTTTGACAAAGAGTTCACAACTCGAACACCAGAAGGTGATTAATTATAACTAAAGCATTAATAATTTGAATATTTATATAGATATATTGAAGTTTGTTGTGTTTGTTTATGAAGTTAATTTTTAAAATGCTTTCAGATTCTCCTGGCTGTCCTCCTAGTGCCACAGCTCATGAATTGTTTAGAGGATTCAGTTTCATTGCTCCTAGTCTAGATGAAAATAGTGCCAAGAATGATGAAAATAATCAAAATCAAAATAATCAAAAACCTCAGGTGACCATTATTTTCAATGTTTAAAAAATTTCTATTTTTTTTTACCCTGTTGCAAATAATAATTTTAGTCTCATTTCATTTGTGTTTTGGTTTATAATTTATTAATTTATGTATGCTTTTGAGAAAGTTACCAGGGTAATAATAGATTTAATAAAAAAAAAAAAAACTATTTCAGAATAAACAAGATAACATTTCAATTCCATTTGATTTCTTAAATATACTTTATAGATTTTTTTTTCTTTTTTGTACAAATATGTATAGTTTTGAATTTTAAAACAAAGTGTTGAATATTACAAAAAAAAAAAAACATGTATCTACACATTTTATTAACATAAAATTATCTAAATAAAGTTGTTTTCATAATAATAAGAAATTATGAGTGTAAGGAACATTATAGTACATATGAAATACAATATCTTGAGACAGTGCCTAAAGCATAAAATTTTTTTGTAAATTTAATATTCACTATGTAAATTTTTTTGCATTAAATTACCATCCTATTTTGGCAACATCACAACCACACTCATCACTTTGCTCCAATTCCTGAATCTTGCATACATAATCAAATCATAACTGGAAACTCTTTTTCCAAATATATCTTGAACTTTGTTCAATTGTGGTGCTGAAAAAAGAATGAGTTGGGATTCTTCAGTTTAATTTTATAACTGTTGATTATCTTACTTGCCTTCAAGTACTAACATTAAACAGTTGGCTAATAAGAATGAGCCTTGTTAAGATAGCCATATATATATTTTCCCCAGGTTAAAATATGGCAAAAAAAAAAAAAAAACTTAGTGAAGAAAATTAAGTTAAACAAGTGAAATAAAAGAAAAAAATTAATGCCATATATTATACAGCTCTATCAAAGATTTTCTTTTACATGTATGTATAATCTGACCACTAATTGCATGAAAAATTGTCACATAGTCAAGTTTGACAGATTCAGAAAGAACAGCATCATAGAAGAGGAAATGTCATTTAGCAGAGATTTTAATTGCAATAAAAATAATTTTAACGTTTAATCATTAAAGTTTTAGGTATCAAAAGAAAAAATAGATGAAAAAAATGTTATCTGATGTATTTTACTTTTTTCTTTCAAAGCAGCTTTGCACCAAGTATATCTGACTAGCATACCTAACAAATAATCAATTCTTCCTTTCTGCTGTTAAATCAGATGTTCCATGCTATTGGTGGTCAGACTATATGCATTTGGTTTATTTTGGTTGTATACCATATTTGTTTATTATAAATACATTATTAAAAATTTTTAAAATTTTTTATGGTATTTATGTGACCATGAGGATTGATTTTAGTGAGACGAATTGATTCGAAATACAAGCATTCTGACTTAGAAGCTGTCATGAAATAAATTAACTTGTATTTCAAGGTAGCACTGTGGTGCTTAATTATGAGTTTTATTATGCAGTGTTTAATGAGTTAAGTATTAAAAAAAATTTAGATAAAGGAAAGCCATTTTGTAGCTTTTTTTTTTTTTTTTTTTTTTGTAATCCCTAGTTGTTTTAATAGGGAAATGATTGTATGATTGAGGTATATGGATCATTATCTTATAACCCAATGATAGTATAAAATAGAAATTTTTTCATATTCAATGTAAAATCTGTATAAATATCTTATTAAATATATCTACTTGGTCTCTAAAAATTAAATTTTCTTTTTATAGAAAGCAGAAAGAAGTTTCAAAGTGAAAAAATTTGTTACAAATGATTATGAATTCAAAGAAGATTTGGGTAAAGGCTCATATTCTTTATGTAAAAGATGTATATATAAAGAGAATGGATTAGAATATGCTGTTAAAGTAAGAATTTTTTTTAATATATCAATTTTATTTTCTGTAACCAGAATAGTATCAATGAAATATAAATATTAAATATTTATATCAAGCTTGGCAATTCTTATATTCTTGGACAGCTTCTGATTTTTTACTGATTCCTAAAATTTTCCTCATAGTAGATATGTATATGAATTTTATCATCTAGTTTATTGTCGTTTAGTGAACTCTTCTGTCTTAATATCTTATATTGCCTTGTGAATAAGTTTTTAAATATTTGGTATTGCTTTTTTTATACTGACTTTTTAAAGTATTTTATAATAACTCTTCATGATTTGTATAACTATAAAAAAAGAAGTTTTTATTTTACTGCATGATGTTTAACCAAAAGAGGAAACAGACAGATAAGATTTTTTTCAATTGCTTACTTATGGTTTATATTATTTTAATCAGTTGATCTTTTTAAAATCAAATTCATGATTTGCTGTTCCTTTTTTCTTTTTGTATAATTAAATTTCAGTTATAAATGCTCCATTATTATTAGAATTCATTTAAAAATTATGAAAAGAATAAAATAAAAATCAAGTATACAAAAAAATTTATTTTATGCATATCCATTTAAAAAGTAAATTTGGTTTTCTTCCATTTTTGGAAATTGTATTTGACAGTAATATTTAGTCATAAACAATAAAATTAAATTTTCTACATTGCTAATTTCATGAGTATATTTAAGAGGATGTTTTGTAAAATATTTCAGATAATTGATAAATCCAAAAGAGATTGTGATGAAGAAGTTGAAATTTTGTTGCGATATAGTCAGCATCCAAACATAGTGACTCTGGTTGATGTAAGTTATGTGATTAACAATACTCAATAATTTAAATTTTTAAGATATATCCTCATAAATGTAAATGAAGTATCATCTTATTTAGGATTTATTTTGTGAAATTAATTCTACTTGTTCATTATACATATAGCCAACTGTTTATTGATTTTACTGATAATTGAAAAGAACAATTTAAATTATGAATTAAAAGTGTAACCTTCTCTTAGCATTCTATATTGAGCAAATACATCTTGTACATAACAGTAAACATTAATTTTACATTGTTTCATTAAAAAAATAATAAATAAAAAAACCCTTCCGAAGAAACATTTTATTGAATTGCCATGACTAAATATTTGCATGCATGTGAAATTTAAACCGAAAGATAATATAATTTAATGTTATCAAAAGACCATGTAAAAGGGGGGACACAATAGACACATCTTTATTGTGACAAAGTTGGGTGCTGGAGATGTATTCTAAAAGGGGCAAATATTGTATAGATATTCAAGAAGTCTAGTTTGAAGACAGTAAAATAACATTTTGAGATTTATTTATTCATAGTTTGAAGGGTTGACTATATTGTATTTCTTTTTTTTATTTAACTGCATTTTATAGTATCACCATGGAAAATTGACAAATAGTATTTTTTTTTATTCAGATAATAGGTATAGAGTAATCCTTATTTTGAATGGAATAAGAATGTTTTTATTTATTTCTTTTAACATAGTTGTTTGGCATTTTTTTTCTGGGTCATCAGTTCTCAACCTGGGGTACTAGTTGTGGGTAAATGAAAATAATATTAGTAATCTCAGAAAACACAACATTGAAATAACCTTGATACTGTTCCTGATTTAAGATTATATCAGGCTTCATTTGAACATGATTAAAAAAAACATCCATTAAACAAGGCCAAAGATACAATGAAATTCATGAAAAAACCACATTTGAAAATTTGCTCATCGAATTGAATAATTGTTGTGAATTTTTATCATGGTTGAAAATTTCCATCATAATATTTCTTTTCATGTTAAGAAGGAAAAAAAATTTTTTTTATGTAGAGGTATGGGAGGGGGGAGGGGATATGGCTATGAAAGAAGGGGGTTATTTATACAGTCAAGAATAAAGGTTGGTAAGCTCTATGCTAGTCCACATTATAAAAATAACTAATGCTTATTAGTGAAGAGCATTTGACAGGATTTGTTTGCTTGGCAGTTTTTAAGAAATTAATTTGATACCTTTATGTAATGATTTTCACAACCAAAATAAATTTCCATCAAATAATTCTTGGGAAATTTTTTTATTTCCTCAGTAAAATGTGAAATCTTTTTTCAGTGAGATATCTGTATTTTATGAAATTTGTTAATATTGATTGAAGCAAGACTATTTTATATTTCTCGCTTGCTTTGGATAATTTAAATAAAAGCATCGATAATAGTAAATACATTGTTTCATAATTTAAAAACAATACCAGGAATAGCAGGGTCTTTAAATGTCATTAAAAAATGAATTAATTTTTTTTTTTATATTTAAATTTTTAAAAATCCTTAATACTAAATTTAAAAGTATATAATTTCTTTCATTGCTTTAATATTCGTAAACCTAAGTAAAATATTATATTCCATTTTGTTGTATCTATGCAAATCCTAATATATTTATATGTTTAATTGTTAATTTAAAACATCTTGCAATTTCTTTGATATGCTTTCGAATGTAAAAAAACTTTTCCTCTAGGTTTATGAAGATGCCAATTCAGTCTATCTCATCATGGAATTATTACGGGGTGGAGAATTATTAGACAAAATTTTAAGTAAAAAGTACTTTAATGAAAAAGAAACTAGTTCTGTTTTGGAAGTAGTCTCTAGAACTGTTAAATATCTTCATGATAATGGGGTAAGTCTTTAATTGCTTGAATGTTGCTTTTCTTTAAGATATAATTTTCAAAGTGTACATAATTCTAATCTTTTAGCTAAATTACCATTTGATACATATAAATCTTATTAAAATACTATTTTAGGTTGTGCACAGAGATTTGAAACCCTCTAATATAATGTATGCTGATGAGTCAGGAAATCCAGAATCCTTGCGGATCTGTGACTTTGGATTTGCCAAGCAGATTCGTGCTGAAAATGGTTTACTGATGACTCCATGCTACACAGCTAATTTTGTTGCACCTGAAGTCTTGAAAAAGCAGGGCTATGATGAGGCTTGTGACATATGGAGTATGGGTGTTTTGTTGTACACTATGCTTGCAGGGTATGTTATTTTTAAAGCAATAATTTATTTAAAACTTATTTATCATTTTTTGTTATGGGTATCATGTTTTTTTTTTATTTATCATCTTTTTCTTTGTGGTGCAATCATGGTTTGAATCATGAGTTGGTTTAAAAATCTGACTCTTCTTAAAAAAATAACTTTTATTTTTCAAAATTTAGAAATTAATATTTAGGAGGCAATTCATTTATCCTTCAATAATACAATCAATAGCAAAGGCAGTAAGGCTCTAATAATAAATCAAATAAGTTTTTTCAGCATTAAGACATATAAAAAGCTATCTTGGATCAACAATGAAAGGAGATCTTATAGAAGCTATTCTATTAAAAATTATATTAAAAGAAAAAATAAGATTTGTATTACAAATATAAACATCTTTTTGCTTAAAATGTATCATTTTCTTTTGCTTGTCTTAAGCTGTTCTACAATATTTTGATACCTGTTAATAGAGTATTGTTATTTGTATAGGATATGCATATTTTTTATAAGCAAAGTACAAACATTTCTTTTAAATCAGTATAATACTATACCTTTAAAATTGCATAAAATAGTTCATTGTGAAAAGACCTTTTTTTATAATGCCAGTCCAATAAAAATTGTTGCATTTATTATTTTTAAATCCGTTAGATTAATCCATCCATATAAAATTTCCGAAAAGAGTCAGGAGTAGGTATAAAAAAATCCAACTTGGGAGTCGTAAAATATTTTGCTTGATTATTCACCCTTTTTTATTACATGCTGTATAAGTTTTTAAAATTTTATGATTTTGTTGAAAATTTAAATCTTCAGATATGAAAATAAAAAGTTTTCACCTTTTGTATGCAGAAATTATAATTTAAAATGATATATACTGATATTTAAGGAAAATTAAATTTATTTTTTTCAATTTATTCTTTTTAATCCAAGTTAACTATGCTGAAATTTTTTTTTCTTCTCCGTAGAAAAAGAGGCTAATTAAGAAAGAAAGTATGTATGCTTTCTAAAAAAAATAATCAAAAATTTGTGGCTGAAGTTTTAAAAAAAGGATAAGAGAGGATTTCAGAATATATATTATTGTCTGATTAATAAAATAATTTTGATTATTTATATGAGTACAAAAAGGTTTTGATAAGTTATTTTTTGTTGGAATTTAATTTCATATTATTATATTTATTTATGAAGATTTCATATTGTAATGTGTGAAAATAATTTATAATCTTCCAGTAAAATTAAATTGTTTTAAGATTAAATTAATATTTCCAAAAATTTTGAATATGAGGTACAAGAAAAATGAAATTGTATTTTATTTTTTAGGCACACTCCATTTGCATATGGACCAACAGATAAAACAAAAGAAATTTTGGAGAGAATTGGTGAAGCTCGTTTTGATTTAACTTCTGGAAATTGGGCTAATATCACTACAGCCGCAAAAGTAATTTCTTCTTGGTGAAATACAGATTAGTTTGAATATACATTGTCGAACAAAATGTTTTATTACATTTTGCATGAATTTTAATTATTTGATGATATGTTCTATTTTTGAAATTAGTTTAGCTATTATTTATATTTAGCAAATTTTAAATTTTTTAATGTTAAATTAACTAATTATATTTTTTAAATTTTTTTATTTGATAGCATTTAGTACAAAAGATGTTGCATGTTGATCCAAAACAAAGGTACAGAGCTACTGATGTTCTGAACCATGCCTGGATAACAAGCAAAGATCAACTTCCTAACTGCCAATTGGTACTGCAAGAAGAACCTGCTGTTGTGAAGGTACATTTGAAAAGTTTTTGTGAATTTTGAAACTGTTTTAATTCTTCTAAATTGCAATTTGTACAAGAAGATTCAGTTGATTTTGATTATTTATTTTTATATCCTGCTTTATTAATCTAGATAAGAATATACTAAACATAATATACAATAAACTAAGTATATAGCTATTGCATGCATATTTTATAATTTCTTTAGAAGTCTTTACTGTTGAGTCTGTAACTAGGCAGAACAAATTTATATCAATAAGTTCTTAACATAACCAAGAAAATCATTAAAAAAATTGAAAAGGCAAATACAACTGAAAAAATAAATCACTGAATGATAAGTGTCAAAAATTTAAGATCAGAAAATTTAAAGGAATTAATTATTAAAAAGGAATTAAAAAGGAAATTAATTATTTCAGGAAATTAAAGCTTATGGAAGAAATTTTTAATCTAATTTATTTCATTGTTCTGTTTATCGTTCATTTTGTTCTTATATTGTAAATTTTCTTGACCATAAATTGCCAAAAATGTTTACTTCCTTATAACTGAAAAAACTTAATATTAAATTGAAATCTTCCTTCGAAAAACATCTGCCGAATGTCTTCTTCATATATGAAATATAAAATTCCTTTAAAAGGAAATAATGATAATAAATAATTATACATATAATTATGAATTTTACTCCCAACTGCATTTCAATTTTTAACCAAATCACAGAAAATAATAATGGTTGAAGTTTAAAAATTAACAATAATTTTTTTTTATCATTTTCTTCCGAGAAAATAAGCTCTGCTACTACTTAATACTTATCAAAATTTTAACTTTGAAGCCCTTTATTTGCTATTTTACTCTACTTACATTAGATAAGGGTTTCCGATATATGTTGATTTTGATTAGTGAACATGACATTTTAATTTAAAGGACTTGATTCTCATTTTAATTAAGTTTATCTAGATTTATAATGTATTTAATTAATTTTTATTAAAATATCATATTACATTTATATTACTATTTAGTTAAAATTTGTTTTTATACATTTCTGTTGTAATAATGCATATTTTAACTATACACTTTCTGTACCCGTAAATCTTAATCTTCCCCCCCTTTAAAATAAAACTTACAAGTGACAGATGCAGTTTTATATTGATAATTTGTTTTTTTCCAAATGTAAAATATTTTATTTGTATGTTTTTAATTATTAATGGAAGTACGACTTATTCATTCCATTAATTCTATTGAATAGATGCTAATGGACACTGTGTAAGCAATTTATTTATAAACCATTCTTAAAACTGAAAATAATATCTTAAAATTAATTTTTAAATAAAGAAAATACTTATTATCTGCTTTTTTCTTTCACTTATTCCAATGTAGGGTGCCATGGCAGCTACATTCCGTGCCATTAACACTATTCCAAACTCACCTACGCTACAGCCTGTAGAAGCTTCAAAATTGGCCCGTCGGAGACAAAGAAGTCGTCCTAAATCTTCAACAGATTAAAAAATGGTCTAACTTTTAAGTTCTATTCATTTATGAACCATAAGCCAACACACAGGGCTTTCATCTCAAAGCAAGTTTAAATGGCTATTCCTGGACTGAAACATACAATTGATTGTCGTGGCTTTCATTTAAGAACTTGATTTTCAAGATCATTCTAATTTATTTTTAATTTAGAATTTCCATTCCTTACTCTCCTCATCTATTGATCACTCTTCTAGAAATAGCTTATCTCATTAAATCAGACTCTGGTATTATTCATGTCAACAAGATATAGTCCAACCACTGATTGCATGGAAAATTAACAAGTAGCCATGTTGGATGATTTCAAAAGAGTGGTGTCTTAAAAGTGGAAATTTCATTTAGGAGGTATTTAAATTGCAATGAAAAGGATTTTAATTTTTGATAATTAAAATGTTGGATGACACTATATATTAAAAAATTCCAACTAGCTATTATACTTTTTTCTTTCAAAGCAGCTTAGTGTAGCATATATCTGACTAGCACTTCAACAAGTAATCGTTTCATCTGTTTCTGCTATTAAGCTGGATGTTTATCATTCCACATATCCATGGTTGGACTATACTAGATATTAATAAGGCATTTTTTTATGGTTTGAAAAAGCATTATCCGGATGTGCATTTAAAATTTTAAAGAGTAAGTTTTACATTAATAATGCTGTGCAATTATTTTATCTTTAATTAGTCTGCAGTGTTTTTATGAAGACTCATTTCAAATACTTACTTTTATGGTTTTACTCTTAAATTTATCATCATTGAAATTTTTAAATTTTATTTTTGTTACAGTTCATCATTGTTTTAATAAATGAAGGAAACATAAAATAAGTATTATGCATTTTACTGTACTTATTTGTTTTACATAATGTTATAGACGTCTAATTTAACTTTCAAATTTGAGATATTAATACTCTAAAAAAATGCCAAATTTTTAAATTTTAAAAAATAAGTTTGCTAGTTTTTGATAAAAATGATTTATTTGTATATATATATGACTATTTTATTTAATAAAAGTAAAAAGTTGAAATTTTTTTTATTCTTACATAAATTTAAAATTTAATGCATCAGTCATTTGTTTTGAGATTTCAACATATCACTCTGATAAAATTATTTAGTGACTTCTTATTATTTAATTATTAGTGACTTCTATGATTAATGCATTGTATAAATTTAAAAAAAAATCATGTAGGTCGCTCTTTCCAATTTAAACAATAAACAGTTTTGTAAGTCTTTCGATCAATAATAATTAACATTTATTGCTTTCACATTTTTTGATTCAAATGAATAAATATGTGGCTTATAAGTGTGCCATTTTGGGTGAAAAATATCAAAATGTAGATTTGAAATAATATGCTCTTTGTAAATGTACAGATTCTTTCAATTTCTGCAACAATAACGATTTTGAAATTGCTAATGGGTGGCATTTAGTCAGGTTATAGAAAGAGCACTTTCTCCCTTCTTCCCAATTTTTTTTCCATATTATTCTGTATTTATGCAAAATCTTGTTTTAGATTCATTGTTTAATAAAATTTTTAAATTAAGTGCCTTACAAAAAATAATATCACTTTGTTTCTTAAATTTTAAATAGTCCTTAAAATGACTTTTTAGAAAAAGTTATATTTAAAAAAATTTGTTAATTACTTAAATATATTATTTAAAGACATAAAGTTGGTTTTTAGAGCATGATTTGCTTTGAAGAAGGAAAACCATCGGATAAATATTATTTATGTTAATTTGTTTTATTAAATTCAAATGCAATATGAATATTTTAATGTTTTATTATGTATGTTTAAATATATAAAATTAATTTTATAAAAAATGTGTGAATATTATTTTTAATTTACTGTACCAATTACTAAAAAAATCTATTAAATATGATTCTCAAATTCTGTGGAAATAATACAAGAGACTGTTAACAAATAAAAGCAAAAAAGTAAATATTTTTTATTAATACATACATAATGTTGGTGATATTTATTTATACAGTATAAATTTATCCAAAATATATAAAATTAAATATTTTTGTGACCTTTTTTTAATAATTTTTTAGTGTAAAAGATTGTACATTTTATTGAATTTAGAATAAAAATAATTTGAAACAAAATTGATTATATATGAAAGAAATTTTTGTTTATATAATTTATAAAATAATTTTTAAATTTTATAGATTAAAATGAATAGTTTACAAAATTACACATTTTTAAATGACTCATTTCATTAACTAAGCAAAAGTGAAGCTATCCATTTTATATTAAATTTTATAATATAAATTATTATAAATGTAATAATGTCTGTTGAACTGACAAATTTAATATCGAGAAAATATTAAAATTATAAAGTGAAAAAAAAATGCAAAGATGGTTTAAAAAGATGTCAAAGTATTTTAAAAGATTATTACACGTGCATTAGGGAATTCAAATTTTTCAAATTGGAATTTTCACTTTTGATTTTTTATATTTTATTTCCAGATAAAATTATACTGAACAAGCAATACATTTTTATGCCAATGCATAAAAGCATAGAAATACATCGAAACATTTAACTTAACCCAATATAAAAATATTTTTTTAATTCATTGCACGTGTGTCAGTTTTTGCAGTCTTGTGTTAGATAAGAAATGTTTATCTCTTAAAAGTGTGTGATGTATTTTTTATGTGCATTGTTTTTATATTAATTTTTTTTTCAAATATAATTTTTCATTTTTTCCAAATTTGGCTCATTACAAAGGCAGCTTAAAAATTGGATGTGATTTTTTTTTTTCCGCATACAATGTACTAGTATTTTCAAAGCAGAAAATGAAATGCTTTGCACTCTGTATTTCTAGAATGAATAGTTAAATGGTCATTTGCATTTCTATAGATTATTTTTTGCTTAGCTGGTGTAGAAGATGTGTGTATACCACTGCTGTACATATGTGTAATCAAATTTCTATTTTATTGAACAAATTCTTATCTAAGATTTAAATCCATCTGAAAGTAATATAAAGTCATTTTTTCTCTGTTCTGTAATGTAGCAGCTCTGAATTGTATATTTATATTTTATTGTTTCAAATCTAAATGTGATACTTGCAATAGAATATTATTATTATTATATATATTCATGATGTAAATAAATATTGCATTTAAATGTTTCACATTATTTGATTTATATAGTAACTTGATTTTAAAGTGTGATGTGATGATTTTTGTGAATTATTTTTAAATTATTGTTAAAATCATATAAATAGGATCCAGATAAGATTTACATTCTCAATTTTATTTGTCATTTTCGATATATATATATATATATTTTTTTTTTTTTTTACTGCCTTGAAATTTAAGGACTGCACAAAAAGAAATTGTCTTGTTACAACATCATTTGAGCTTTAAAATACCTATTATAAGTTTTTGTAAAAAAAAGTTTAACTTTTAAAATGAAAAAAAAATATTTTTAAATTATGCATACTCATCACTATGGAGTTTTGTAATTTTCCTAAACTGAAGATTTGATTTTTTTTGTTGTGAGTCATTAAAAAAATTGAGAGATTTCCTCGTTCTTCACATCTCTAATTTTCTTTTTCCCCCTAAATTATCTGAATTTTAATTTTTTTTTGTTTTGTTTTAAACGATATTCTGTCTTATGTAAACGCTATTATCCTTTTTAATATACTTTGAACTTAAATAGCTATTAATTCTCAGGAATGATATCTTAAAGGTTTTAGATTATTTATTCTTCTTTCAATTGAATTTCTCCTTGATTTTCTATCTCCCCTGTTTTTAAATGTGAGCATGACTCGTGGGTCTACATGTTGATGTTTTTATAAATGTGAAAAACGATTTTGTGTTATGTGAAATTTAATTATTATCCTACTAAGTATGACACATCTTAGTATGTTATTTTTTTGCATTTACACTGTTATTTTACCAATAAAAATAACGACTATATTTATAATGTTAAATGTATCATCTTGTTTAATGTAATGTGTTTCATGACATGTTACTACGGGTTTTTTCTTGTTATTTATTTCAATCTGTTCTAAGATCCTGTTTATGTGATTTTAAAGAATGCTGATTGTAGTTGTAAACATTTTGAAATTTGAAGTGTGCATTTCATGTCAATATTTTCTTGCTGTTGCATTTTTCATAATCTGTATATTTATGCTTTTGATTTGAAAGTATTATAAAATATTGAATATAAAACAGTAGTATGTTTTTATTTTAAGATCAATCAACAGAACACAATTTTTTCAGTAAAGTCAGTCACACTTATATAAAGCCAATTTTGATTCAAGTGCTATAAAACTCAATTGAATATTTTTATTATTTATGCATATAAAAGTGCTAAATTAATTCTTCCTAAAAATTTTTTTCATGTGTCTTTTAAGAATTTTGTCTAAATTATTTTTATATCATTGGATTTAAACTCATATTATTAAGCAAATTTCATGCACCAATTTTGCTTCTTTTTTACTAGATTGCTAAAAATAATTTGCCATATATTTTATAGTTACTTGTAAAATGGTAAAATTAAAATTTTATTCTGTCTAGGTAACAGATAGTTGAAAGTTATATTTTTATTAAAATCTATGAACTGAAAAATATTTTATTAAGTATTAATAAACAATACCTTCTTCCAAAAATGAATTTTAACTTTTACAAAAAAAAAAAAAAAATAATAATAATAATAAAAAAAAAAAAATCTATAATAGAATTCTGCCACCTCAATAATAATAAAATTAATTAAATTTAGCAAATTCTCCAAATCATGTACTATTTAAAAAAAAATTTCAAATCACTTTTAAGTAAGAATTATACAAGTGCAATTAAAATGGGCATAAAATGACTGCGGAGCAACAAACCAAATATAATAAGCCAAGCACAATAAAATAATGGAAACAGAAGTGAACAAGAACAAACAAGCAATTAATTATTCACAATTTTTTTTATGAATGTCAATGAATGTTTAATTCTTCCTGAGCTACTTTATTTGATTGATTTTTTTTTTAATCAGATATTAAACTTGCCTTTTTCATCTGCAAAAAATGAATGGAATGTGGTTATAGATAATAATTAAGAATAATTTGCAGAAGGCAAATTAATAGTTAACTATGATACCGATGAAAATTTTGATCTTTTTAGCAAAATATGAAGATTGTTTGAATATTTTTCTCATAGTTCTTAACAACACATCTTTTCAGGCTTTATTTAACTATATAAACATTTTTTATAGATAGTTCTTCCATCAAACATGATCTTAAAAACTAGAAAAGGTTTTGTTATTTTTATTTCCTGGGTATGAAAACCGGCAGCTAGTGTGTTAAAGAACATGTCAGAATAGTCCAGATAGTGTTGTTAAAGAACAAGTCAGAGTAGTTTAAAGATTATATGTCAAATAGGATTATGTAGGAAAAATAACTTTTATTTTTAACATAATTCTTAAATGCATATCTTCCTGGTTTCCACTTCATTTTTCTTGGAGCTTTCTAGTGCTGTAGGAGTTCAATCAGTTGTACTTGCAAGACAAAAATTACAGTACATCATCAATTGCTCGGAATTTATAAATTTGTCAGAGTAGAAATAAAAAAAAATATCAAATCATAATTAATGAAACTTTCAATAATTATAGCTTAATCTTAGGAGGTCTTATAATATTGCAATAAGGAATATAAAAGTCAATTCCACTGGACTGCTGTGTTAAGACTTGAAAAATAAAGGTGAAATATATTTAATATTTTAGAGTGGAATTAGGCTTAGAGATTTGATTCTCTTTACATTTGTAATCTGCCACATTGAAATATTTTGGAATGTATTAAGGATATTAAAGTCGTCTTCTGCGGCAAAGTCCCAGACAGGCAATAATATATAATAGTGGGTCAGAGTAATGCAGTGTATAATATTAATTTATTTTCTTTGCTTATCAAAGAATGGTATCAAATTTTATCGAGGCAAGTATGGTATTTTCTTTAAGTCGGTGAAATGTTTCTTTCAGGTAAGGTGTAGATTAAAATAGACTCCTAAGTATTTAGTATTATCATTTGAGCAAATGATTTTATTTTGACAGTTACAATTGGTGTGTTGGTTTAGTGGACTTGGGAGAAAAGGTCTGACTCAGTTTTTTCGATATCAATTACAATTTTCAACTTATCGAATAATTTGTCAAATACGTCGAGGTGGTCAGTAAATGTGATGAGAAGAAGTTCACGATTTTTATTTTTAGAAAGAATGGCCGTATCATCTGCAAAAATCACAGAACAGAGGCCGGATAAATTGGAAAAATTGCAGAACAGAGGCCGTTGAGTTTGGCTTCAAAAATCATTTTCGCCAAAGTGTGCCAAGTAACGTGTTGGCACTATAAGTGAAGTGAATTGCAAACAATACAAGAAACTCGGGTTACCATATTTGCGACTTATACCTCTAAATCTACCAAAAGGACACAAAATTTTAACGGCCTCTGTTTTGCGATTTGGCCTATTAAGGTTAGTAAAGATATCTGAAATATAAATGTAAAAAAAGGAGAGGAGAAAATTTTCCTATTTGCTGCATACCTCTAAAATAATTTTTATAGAAGAGCGCGTCGTATTTAGTAAATTTGATATGAGTAAGGTATATATGAATAAATTTAGTCAAAAGCCGAGAAAAATTTAGAGTGATATTTAAATATAAAAACATTAATAGGGGCCGTTAAGCCTGTCAAATGTTTTTTTTTTGTAAATAGAAAAATACGATTCCGTTCTTCCCCTACTTTGGAATCTTGCAATTATATATTCAGTTAGTGCGGAGTAATTGGTGGGTGGTAAAAAGATTCACCCTGAAAGAAGTTACCCTAAGTGCAGTGAAATGCAGACAGTACAAGACACCCTGATTACCACATTTGCCAACTTATCGCTCAGTTGGCGACACAAAAAATCGCCAAATCCAAACAGCCCTTATTTTGCGATTTGGCCCATCAATTTTGCTAATTGTTGAAAAGAAAGGAATAGGTCAGTAACTGCCTGCTTTGAGGAATCTTTTCTAGGTATCAGAATAGGAATGATGACAACCGTTTTCCATTTTATCAGGAAATATTTTAATTCGAGTATTTTAATGATTAAATGACATAAATAATAGAAATTGATGGAATTAAATCCCAGAGCTTTTTTAATAATAGATTGCTTAATAACTAATCTAATCTCAAGTGGTTTAGGTTGAGTAATTTCGGTACAATTGCAAAATAGAGGTCGTTGGGATTTCGCGTTAAAAAATCTTTTCGCCAAAGTGCGCCAAGTAACGCGTTGCGATTGTAAGTGAAGTGAATTTTTCAAACAGTACGAGAAACGCGGATTACCACATTTGGAAATTTATGACCTATTTGGCGCTGCAAAAAAGTCCTCAAATTCCAACGGCCCCTATTTTGCGATTTGGTAGTAATTTCTTTATCACAGTATAGTAGTTGAAATAAAAACTGGAAATTGTTTCACTGGCGGTATTGTCTCATTCGAAGAACTCATTTGTAAGAAATTGTTTTTCAAGTTTAGTTGTCAGATCTTCCGCTTTATCTTCGTTAGTATAAGCGGTAGAAACTGATCCGTGAATATACTACTTTAAATTTTAGTTCAAAACGGCAAACTATATTTTAAAATTTTTTTCTATAAAACTGTGGTAAAAAAAGTTTTGAAACCGTAACACTTATATTATGCATATACAAATAATATAAAAAAAAAATTAAAGTCAATTCCTACTTTTTGTTCACTATATTGCAGAAAAGTCCTTTACAAACAAAGCTGAAGTTTTCCTCTTACATCTAGCGCCATCTATTATTAGATACATGCAATTTAACTCTAAAAAACTAAAATTAATTAATTAAATTTAATTAATGAATTAATATTTAAAAAAACTGTATTAACATCAAGTGTCATAAGCTACAAGTTCAAAAAATGTATTTGAACTTGATTGGATGAATAAAAAGTATTTTATGAACGATTGAAAATTTGAACAAGATATATAGAGGGAGAGTGTGAGCTAATAGAAAAAATTGAAAAACAAAATCTTCATTAGTACATGTTAATATTGAAGGACATGTTTTAAAAAAGCACCCGTGGATTACGAGAGATCTTTCACTTTTTCTGGGTGAAAAGTCAGTAGTCGACAGCTTCAACTACAGTTTTCAGCGCCGTATAACTAGTACTTACGAGTTATACGGTGCTGTAGGTAATTGTAGCATTTTTCCCACGGGAAGAGTTGTAGTATTCCGTTTCCAGCTGGAGAGAGGAAAGTATATTCTTAGACAAATACATAATAACAACATATCACTCAAATTTGACAGCAGATAAGTATGTTGTGGATAGTTATATTATATGCAATTAGTGTTTCGTACTAATGAGAACAACCTGTCACTCCAATTTGATAGCAGATATTCAGTGTCATGGATAATGAGACCTTTATGAAATTAGCGATTGTCTGTGCGACTATCACAGGTTGAAAAATTACAGATGAAATATAGATTACACCATGAGCTATTGCATAGTGATTGGTCATGGACCATAGGCTGAGAAAGTGTCTACACCAAAGAGAAGTGAGGCAAGCTGAACCCCTATGTATTCTATTTCGTAATTCTATTTAGTAGAGCGATCGTGGAATATTATGTGATCTCATTACAATTTCAAGAAAAAATGTATAGCGAAATAATTAATTATTTCAACAGAATTCAACCTGAAAATAGCATCAGGTTATTCTATTTAGTAGATCATAGATTATTAGTTATAATCTTTTTCAAATTTTGGTGGATAAAAGGTATTTTTAAGCATAAATAAATCTCAGTCTTTGTATATGATTCAGACTCGTATTTTGTCTTTTTTGCAATAATTTTCGATCATAATCAAGAAATCACACTTTGCCATATTAACCTTTCAGCTGTCGCGCTTATTGTGGGAGATACATAAAATTTTTAGACCAGTTGCTGCCATATATTATATAACAAATAAAAAAATAACATAAAAATTTGAATAGAATTTCTTTAAATAAATTGTATTAATTATTTGAAATATAATTTCAACAAATGCACTGTTTACATTTTAAATTTTAACATCCTTTATATTTAATAGTGCATCTCTGGTGACTTTTCGTTGGTATGGATAGCGCGACCGTTGGAACGTTAAGTAAAATAGTCTGTTTTGAATATTTAGTTATCTAGAGTTAGAATATTTATCTAGAGTTTATTTATGTAATTAAAATATATTCTTGACTAGATCAGACAAGTATAAAATGTTCGAAATTCTTAAATTAATTATTAATTTTCACATTTTGTTTACTTCTGATTTAAAGATTTTAAAATTTAGTTTCAGATATTAATTTGTTTAAGAATTATATTCTTCTTCTTATTATTATTATAAGAATTATTATTTATTACTTATCCATGGTGTCATCAATAAATTCAAACTTACCTACATCCAACATAACTCTAAAGGCTCGTGCTCATCAAGGCCAGAAGATGCAAGCGAAAAAATTTGACCAATCACTAGCCTCACCGCGGTCGCCTGAAACCGGTTTGCAGTCCTCCGCTTGGAGTTGCCCAACTTTAAACTGGAAACGGTTTTCCACTAGGTGTAATGCTATTTCTGACGTTTCGCTGTGAAGGGGTCGAAAAAATTTTGTCGCTTGCCTCTTGAATCTTCACGTCTCTCGCCTCGGTGGGAACGAGCCTTAACATGCATAGGCGAGAAGTCTAGATGAGATAATTTATTGCCGAAAAGCCTACAGAAGTTTCTAGTGTGCTTTTGTTGCCTAGCAACTACTGACGTTAGGCTCCCTGCTATTAGACGGATTCTCCCGTAGAACCTGTGGAGAATGTCTCAGTTTGGGTGTGGACCGGAGAGAGGGACAGAAGCGCCGGTTAGAGAGTGGCGGTCATGCCATGGCTCCATGTAAATAATGCTGCTGATATATCTATCATGTGTTTTTTTTCTTCCTTTTTTTTTGTAAATATTGTGCATTGTTATAGATGTCGAACAATAAATTTTATGTTTAAAAAACTAAACTGTGGTTGATTGATACTAATTTGCTTCCATCAGTAAATGTAACACAAAATTATATTAACATCTTAAAATAAATTTTAAAATCATAAACTAGAATTTGGTCTACAAAATGCTTTTAAGCTCTATCAGGGTAATAATCCTAAGTATATTGCTTTGAATATTCGATTATGGTGGCTTTATAATTGTAAATAAGTTATGAAATGGTAGTTCAATCTCTAGATTTGAACTCTGCAGAACATATGTGGCCATAATTTGTAAATAAAACTCGAAACCGTAAAATTTGACCATAAAATCTGTAATTTTCAGAACAAAAAGGGCCTCGAATTTACCCAAAAATTTGATTGAATCCATACAAAAACAATTGAAAATTGTTCTTAAGCGATTAGCGACTGTCTGTTCGACCGTCTCAGGTCGAAACAATTACAGATGGGATATGGATTATGGGATGAATTGCTGCATCGTGATTGGTGGTAGACCATGGGCTGATGTCTACTCCAAGTAGGTGAGGGAAGCTGACCCCCTTTCTCTTGACGGATTTTCTTAAAAGGAGGTTTTGGGAGAAGAAAGGAGTTCTGCGACGAGTCGACCAGAAGTATTCCTTTCTCTTAAGTGACTGAACAGGTCGAAGTTTGCGCCTGTTTTCAAAGTGAGCCCCTTGGGGTTTCGTTTATCACACCGTGTGATAATTAAAGTCTGCCGCAAACCAGGCAATTAGATTCGTCGTAAACGCGAGAACTCTGAAAATCTCCGACCTTGGAGTGAACTGCACTTGCGAATCAAAATTTTTTTATTTTAAGTATAAAAATACAACTCGATATATATGTATATATATATATATATGATGCTTGTAAATAAAAATTAAAGTTTTTTCTCACCAGGTACAATATTTTGTAAGCAGGGAAGGTCTGAACATTGAAAATGTTGCAAATGGTCCTGGAGATCGTAATGTTAATCAATAAAATATTATTTTCCAGGAGTTTTCTTTGATTCTTTTCATTTTATGTTTTTTATGAAATTTCGAATAATCTATTTTCCGTACTGTCATTGTAATTATTGATCCGTTTTTGATTCCGACACCACCAAAATGTCACCTATCGGAAAACTTTTGGTACTATTTTTTTTTCCGAATTCATTTTCCTGTGTCTGCTACAGTCTGTATATGAAATATGGTTTCATTCCGTTCGTAAGTTTTAGTTACAGATGCATCCGAAAGGAGAAGTTATTTATGCTCAAAACGACCTATTATACGATCTGGCTTATTAAACAATCAAATTATTTTATTTTATAAAATAAGGAAAGGAAGTACATGCCATAACTTGTTCTTCTAATGTGGCACATTCAAATCCGAATGTTCTTTTTCTTGGCATGTCATGCGATTTAGCAGGTAAGTAAGGATTTAGTAAGGATGTATGGCTAATCGATAAAATTACACAGTATCGTTCATTATTTGTTAACGTATCTTCATACATGTATACATACGATGTAAATATATGTACTGTAATGAAAAGGAGTGATAATGTTATTAACATTGTATCCGAATTATTGTATCTGTTTTTGTCCTTCAGTGTTAAGTGAGAAAAAGTATTTTACTGATTTAGTTATTTCTGCTCCGTCTTTAGAAAATTTAGCTTCACTGAAACGTATTAAAGCAAATTCTAAAAAGTTTCTCGGCCTCCAGTTTCATGTGAGGTTCAAAGTGCATTCAAATATTCGGTCTTTTTTAGGATTTAATTATTTCTTTATTTATTCTGTGAATTTTTTTGTTTTAGTTTTTGCTAATAACTTTTTTTGAATACTTCCTTTTGAGTATTTATTTGATGCAATTAGTTATCTGTCAAATTTAGTTTTAAACTTGCCCTTTGTAAGCCTTGTGGAATACTTTATGAAATGCCAGGTGATTGTTTAGAGCTCCAAAATAAATAAAAAAAAATTCCACATTCTTTACAAAAAGCTTATGAAAATTCTGCGGATTACAAAATAGATTCTCGAATTCTTTTCTGCGAAAGAAAACGTCGAATCTTTTGGACTACTTATTCACTTTATACCTGGATAGTTCCAAATCTTTTTTCGCCATTTATTCGCCCACGTCTCCATCATTCGTCGCACTACATCCCAGAAAAAACCCCTTCTTCTTCTAATAAAACTCTTTTTTATTTATTTATTTATTATTTTTTTTTGGAAGCACTTGGCTATATACTTCCGCTTTGGCCCACGCTATCACGTGATCCAGAAGGTTGCGGACGTCAGTGACTGTGAACCCGCCTAGTTTCGTGACGTAACACCATTTAAGTTATTCGGCATTAACTTTTTCTCTCCCTACCATTTCTCGATACAAAATAAACATTTGTTTATTTGAGCAGCAGAACGGCAGCTGACAAATGAATTCCTCCAGAAAAGTGGGCAGCAAATGGTGCCAAAAGTAGCGATGTAAGGCAGCCAAATTTATTTAACGTCCTGGAAAAAGGAAATCCGGGGAACTGCACTTATTGTGTTGTGTTCTGGTTTATTGTGTTTTATGTCGTTCGAATAGTTCCGTAGAATAATAATTCTTCTGGAGAAAAGAAGCACAATCATAAAATACAATTGCGATAAGATAAAAAAAAAAAACAATAAAAGGACTGAAAGGTTGAGCATGTAAGAAATTCATATGTTATTTTTTTTTTTTATACATTGATTATATGCTACGGACATATTTAACATTTTTCATGTTTATTTGGAAGCATTAATCTTACCTTTTATTCAGTTTTTTTTAGGAAATTCAGAAATTATAATTTATATAAATATATAACTTTGAATGTATTGAATTTTTTATATAAAAACCACTTTTATATATATCTTACAGACAAAATTAGATGATCTCCATTTTTTTTATTTCAGGTGTAATTAATTAATTAATTAATTATAATTTATCCTAATATTATTACATAAGATATTTAAAAATATATCTGGCCAAATTTTAAAGGGATTTTTAAAAATTCACATTTTTGTTAAAGTATGTTTTCCCTAAATATCACGTTTAATTGTTATTTAATGTAGGCTCGTAAATTACTTGAATTCTGAGACATTGGACGTTATTCAATTTTTTTTAGGAAATTCAGAAATTATAATTTATATAAATATATAAGTTTGAATATATTGAATTTTGACATAGATAATTTTGAACACCTGTTTATATGAAATTGAGAATAATATTACTTAAAAATTGACAGACACATTAATATCAGTAAACATCATTAATTTTTTATATAGAATCCACTTTTATATATATCTTACATACAGAATTAGATGAACCCCTTTTTTTATTTTCGGTGTAATTAATTAATTAATTATAATTTATCCTAATTTTATTATATAAGATATTTAAAAATATATCTGGCCAAATTTTAAAGGGATTTTTAAAAATTCACATTTTTGTTAAAGTATGTTTTCCCTAAATATCACATTTAATTTTTATTTAATGTAGGCTCGTAAATTACTTGAATTCCGTGACATAAGACGTAATCTCCAAATAAGATTTATTATTTAGTTTTCTTATTAATTAACCAATTTATTTATTATATAAGATATTTTTAAAAACAAGCATATTTGTTAAAGGAGGTTTAGCTCTAAATGTCACATTTAATTATTATTTATGTTCTAAACAACTTTAATTCTGTAATATAAGACGTGATCTCAAAATCATATTTATTAGTTAATTATTTTATTAATTAACCAATTTATTTATTATATTAGATATTTTAAAAATATCAGGCCAAATTTTAAAGATATTTTTAAAAATAAATATTTTTGTTAAAGGATGTTTGTCCTTAAATGTCACATTTAATTGCTATTTAAGTTCGTAAACAACTTTATTTTTGTGACGTAATATGTGATCGCCAAATCTGATTTATTAGATTATTTAGTTTTTTTATTAATTAACCAATTTATTATTTTATTTACTTTTATGTGGAATTTGTTAATTTGAATATGATTTGCTGTTTTCTTCAAATTACTATTCTATATTCTAAAATACTATTTTAGTATATTTTATATTAATATATATATATATTAATTCATTCACTATATTTTAATTCATTAATTAAAATAAAGTTTACTAAATTCTGATATAAATCTAAAAATTATTGAATTCTACTTTTTAAACTATCAAAGATAATTATTACTATAAATTTTAATATAACCATATTAAGGTTTATAGTAATAATTATCTTTTTTTTTTATCTTGTGCATTATTGTTAAAAAAGATTTCGTGTTTAGTATGTGGAATAAAAGTTTTAGTTGCCTTTTTTTTTAAAAAAATTATTATTTATTATTTAAAAAAATTATTATTATTATTTATTAATTATTATTATTTTATAATTATTAATTATTGTTATTATTTATTTATTTATTATTATAAAAATTATTTATATTTATTTTATTAATTATTATTAATTATTATTTAAAATAATTATTTAAATTATTATTATTATTTATTATTTTATTATTAATTATATTATTATTTATTTAAAATTATTATTTATTAAATTTTATTTATGAAAATTATTATTCTTTTTTAAAAATTATTTATAATAAAAAATTATTTTTAATTATTAATTATTATTATTATTTAATTTAAATTTTTATTTGGTTTTGAAATATATTATATTCAGAAATACAGTAGTTCTCATTTCTTATTTGTAACTGCATTTCTGTTTGTTCTACAGTGATCATTTGTTTGTTTTGCTTGCTTTTGTTATTGAATTTTGGCAACTGAAGCTTTTGTAATCTTTCTACATGTAGTAAGACTTCTTGTGCAATATTTAGATTTGACCTTTAGCATTTGACCTGTTGTATTTTCCTCTTCTGAATTTATACCTGAGAAAGAATCCAATTCTTGTAGTGTTTGTAGCATAATTTACAAACTTTTCTTTATGGAAATTTGGTAATGGGACCAATTCTCTTCACTTCTTTTCTGTTTTGAATAGATCAGAAAATCTCAAATGTATTCTTTACGAACACTTTTATATTTTTCTTTTTTTTGCTGTTCAGGCAGAAAATCTCTTTGGAACGCTCATTGACGAGCGAATATTTTTTGTTCTTTTTTTTCGTTCCGTTTTTCCTTTCTTTGTGTTTCGTTCTGTTTCCTTTTATTCTGATTTTTCGATCATTCTATTTTCTTTTCTCTCACTCCCTTTTGTTCTTTTTTCTTTTATTCTGATTTCACTTTCCTTCTACTTTTACTCTTGCAACTGTTAATGAGAGTAAGAAATGGAATGTTTTGGAGTAAATTTATTTTCCAGAGCGGTATGCCCAAACATTTTTTCTCCAAGTACTCCATGATGAACCATTTCACTAATGAGTACCTCTCTTTATCATAACCACCCATTACACTCAATTATTTAAACAAAAAAAAGTTTTATTTGGTTATGTAGTAATAATAAAAGCTTAAACAAATTAAACAAGTTCTGCATTAGACTACAATATCATACACTTTTACATTTGATATTACATTTTAGACTACAATAGACTATTATCTTTAAAGCATTTTTTATGTCCATAAAGTCCAAATATGAAAAGATAATGGACAAAGTACAAAGATTTGGATAATAGACTTGATGGACAAACATTTGGATAATGGACATGATGGACAAAGATTTGGATAATTTGACTTTATGGTCAAAGATTTGGATAATGGATTTGATAGACGAAGATTTTAAATGTGGTCTTCATGAATTTCAATACTATCCCCTTGAGATTATTTCACACAACTAGGGTTTTTGAATCAGCTTCAAATGAAGACAAATACTATCTGAAGACAGCTGCAACAAATTTATTTTGATATTTATTCTTAATATATACGTATAAGTCTTTTCGACAATCTCGGCATTCATAAAAAGAATTATACAATTAACTGATTGTTGCTTTACAATTAAATTCTTGGTACACTTCATTCACTGTTGCCTAGAAATGAGCTTTTTTGGCCAAATCGCAAAATAGGAAGTGTTGGAATTTGACGACATATTTTATGGCTCCAATTGAGCTATAACAGGTGGGCAGAAAAGTTCATAGGCTGACACATAGATGACGCTACTAATATTAAATCCATATGATTTTTAGTTAGCCCTAACCTTCAAAAGACAAGTATATAAATTTGACAGCTTTGCGCTATTAGTATGTGAGTTATAGCATTTTTAGTGAAGTTATAGCATTTTTAGTGTTCATCACGTGCAGTCCACTCGGCTGTTTGTCGATTTGACTCCGGTGTGAAATGATGGAGCCATGTTTCATCCATTGTCACATATCGACGCAAAAATTCGGGTTTATTACGATTGAAAAGCTCCAAACACTGCTTAGAATCATCAATTCGTTGTTGTTTTGGGTCGATTGTGAGCTCGCGCGGCACCCACTTTGAACAGAGCTTTCGCATATCCAAATATTCATTCACGATATGTCCAACACGTTCCTTTGATATCTTTAGCGTCTCCACTATCTCAATAAACTTCATTTTATGGTTACAAGAAATTATTTTGTGGACTTTTTTTATGTTTTCGTTGGTAACAGCCTCTTTGGGGCGTCCACTGCGTGCATCGACCTCGGTGCTCATTTCGCCTAGTTTAAATTTAGCAAACCACTTCTCTACGGTTGATTTTCCTGATGCAAAGTTCGAATAATGCTTATCAAGCCAAGCCTTGGCTGCAATAGTATTTTTTTTCGCCAAAAAGCATGCTTTATTAACACACGAAATTCTTTTTTATCCATTTTTTTCAAACTAACAAAAGTTGCTTCACTGAAAATGCTGTAACTCACATACTAATAGTGCAACAGCTATCAAATTTATACACGTGTCTTTTGAAGGTTAGGGCTAACTAAAAATCATATGGATGTAATACTAGTGGCTCCATCTATGTGCCAGCCTACGAACGTTTCAGCCCACCTGTCAAGTGGCCAAATGTTGCAACCCGGTTATTTTTGTACTTTTTGCAATTCTTTTCACTTACAATGGCAACCCATTACTTACCCCACCTTTTTTTTTTTTTTTGATAAGCATAATCAGTCAAAAATTCAATCAACGTTCAGAAACCATAGAATGCTAATAAAATAGAGAATTTCCCTCTGTTCTGAAGGAACAGAAAGTTTGGGCAAACATCTCCCGTCCTTTTTTCATATTAGAGTTGGCGCTGTATCGCAGCTTGGCTTTGTTCCTTACCGCATTTAAGTATTTAGGAAGCGTAAACATGTTATGAAGCGATTCTAAAACGTTAAGAAAAGTTCATATAAATTAATATTTTATTATTTAATTATTTTGGTGGGAAAATATTGCACAAGAAATTTATTAATAGATTATAAATGGTAAATACTTAGGAAAATTAAATTAGTATTTTTTTAGGGAAAAAAAAATCCACCCAATTTTTTTTCAAACTTGTTCAAATGATAGACTTTTTCTCCCTTCTCGTCATCAGCATAGAGTAGTAACAGCCAACAGTAGAGAGTGTTTGCCAAAATCGCAAAACTATCATCTCATACATTAAATTACAAAGTAAAAATCATGTGAGGTGTATGAACATGTAAAGACTATGTTTGTCCGAAACTGGGACTACCCCCTTCCCCCCATATACGCTCTATTATACTACTTATGCCAGAAACAGATAGTTTTTGGGTTTGCTGAGAAAACAATTCGTCTAAAGCAGGGATCTCCAAACTACGGCCCGCGGGCCAAATCTGGCCCGCCAGTGTCATCTATCCGGCCCGCGACAGCGAATAGCTTATTGTTGCTGTAATAAGTTGGATAAAAAAAACACAGAATGATAATAACTCGGTTTTATTGACTTGCTAGGTAAAGTTTAATGACAAGCATAATACGCAGAAAATTTAACTTAAGCATAACAACTAACAAATAATTGAAAGGAATCCCACTAACATTATAAACTAATGAACATTCCGCTGTTACCCTTGGCAGCTATACCTACCTATTTCCGCTTTTAACCAATAGATGTCGTCAAGTGTCATGGTCGTATTGATACATACAATAGTAATTGAACCAGCGAATTTAACACGCGTATGCTCGCTCAGAGCGCGTACTCGGCGACTAGTCTAGAAATTATAAATAATGGCAGAAAAATTAAAACGGGTTTGGCCCTTGGTACTTACTGGAGTAAACAGTTTGGCCCTTGGTGTTTACTGGAGTAAACAGTTTGGCCCTAAGGTTGGAAAGTTTGGAGACCCCTGGTCTAAAGGATTTAGAATACATTCATTATTTGAGCTTATGATAATTTGCTCTGAATCGATCGATTTCAGGGTGTATTGTCTATTATTTTTTAATTTACTCATTTTAGTAAATTGGCCTTAGTTTCAACAGTAATCCAAAGCAATAAAGATATTATTTCAACTGAAGCTCAACGTATTTACTTTTTATAGATTTTTTATTTTGGTAAAAATCTAAAATCCTGTATCCCTTGCGCCAAATACATCACCTTTATGCCAAATCGCCAAGTAAACAAACAAAATGTCTGCCGTTATTAGTTTTCATGTCAAAACGATATTACGCCAAAGTTCATCGTCAAAAATCGCTAATACGCCAACATTGATTGTCAAATTGCTATTAGGTTTACTTGTATTGATGAATTGTTTTTATGCAAAATTTTATCACTTCAACGCCATTAACCAATGTTATTACTAACCGAAAATTTATAGATAATTTTCTTTTATGCTAAATTATACCGTTTTAAAGCCAAATATTATCATTATTATGCAAAAGTTTATTGCCAAATTGCTTTAAACTTTAATTCGATCTATTTAACGAAAAATTATTGAGTGGAATTTTTTTATTATTAACCGATAAAAAAAAAATCTTTATAACAGCGAAATAATTCGCTATTAGCCAAAATTATTCTCTAATACGCCAAAATTTATTACCATTACGCATTAGACATGCATGCTTATTAGAAACCAAACCATTTCCCATATAATACTTAAGCACTGCATTCACATCCAATTTATCCAATTCATAAAAAAAAAAATATATATATATATAAATAAATAAATAAATAAAAAATAAAGAAAACAATCAGAGACCTTTTCGTCCATTCTGCCGGCTGATAATAACCTACAGTATTCCACTCCCCTGTCATCCATTCCTGTCCTTACAAAGCCATATCAAATGAATGAAGAAAACAGAGACAGCAGAACAAAACTACAGAAAAATTGAAAACGTTCGAGCGTCTTTTTCATCTGTAAACTTAAAGTTCTGAATGTTTTTTTTTTATTTTCAATGGCAGACTACAATAAGTAATAAAATAAAAAAGAAAAAGAACACAAAGAACATGAAAACAACAGCGAGAATCGAAAGAAATCACAGAGTGACATGTTTAGCCCATAAGCGCCCTAGCCTCCCAGTAACGACCCTACACAGTAGAGGAAACAAGTGCAGGGCAGACAGGAAGGTGAGATGAATCCATGTCCTCTCCAAGACTGCAGAGCATGCATTTTGGGCTTGCAAATTTTTTCATTCGGAAAAGCTGATTGGCCATACAATCATGGCCCGTCAGGAGGCAAAGGGCCTGTCTGAAAAGGGCAACAGCTTTAAACCTGGGCTGATCAGGGATGTTTAAAATAAAGTTAAACCAGATTTTAGATGAGTTGCCTTCAAGTAGATTATCAGATAGAGTGTTCTGAAAGAAGTCTCGGATCATCAGTTTCATCGAGTGAAAAGAGATGTCTTTACAAAAGGTTTGGGTGATGGTTGTTCCTTTTTCGCCAATATAATCCGACTTCTCATTACCCAAGATCCCACAATGGCCTGGGATCCACTGCAAAACGATATCCTTGCCTTTTGAGTCAAGATCTTCAAGGTAAGAGATGCACTTTTCGATGGAAGTAGACTGAGGTGCTAGGGAGGTGTTGATTGCCAAAAGTGCTGCCGAGTCAGATAGGATGACTGCTCTAGTAAATTGTTCTGTTCGACACTGCAATTGAATTGCAAATTCTGAATGTAAAAAGTAACATTTTTCCTCGCGAACTGAAATAAGGGTTGCCACAAAACCTCCAGATATAAAAAGAAATTAATTACATGTTATTAATAAAATAAAAATACTTATTTTTTTTTGTTTCGCATTTTCATAAGTGGCAACAACGTAACAATTGTTTATATTCCGTATCAGTGGCTGACATATTGTTATAAAAATAATCTATAACATCTCAGAATAATTATTTTTAAAAAAGAATATATGTCTATTCCTATTTATTTAAAAAAATTTCAAATAAGAATATTAGTAACACTAAAATAATTATATTGTTTGGAAAAAGAAGAAAATACGAATTTCTTTAATTTAACTGTTATATTACTAAAGAAATTGACGGAAATTGGCGAAATATTCCGGGTTGCAAGATTGGCGACTATCTCAGGGTACAG